>VZRX01016352.1:0-147217 GCA_013398075.1 Notiomystis cincta
AGGTGTTGGGGAGAGGTTTTAAGAGGTAAAATGGGGTGTTAAAGGTTTTGATGCGGGGGTAAAGTGGGGTGTTCGTAGAGCTGCCGTTGCTGGTTGCGGATAAATTATGGTTTAACAGCTATTTGAAGGCGTTGGGGTGGGAAGGATGGGGGTGGGACAGGAGCGATGGGGCGGCACTGAGGAGAGGTTTTGTGGCGTGCCGGGGGCACTGAGTTGTGCGGGCTGGTTTGGGGTCATTAAAGGGGTTTTGGGGGTCTGGAGCAGCGCGTGAGGAGCTGGGCACCCGAGGGAGAGGGTTTGCCGCGATGGGGACCGGTAGATTCGGCAGGTGGCTCCCGGGAGGGAGGTGCTGGTGGCCCTGACAGGACGGCAGACAGGGGCCTGATGTGACCTTGTGGATGTGGGGATTGTCAGAGGCGGAATCCTGCTGACCGAGGGTGTGTGGGAGGCTGCCAAGGATGAGGAACAGCAGGACATCCAGGGGGGCTTGGAGCAGGGCTGGCGTGCAGGGAGTGGGTTTGGGGTCGTGTTTGTGTGCGGGATAAAGCCTGGGACTGATTTGGGAGTGGATGGGTTAGAGCCGTCTTGGAGACAGGAGAGAAAAGGCTTGTGAAAGGCAGGAAAAGTGAATTAGGGTAGGGATAGCCGAGCTTTGGGAGGGGCTGAGGGATTAGGGAGAGAAAGAAGAGGCTGTGTTTATGTGGGCACCTGCTGGGGGGCCTGTGGATACAAAGGTAATGCCATTTCCTGAGCTTTGGGAATATGCTGGGTAGGGCTGGGTCGTGGGGACGTGTGAGATGGTGGCTTTGGCTCCCTGGGAGCTCAGGTGTCAGCTCAGGTATCCTCATCAGAGCTCTGTTTCCTTTTGGATACTTAAGGTGCTCCCATGTGTATGAGGCTGCAGCCCATTATCTGAAGGGTTTGAATAGAGGAAACGGCCTCGAGTTGTGTCAGGAGAGGTTTAGGTTGGATATTGGGAAACAATTTATCTGCTGGAGGAATTGTCCAGCACTGGAGCAGGCAGTGGTGGAATAGCCAGGTATTTAAAAGGCATTTAAAAGACATTTTTGTGGTGCTTAAGGATGAGGTTTAGTGGTGGCCTTGGCAGTGTTGGTCTTAGAGAGCTTTTCCAGCCGAAAGGATTCCATGATTCTGTTTTATGGTACCACAAAGGACAACCCAGGAACAGAAGTGCTTGATGCTTTCAATAGTTACAGCACAATTCATGGAAGTATTCACCAGTGGGAAGCCAGATAATAAAGGATAAAGGAATGGGGCCGTTGCACGTGAATTGCAGGCAAACACTTGGCCAAGCTACCTGGGTCTGTGCTTGCTGTAGATTTTCAATTAAAAAACAAACAAACACCAAAACCAAACAGCTTTTTATGTGAAGTGCAAGAAGGGAACAAAAGCATTTTCACTTTTTGGACAATTTGCCAGTGAAATGAGGAATTCTGCAGTGAGAGAGAGAGAAATGGAGGTTGTTCTTCTTGCTTGAAACATGTGAACATGGCTGTTGTGTGCTGGTTGTGTTCCCTCTCTGCCTGCAGTAAGAAATTGAATTGATAATAAGACAGAAAGAAAAGTGACCTTTTCAAATATTTTTATTCACTGAATAAATTAATATTAATTGTTTACAAACAGCTTATTATTTCCTTAGAGCCCTAAAGTATCTAAAAATTCATGATGGGTAACGAAATGCCAAGATGGGAAGAAAAAAATGCTGAAAGAGAAAATGGTTTCCACTGAAACCTTCCTTTTCCTGAATGATTTTTGTAATCTGAGACCCTGTTTTAGAGTTGTTATGAGAACATTCGGACTCTCTGAACATCTGCAAGCTTTTGAGCTCCACTGGGAGATGCAGCCAGCAACTGTAATTTGGTGCATTTGTAGGAGCCATGTCATCTGTTAATTTTTTTTCCTCCTCAACATTCATTCTTGTGCTGTTCTTTTTTTTGTTTTTGTATTTTTTATTGTCAGGCCAGATGGAGGCCAGCGTTTGCAATAAATTTCTCAGGCAGTCAGCAGATAGCAGGCAGTTAATAAAAAGAATTTAAAACAAAACAATCCATTACCCTCCTCCCACTGCCCCCAATTCCCAAACAGGAATGGAAAAATTCTTCAGACTATATAAAGACGAGAGAGAAAGAGCCAGAGATAATTCTTGGAGTTCTTCCACATACTTGAGAGTGTTGGTCTGCCATGTGCCACCTTGGGAGCCAGCGACCCTCGACACTGTAACAAGTAAAGAATGGGTTTGTAAATAGAAAGAAAAAAATCCCTTAACTCTCGGGGGAGTGCTGCCCAAAAAAGGGGAAGTCTTTTTGGGAGGTGATGTCATCCCTCATGTGCCTGTATTTAGTGGTGAATGAGTGTTTTCCTTGTGATTTCTGAACAAAACTTCCGTGAAATGCTTGTTTTAAATATCTCCATCGGAAAAATCAACGCAGATTTTTTTCTCTTTCAGCGCTCTCTGCACCCACCCAGTCTGAATTACCTTTATGTAAAACAGAGTGAGCAAATCCTCATTATTCATTATCCATGGTGGTAGCACAATACAGATGAGTTCTCACCATGTGTCCGTGTGGGGAAATGCAAAATGAGTCCTTGGGTTGATTTTTCTGTTGTCTCTTCCTCTGTGCTTAACATTCTCCTGCTTTAAACTGTTCTGTTGTTAATCACATCGTGGTTAAATATATTTTTTTTTCTCCATGAATGGGGTATTTGGGAGCACAGGACCAAAGAGTTGTTGTGGTTTCCCAACCAGATTCTGTGATGAAAGATTAACAGTCTGTGCCCATGTGTTCCTTATGTCATTATGCCGAGGTTCAGGATTTTGTAAGAACACAGTTTCACTGGATTTTAATTTTTTTTTTAAGGAATGTGCTGTATTTTAGCAATGCAAAGAGAGAGCTGATTTAATTTGCTGAGGTGCAGGAGGAAGAAAGAGAAACACTCTCCATTTCTTGAATATGGATGTTTTTCTGCCACATTAGGGAAATCAGAATGCTTAGGGGGTTGCTACAGTGAAAATTGAAATTTGATTGATGGGAATAGAGAGGTAGAAAGGAAATTTGCCACGGAGAGGAGCAGAGCTATGGCACGGACTCAGCTGCTCGTGGACCTTCAGCTGGAGCTCTCCCTTTGTGATCATCCAGCTTGAACTGAGGGCCCAGCAGCTGATGTGGAGCTTGGTGGCTGCAGAGGCTGTGGCCCAGGAATGGGCCCTGAAGGTGAATTTAGTCTCCAGGCACTGTAGTTTAACCACTGATTTTTGCTGCAGTGCCAGGCAGTGCCTTGTCCTTTTAATCACAGAGTTACCAATGGCAGAATCATCACCCAGGAGCTGCTGGTCTTTGTTGCTTCTTCCATTATTGTCATTTTCCCAGCTGGTATTTGGAGGGGGAATAGTTGGTGCCCTCCATAATGTGCTGCAGCTTAAGAAGGTGAAAATACACTCATGGTTTTTGTAAATCAGCCTGGTTAGGAGAGAGAACATCAAGTCTCTAAGTGATGGGCAACCCATCATCTGATAAAGATCCTCAACGAGTTTGTGATGTGCAAATGGCATCAGGCACTTCCAGATGTTCAGCAAGGAGAGGTTCAGGCTTGTTCCTATCTGCTTTGAGGTCTCTGATTACAGAGTTGAATATTCCTGTCCACTTAAGAAGGAAGGAATTTGGTCCTGAAAATGCACACAGTTTAAATTTATTTATCTATGTCCGATTTTAATACTTACTTCTCACTGTGCCTAAAAAATTACTGGATCTCCTATTTATAGTCAAGATCCCCATGCTTATTGCAGAGAAATTTGGAAAATTGTCATATATTTTCAGGTGGGGGAATGTTGTTTTTTATGAGTGCCAAGCAATGAAAGTGTTATTTTGAAACCCATGAAATTCGGAGATTCTTTAGCTCAGCCTGACTTCTGGTTTCTGTTTTCACAGCCTCACTAAGGTGGGGATAATGTCAGACTGTGGGAAATCCAGGGAAATCCTGGACTCTTAATACAAGCAGACAATGTTTCTGATAGAAATCGTGAGGTCAACAAAAGACCCAAGAAATATAAACTTAATTTTTCTGGGAGTAAAATGGAAACAGATGTTCATAACAGCGAGTTAACAAGAAGTGATGTTAGGAGAAAAAAAAAAACCCTATTATTTATCAGTCTATTTAATTTATTTATTTATTAAACGGGCAGTTAATGTTGAAACCGTTGTTTTAAGAGACAGCACGAATCTATTGAAGTTATTCCCTGCTAATGTGAGATTTGGCCCCAGTTTGCCGGGGATGTCTCGGTTCCCCCTTCGTTCCCTGCCATCCATCAATCCCCGGCCACGTGCGGGTTTTTAGGGCTGCCAAGCCTTTGTGGGGGAGGAGCGAAACATCTGCCAAGATGAGGCGGAACGCAGGGAACCCAGCAAAATCCCAGCCTTTGTCAGCTGGGTTGGGTGTAAAGCACAGTGCAGCCCTGCCAGGCTGTGGGAATCCATCGGGAATCCATCGGGAACCCATCGGGAACCGGGCAGGGATCGATGCCGCTGGTTTAGCACATCAAGGAAAGGCAGCTTGCACACAGGTTAAATCCACCCAGCAGCCAGGGATGCGAGGAAAAAGCAACACTTTGTGGCAAAAGAAACGAAACGGAATGGGAATTCAAGCACCGCGTGGCTTTCTGGAGGAAATGTATTTGTTCTTTGTGATTGAGAAAGGCACAGTTGTTAATATTCTCTTTATTTGCCAACAGACGTGCCTTGCAGCGCCGTGTCTGTTACCAAGCTGTGACAGGCTGGCTGTTGTAAAGCGAGGTACTTTGCATAATTAGTGTGAAGACGTGAACAGATGAGCACTAATTCTTAGAAGTTAATGATTGTCAATTATCTCCCCCCCTCCCTTTTTTTTTTTTTCTGGATCTAGTCCAAGATTAGCGGAATATCAAGTACCTCAAGGTACAGTTCCTTAATTGGCCCACGCACACTTTATTGCCAGATGGCNAAAACTATCATTCAGCTGCAAAGCTAGACGTGAACAGATGAGCACTAATTCTTAGAAGTTAATGATTGTCAATTATCTCCCCCCCTCCCTTTTTTTTTTTTTCTGGATCTAGTCCAAGATTAGCGGAATATCAAGTACCTCAAGGTACAGTTCCTTAATTGGCCCACGCACACTTTATTGCCAGATGGCGCCCCAAAACGTGGCGTTGCCTTTTGACCTGCCTTCATCAGCAGTCAGGTCAGCTCGCTGCTGTTTGAAAGCCTTGTTTTCTTTTTAATTCCTGGGCTGCAGGTTGTTTGGATCCATAAGCTGATCCGACCTGACACATGGCTTCGAGATCGTTAGCGCACACACAAAGGCGGCGAGAAGGGCGTGACTGCCCCGTGCAGCACCGGGAGGTTTTCTCCTGCCTTAAACCGACAGAGAAATCCCATCTTCCGCTCAAAAGTGGTGCAAAAATTCCCACTTCACCTCTTTCAACTTCTTACCCACTTTGGAAGTTGTCTCACAGGGTATGGGGTGGGTAAGAAGCTTCCAGCTCTTGTCTTGCCCAAAATCTCATTGAAATCCAGTATTTTGGAGCTTCCTTAGGGCTGTGTTTCCAAACACACCTAATGGTGGTTTTTTTCAGCAGCAAGTTGCTGTAGGTTTAGCTGTGGTTATGGAGATGGTGGATCCAGAGCCACAACTTCCAGGGAAGCATCCCAAGGTTTGAGGTTGTTGTTTCCATTTGAATTTGTGCTGCTGGGCTAAAATGAAAAGGAGTAAAAAGTCAGTGCTTGTTTTGGAGACGGGAAAAGTCATGGATTTTGTTCCCAGGACAGTGTCTTTGTTTTTGTCAGATGACTGTTTAATGTGAAATCCAAGAAAATGCCTTTACTTTCCCCCCCTCTGACTTTATACACAGTTTAGCCTGTATTGTTTAAAAGCATGTTGTAAGAATTCTAATTATTCTCTTCCCCATTTCTGAATGGCATCTTTCTTCAGGCACACAAGTCTTCTGTGTTTAGTGTCAGCCTTTGAATATCATGATTTATCCACACTTGAAATGACGTTGAAAATTTTTCTGTCAAGGAGTTTTTTCAAAGAATTCTCTCATAGAAACCACTGTTTAAATGAGGCAAGAAAAAATATCCTGCTAAAGGTCTGTTTAATATTAAGAATGAAATAAATATCTTTATTGGTCGTGCATCTTATGGTGAAATAATGAACATAAAATTTGCTCTGTGCTTTCACATTTTATGTCAGGACACACAGCACTGACATCCAGATTTACCTGGCAAAAATGTCTTAGCAGCTTAATCCGAGAAATTTAAATATTTTTAAGGGCTGCACCGAAGTTATAATTTGTTTGAAAAATAATGAAAGTAATTCTAAGAGAGTAAAATTCCTAACCTGAAATCTTAAAGAAGGAAAGAAATACCCAACCTGTGAGGACTCTCCTTCCCCAATTCTTCTTCCCTTGGAACTGATCAGAAAATACTTTCCCAGCACTCAAGAAGACAAAAACCCCATTTATTTTGCTTTTCTCTGCTCTGATCTTCTTGCACAGCCTCTCAACACTACTTCTTTTAAATTATAAATGTGTTTTATTGGGTCACTCTTTTGTGGAAGCTTTTGAAATTAAAATTTAAAGATCTTAGGAATGGCCTACCTTGTTTCATATGGTAATGTTTTTAAATAAATGGAAAACTCTTTCCCCATGAGTTTCCATAATTGTTCTTTGTCAAATTGAGTTCTAACCATTTTTCTGTAAGTGATCAGTACAGGGAGGGGAAAAAATGGCAGCAAAATCAAGGTGTGTATTGGTGCTCTGTTTATAATGCATAAGAAGTTTAAAAATGTTACACAGTCCTTAAAAACCTGGTTTTGGCTGGAGAATTAAATTTGCCTTCAGAGTTGACCATGAGTAACAGAGAGGTTATTGCATCTTGTTTCTGAGGAGCTGAAGGGAAAATCTCCCTCCTGTGCCCTCAGCATTTTTACTGTTGACTGTTTCTTTCCTCACTCTGAGCAGGAACAGGAAGATGCATCCTCTGATATGGAAAGTGTTTTATTAAAAGTCCCCCTGGGAGCTGCTTGCTGTGTCACTGCAGAAGTCCTTGCACATGCTTTTTCTGCCATTCCTTCCAATTTGTCCTTCAGATCCTCTCAGGAATCATGGAAACGATTCCTTTGCAGGTCAAGAAACATTTTGAGCAGGATTTCATTTATGTCCAGCTTTGTGCAAGAAATTGCTTCCATTTTCTTGTTTCTTTTTTTCCACAGAGGCTCCAGCAATCCTGCAGCTGCTCCTCAAATAACTGTGGGCTTGTGCAACTTGTGTTGCTGTTTCCATACCAACAAATGAAATAAGTCCAGTTAATTTGTGCCCACAGTGAAAAGAGTCTGGGGATTTTTTTTTCCTGCTCTCTATCTCGTGATATGGGAAGTATAAAAATATGAACACTGCATAAATTGTAGTTGTGAATCATTCCTCACCCAGCTGGTCTGGACTCCTGTTTAATGAGGGGATGAAAATTTTCCAGAATAAGATACAAAATTTTAGTTTTGTGTAGCTCTGAGATTCAGGTTTAGGTAAGGTTTAAAAGAATGAATAATTAATAGTTGCTAAAATGTGCACCATAAAGTTCAGTGTGGTTTTCATGGATTTCCTGGCATCACTCACATGGCAAACATCTGATAGTACCTGGTGAAGTCTCTTTGCTGTCATCAGGGGCTTTAATTTCTGTTTCCATATCTAAGACTGGATCAAAATATCCCTCCATCCCTCCATCCCTCCATCCCTCCATCCCTCCATCCCTCCATCCCTCCATCCCTCCATCCCTCCATCCCTCCATCCCTCCATCCCTCCATCCCTCCATCCCTCCATCCTTGAAAAAGTTCCAGGTAAAAAGAATAACTGAGGGATTCAGAACTGAAACATCTGACCTAAAAAGGGGGAAAATTAATGCTGGAGGCTGCAGTGACTTCGTGCTTCCTGTGAAAATCTCTCCAAAGGAAGTGTTGGCTGTCCTTTATCACTGATGTTTAAATTTTACTTAGATTAGCCCTAATGGAAACCTTTCATGTTCATTCTTTCATGGAAAGTGAAGCACAGTAATTGTGGTATTGCTGAAAAGACCTATTTGCTTTTTTACTTGGCTAAAATAATGCTGAAAATAGAAATATTTGACCTTACTTTATTGTTTGTTTGAACTGCTTGTAAATTTAGCTCTGTTTGAGTGTTTCTGTGAGAGACATTTTTTTCCTGGAGCTGAACAGCTCATAGTTCTATAAACAAGTCTATAAACAAGAAATCCCATTCAGTAATATCAACAGTGAAATTTCTTGTCTTTTATCTGTATTTAAACAAACTCACAGAATGTTGCCTGGAAGCATAAATTGTATTGCTCTCTGTGTGGCTGAAAGATGCATATTGGGCAACTGAATTAAAATTTATATAATAAACTATTCACTTTGATTATAAAAAATGTGTCTGGCTGCTGCAGATGGAATTTTTGCCTGGTTTAAAGATAAATATTGGACGGCTTAATTAAAATTGATATAATAAACTATTCATTTTGATGGTAAAAAAAAATCTCAGCAAGACTTGGCATTGTTTAATTTCTCTTTAATGTTTGAATTGATGATCTTGGAGGTCTTTTCCAACCTTAATGATTCTCCTGATGGTGCTGGAGGTGCTGAAACTCATCTTTCCCAAACTCCTGTTGGGATGTAGATGCTCCTGTGGTCCCTTCTGATGTTTCTTTGTTTTTGGTTGTTTGGCAGGGAAGGGAATTGCTGCTGGCCCAGTGAGAGCAAACCTGAGCAGCAATTTTTGCCAGGTTGGAGATGAAAAGAGCTTGTGGATAGAAGGAATAGTTATAAATTCCAGTCTTCTCTCAGCGCTGTGGATTTCATGTTTTCGTGGGCAAAAATAATCAGGAATGGTCTGATTTAAGGTCCACATCTCAAGAAAAAAATGCCCAAATTGAAGTGTGTCCATTCAGTTTCTGTAATAAAGAAAACAAAACTGGGTCAGCTCTTCAGCCTCTCAATTTGACATTTCACAACAGTGACCTTGAGGACAAATTCTCTTTCTTTTGCAGCTGCAGCCGCCTCAGAAACATTCAGAGCATCCTGACACAGAGCAGCAAATCCCAGCCTGATGGAATCCTCTGCATTTTAGGTTAGTGTTACATTTTTTGTTCTCATTATACTGATAAAGAATACCACGAGTTTTAGAATGAAGAAAATCATCTCCCTTGTGCTCTGAGCCCCAGGCTGGTTTCTCAGGGAATGAACAGCTGATTGTTACACTCTTTTCTCTGTAAACAATTCTTCAACCTATTTACTGATTTTGGGCAAAGAATGTTAAAGAGTGGCTTGAAAAACCTGAGAAGCAGTTAGGAGTTAAATGTTGGCACATAAACAACGTGTGGTTTCAGTGCTTTATTTCTTCTGGGATTGGGAGAAAAGGGCAGGAGGCAATAAAGGTGCACGTGCAAGTGTGCTGTAGGAAAATAACAGGGGTTTTGTATTGCTTTAATACCATTTCATTGACTCTTGTTTCATATTATATAATCAGTGTCAAGATATTAAAGGAAAAATGCAGACATTATGATTGAAAACTCAAGTCCTTAGAGAAAAGGACTGAGGGGTGATTGTTTAATATATTACAGTTGAAGAGAAGCAGTCTGATGTAGCCCTAAAGAAGCTCTGTGCTGGAAGTGATACAAAAGTCTATTTTTTTAGGATTTTATTCTCTTTTTTAATGATGTAGCAAGAGAACCTAAAGCTCATTTACTCACCACAGAGTAGGATTTATAAATATTTATAACCTGATTGTCTTTGAGTCAATGCAAACTGTACAATATGACCCTTCCTACCCTACATTCTCTGGGGTAAGAGGTTAAGTCTCTGGCTAAGTAGTAACTGTACAGCCAGAAGGTCTGTGAGGTCACTGTGTCAGCCTTCCAGTGAAACTTAATCATACAGGATAAACTCCTTGGGTTTTGCCTTTGCTGCTAATTCAGTTCCATAAAACATGTTCAGTTGTGCCATCTCACCCTTGACACTGCAGTATTCCTTAATTATTGTTACCCCTGAGGCTGCAGAGAAGCCTGGGTAAAGAACACTCACTGCCAACATGGCCCAGCTTTAAGGAAAGCAAAGGAATTGCTTTATGTAATCCTCAGTGTCATGTGGAGGATTTAATTCTATTCATAAAACATACCTCTTAATCAATAAGCACTTGTGGTATGGAAATATAGGAGGTGTGTTTTGTTGGGAGATTTGTGCTTTGCACTGATCTCTCAGCACCCACAATGGGGCTCTTGTCTGCTCTGACCTGGCTCCTGGAGCCTGCAGAATTTCTGGCATAACTTCCATTAAACAGCCATGTCACTGTTACAAATACATTAAATCTGTCATCAGATACAAGCTTCAGATGACAAAAGCCATGTAGTTTTACATCCTGAGTCCTCCTGACTCGTGTGGAAAGTGGATACTCATAACTATGGTTTTTTACAGTCAGGGCATGTTCTGTTTCACTTGGCTGCTTTTAATGGCCTGGAGTGAATACAGTTCCCTCACCTCAACTTTAGTTTCATACTGGATTGTGAGATAAAACCAGTATAAACTTCCACACTTCACTCCAAGTTCTTTAATATTTGTACTGAAATTAAACCCAACATTGTGAGATCCCAGAGAGAGATGAGAACTGACCCACTGTTGATGCAAGTATTTAAATGTAGTTACAGCTGATTTTCTTTTTAAAAAAATCCCCTAATCTGATTTTGAAGTGGTTGCATGGTAACATTCCTGCATTCTTTGCTGGGGAGAAAAGGCCTCACAACTGAGGGGAAAAAGGAATTTGGAGGTTGGCATGTCAGATGTCTTTAAAAAGCTGTGATGTCTCAGCTGAGAGTGTTGCTGCTCGAGCTGGTCTACTTAAATTATACTCTAAACTATTTTAGTGATGTTTTTTGCATCTTACCTTTCAGCAGAGGTTTTCAGCTCCTGGTTCACTTGCTCTGATTTCTGTGGATGTGCATTTAGCGTGATTGTGGTGTGTCTGTGACTGTGCTTGTAGCTGCTCTAATTGTGGATCAAACTGTTTCACTACTCAGCACAGCTGAGTTTTGCAAACATTGATATTTATTTTTTATTCTCCTCGAAGAGTGTGGGGATATTTGCAAGGCTGTTCCAGTAAATCTTTATTTTACTTTGATTCTGTTCACATATTGCTGCTTCTTTAGATTATTTTTTTTTTCTCCATTGTATCCATCCCACACAGAGCCTTTTCCTGCTGGGGTTTCGCTCTCATTCTAAGAACATTTATTCCATTGCACTGATTGTTCATCCCATTCCCTTTCCAAACAGAGACTGTTTGAAGCATTATTCTGCCAGCAGCTCAGCTCCACACTCTGGAGTGTGCTGGTTTTGAGCCCGTGTCTAAAGGGGATGTGTCCATTCCCTGCTGCTCCCTCCCTGCTGTCCCCACGTGCGTTTCTCATCACCGCTGGTGCTGCTCGGTGTCTCGCACCCACTTTATCTTACCGAGCAGACAGATTTTCCCCCCCCTCCCTTTGGCCAGGATGTTTTCTGCCAATTGAGCAAACTCAATGGGCTCGCTAAGGGGCAGCTGAGCCCTGGCTGCGGGAGCAGGAGCAGGAACGGCTCCTCCTCGGGGCTCAGACCGAGTCATTGTGTGCCCACACCCCGGCCATGGGTTGGGAACAGGCGGGGGAGTTCCCAGCTCCCAGCTCAGCTGGAGACAGGCGTCGGGGTTTCCTAATTAATGGCCTTGCCCATTGTTGTGCTGAGGACTCCTGATATGCTCTGGGGGGTATCTTATCTTGGTCATTGTTTCATTTCCTGTTTGTTTTCTGCCAGCTCTATCTGTTCCTTTAACTCCGTGTGTTTCTGTAGAGTAGCACCGAAGCCTCAGTGTGAAAGCTCCTGTCTGGACAGGACACTTGGAAGACCCAAGCAAACCCCAAATGTTGTGCAGAGTTGATGGTTTTATGTTAAATTAATGCCTTCCCTACGTGTATATCAGTGTTCCCAAAGCAATGAATTCACCGTGCCCTCTCTTAGAAGAGTTACCAGCTGTCTGCTCCTTAATATCTTTTTGTTTTCTCTTCCCCTCCTCCTGTCATTTACTGAAAAAGCAGGGATTTGGAGTTTGACTTGGAAGATCTTCCTTGCCTGAAGCTGGTATAGCCAGATAAAATCTCAAACTCTTTAAGAGATGGTGACATCATAACTGTTTTGGGTTTTTTTAAACAAAGGCAGTTTCTCATTTCTCTTCTCATCTTCCAGAAATCAGAATCACAGGCTCATAGAATGGCTTAGATTGGAAGAGACCTTAAAGATTATGTACTTCTAAATCTTTTCCATGGGCAGGAACACCTTCCACTGTCCCAGGGTGCTCCAAGCCCTGTCCCACCTGGCCTTGGACACGTCCAGGGATCCAGGGGTAGCCACAGCTTCTCTGGGCACCCTGTGCCAGGGCCTGCCCAATCTCACAGGGAACAATTCGTTCCCAGTATCCCATGTAACCCTGCCCTCTGGCAGTGAGAAGCCATTCCCTGTGTCCTGTCCCTCCATCCCTTGTCCCAGGTCCCTCTCCAGCTCTCCTGGAGCCCCTTTAGGCACTGGAAGGAGCTCTGGATCCTTCTCTTTTCTGGGCTGGCCATTCCCCGCTCTCTCAACCTGTCTGTGCCAGATTATTGCTCCTCTGACATCCTTCAGAAGGTGCCTCAGTTAGGCAAGTAATCAGTAAAACAGATTATCTTCAGGACATTGTGTGTGCTCCCTTTCCAAGGCTGCAGCTGATTCCAAGGAGCCTGATTACATTTAAATGGAGTTCTCTAAAACAATGGGACAGTTTCTTCCTGCAAGAAGGGAGTCTCCAGTTGTTTGTAACTAAAATCCCACCTAGACACAAGGGCTTTGGCAGCAATATTTGTATGTTGAGTCCCATTGAATTCCAGATTACATTGGTGTGCCTGCTTTCAAGGGGCCAAAAATGTAAATAAAATAGAGGGACACATATGAATGAGAGGTCAGAAACCAGGCAGCAGGAGAATGAGGATTCCAAGATTATGGCAGGAAAGATTTTTTGAGGGCTGAGAAGGCTGGGACAGATGTGAGGCAGCTTCTCCATTTCCCAACTCAGTCAAGGAATCATGGAATGGTTTGGGCTGGGAGGGACCTTAAAGCCCATCCCATCCCACCCCCTGCCATGGGCAGGGACATCTTCCACTGTCGCAGATTGTTCCAAGCCCTATCCAGCTTGACCTTGGGCATTTCCAGGGATAGTGGATCCCAAACCTCTCTGGGCAAGTCCAAGGAGTGCAGTGGTGCAGTGGGTGAATTTGAAGGGACTGAATTTTTCTGTTCTGTGGCTTTACACCAAATAGCAGATACCCTGGAATACTTGTGAGCTACCCAAAGTTACTGAAGAAACAAGGAGTTTATTAAGATGTGGGATTTAGTAGCTGGATGCAGACATCTGGTTAGCACTTTAAAGCTGAAGCAGAACATGAAAAAGGAGCACAAATAAAAGAACCTGAGGTTTGTTCCAGTTTCTGCTAAGTTCAGGTGACTCTTAACTGGTTTGGTTTCCAATTCAAGACCTGAGACTCTTGAACAGACCCTGTTCTTACATTATCAAAGTCTTGATCTCTCCTTTAGCAGTAACAAATCCTATTTTCTTGGCAGCCATTCCACTGTATCCTAATGTAACAAATCCTAATTTGTTGGCAGCCATTCCACTGAATTCTGATATAATGTGGTAGGAAAATTTGTCATGAGAGGAATTTTTTGGCAGTGAAGACTGGTGACCTCTCTGAAATGTGGGTGGCAAGGATGCTGCTTTATGTGCAGTTTTACTTGTTTGAGAAAATTTGATTTATTACAGTAGAATGATGACTGTGACTGTCATCCAGAGAGATGAAAATACTTTTAAAATCTGTGACCTCATTCCTTTCTTCTTGTATTTATCATTTATCTCTTCATGCTCCAGATCTTCAGTTGTTTTCATTGAATTTTCCCAAGGACCAGGAAAGGTTTCCTTGGAAATTCTTTGTGCACCATATGTTTTGTTAAAATATCTTTTCTCAGTTTGTCAGAAGTCTGCACTGGTGACTCAGGGATTGCTCTATAGCACTGATAAGATAATGTTTAATCATGTATTCTAAAGCAGGAGATTTGGGTCACGGGATTAGTTTGTTAGGAAGCTTCAATCAAGAATAAATTAATTAGAATGCATCCTGCATCCAGACAGATGTTTGAATTAGCAGACAAAACGGGATTTTGGATGCAGAGCTCTGCAGAAAACAAAACATTGAAATTTTTTAAGGAATGCTTGTGGATTTAGGTTGAAAGGGGGATGTCAGCATGTGGCAGTGGTTTTGCAAAAACTCCTTTTTCCTTACCCCATCCTCCCAGTGTGTTCAGGAGTTGAGTTCATACTCCTGCTTTAAAATTCAATAAATTGGGGAAGAAAACAAACTTTTCAGGTGTTCACTGGTAGGACACACAACAACTCCTGTGTGTTTTGCTTTTGCAGGGATAGACAGCAGATACAATGAAGGGTGCAGGGAGCTGGCAAATTATCTGCTCTTTGGTTTGTACAACCAGAACAACAATGACTTTGAGAGGACGGGCTTTCCTGAGGAAGTTCTGGATGGTGAGTAATGTTCTCAACATTTTTACCTGTTCTGGATGGAAGATGAGCAGAAAAAGGGACATAGAAAAAAAAAAGGTCATTAAGTCTCAAGTTGTTTGTATATGACTGGAAATATCTTCTTAGAAACACTGCTGAGGAACTCATTCTTTGGACATAAAAAGATATATTTCATATGTTTTATGCTCCACAATTTATCTCAGATGTTGCACACTTACACAATTACAGTCTGTTAATTCAGTGTATGTATTTATGTTATTAATCACTATATGATCACACCTCTGCACTCCTGAAGTGTTGAGCTCTTTTTTACTTCACCACATTCACTCACCTTTGTCATATTTGGAAGGTGGCCAATCACTGTGATCACAAACTTATTATTCCCTTATTTGCATGAAACTCTTGGATCTCTCCCCCTCAGGCTGTGGTGTTGTTAGTTTTTAGTTGGAGCAGCTCTCCTGTAATGTCAGCTGAGAGCAGCTGGAGTTTGGAGCTCTGGAAGTGCTCTGGGAGGGCTCATCCTGACCCTCTTGGCTGCACAAAGGACAGGCTGATGCAAGTTCTGTGCAAGACCTGGGAATAACCCCACAGTTGTCTGGAACAGGAACAAGTGCTCTTGTACTTGGAGCTGTCTGTGGCTGCCAACTGCTTCTTCTTGTTTAAAAGAAATTAGGAGTTACAGTGCATTCAGATAGCTGACCAGTTTTCTTTTTTAATGAGGTACATGAGAAAAATATGGTTTCTCTTGGGTTTCTCATGAGTGTGGAGTCCTGATGCTGGAATATTTGTTCTGCTTGTTGCAGATATAATCATATTAATAAAACCTGACAGTGTTCATCTGTACTGCAACCCTGTGAATTATAATCATCTTTTGCCCTATGTGGCACACTGGAGGAACTTGCATTTCCACTGTCTGACTGAAAATGAGGTGAGTGAAAAATGAACACAGGCAAGATTTGCTAATGAACTTGTTAATGAATTGACCCTTAAAGTGAAACTTTTAAAAAAGATTCTTTCCAGAAGCCTTTTCTCCCCTTTCCTCCTCATCAGGGGAGTGAGCTGTGTTTAGATCTGTGTATTAATCATTTGATGAAGTGTGCAAGGAGGTTATGTTGTCAATACTTTTATTTGTTGGAGCGTGAAGACAAATTGCTCCTCTCTGCCACTAATTGCTTTTGTTTTGGCATGAGTCAGTGATCTTTTAATGAGGAAAAAAGTGTGGGTTGTGAGAAATGCAAAATCTGAATCAAGTATCACAGTGTGAGATTTCCAACAACAGCCTCATTTGCTGCCAAAGCAGTGTTTGCATTGGTTGCCAGTACTTTTAAAATATTAGAAAAGATGGACTTAGTGAGTCATTTAAAACCAAGAAACTTCATTATGTATTTTCATTTTAACTATTAAATCTTTCTTTCAAGAAGTATTAACTTCACTTCCACTACATCCTGTGACTAAGTTTGAGTTTCATCTTGAATTTAAAAGTTGAAGTATTCTAGAAAAAGTCTGTTTGTTGTTGTGAAGTATTTTTAGAGGAGTAAAAAATGAAAATACTCTTTGTCTGGGTGTGGAATAAGGACCTTTTCATTCCAGTTGAGACTGGAAATGTTTCTTCCTACATTGAGTTCTGTGTAGTTCCTTTTCTAAGTTAGAATTATGGTGAATTTTGCAGGGAGTGGGTTTGGAGCCTGTGATGTTGGTGGGTGAAGCCAGTGGAAAAATAAATGGGAATATCAAGGATAGCAACCTTTTGTTCCCTTGAGTTTCCAGCCTGAAAGCAGTGGGGTTTATAATAGACTGATTGTATTTTTATGTGTCTGGTTGATAGCTTAGATCACAGATTTAGGAAATAATTCAGCTTATAAGGGACCTCTGGAGATCATCTTGTCCAACCTCCTGTTTCAGTGGTGAGATCACACCAGGTTACTCGAGGTCTTTGTGCAGCTGGATGTTGAAAGCGTCCAAGGGTGATGACTGCAGCACCTCTGTTGGCTGCTGCTTCATTTTCCCACTGCCCTCCTCGTGAAAAAATGTTTCCTTTTGTCAAACCCAAACCTTTCCTGGTTGAAATCCTGACTTTTGTCACGAGCACTGTGGAGAACCTGCCTTCACCATCCCAGGAAAGTTTTGGTGGGTCTGAGGTGCAGACCTTGAGTAAACCTGGATCTCTCCTTCTGGGACAAGTGCTGCATCCCACTGATTGTGGTGACCCTCCACTGGTCTTGCTCCAGTTTATACAAATCCCAAAACTTGTGGATACAGTTCCAGGAGTGCAGCAAAGAGAGATAATTCTTGTGGGGATAGAACAGCTGAACTCCAGGTTAAAACATGCCCTGGCAAAACCTAAAGCCTGGCTTCCCAAGGCTTTTCTGTTGCCAAAATCCCTGCTGAAAGGGCAAATCTGATGCTGGGAAAACATGTGCACTTTGAAATCAGGAGCAGAGCAGTTCTTACCACACAGTTGTCAGTGCAACTGCAATCTCAGCTATTGAATTTTAAGCTTCATCTGCTTATGGGCTTTGATATGATTTATCATGGTAAGCAGGAGCCTTAATCACACAGTGTTGGCTTGGAATAATGATGGAACTGGCAAGGTAAACCATGTGCCTTGTTCTCTGTGGAAATGGGAGGGAAAGATTTGATTTTGGAAGCTGAAAATACAGTTTTACTTCATTGCTGTTTGGTGTGAGTGAGCTGAGCACTTCCAGTCCCATTCCCAATGTATAAGAGTTGTCAGTTTCCTAGATTAGTGCTGAAAGGCAAACAGAGCCTTGCTGTGTCAGACTTTAAGTGCATCCTGTTTACAGGAGAATTGCCTGCAGTGGCTTTTCAGTACTTTAAGTGATAGAAATAACTTTATAAAAATGAAACTAAAAAAGTGAAAGAATTTAAGTAATAAATAAAGCAGGCTCTGACAAAACCTAGAGCTTCTCCTTCCGTTTTTATTGCTACTCATTTTAACTAGACCACAGGAATTTAAGAGAATAAATCCCATATTTAGGAAAAAACAACTCATATTACTAAAAAACTTGCATGTTTCAAGTGGCCAAACAGGATAAAACACTGAAATTTGATGTAGCAAATGTTGAGGTGTCACAGTTGAACTGGCTGTATTAATTCCTGCAACAGCAGATTGTGAACAAGCCTTCAGCACTCTGCCAAAACCCAAGTTCTTATTCCAATGACATTTTGAAGTCCTGAGAAACTGGCAGTTGTTTGGGGCTTGGCTTTGAACTGCAACTTTGATCTGGTTTCCTGGGATTGAAGAAGGAACACACCACAGAGGAGCTGGGGCTGCATCTTAAATTCAGGCTTGGCTTAAAAGAACTCAAAATAAACGTGTTGGGTGTACCCTGAAACTCACAGAAAGTTCATAATCATGTAATTTGCCTTGATAAGAAGCTCAGAGCACTGCACAGAAAAATAAAATAAAATGAAATAGGCAAAACACCTCTGCCTTGTGATCTTGCTCCAGAAAACAAGTGGCTCTTGAAGAAGCCAGCAGGGCTAGACCTGTTGATTCCACACTTGCTGTTCAACTGCACCTTTCCAGGTCAAAGTCACTGTGTTTTTAGGTTTGTGTTCTGTTATAAAAATGATTTTAGTGTCATTTGTTTCTTCAGTCTGGTTTTTATGCTTCTCTGAGTTAGGACATTTGCTCCTCAGGCTGCTGAAGGCTGCAGACAGTGTTGCATGAGGGTTTCTCCTCTTCTTGCCTCTTCCTTTTCCTGCAGTTCACCTCTCCCTCACACCAAAACTTGTTCTTATTGCCTAATCTATGCCCTGAGGCTTATTCTGGCATTGATTTTCCATGCTCAGTGTTGTTTAGCTGGTAATACAGTATCTTATTTTAGTTTTTTTTCCCCTCAGTGGCACGTTTTTCATTGGTATCCTCAGAATGACTTTTATCTTTCAAATCTAGATGTTGAAAGACTTCACTGAAAGCTGAAAAAAAAGTCTGTAATTATGCCTTCATACGTCATTACTAAAAACCTTACTTTGAAGTTTGATTTTTTTTCAATTTCCATTGGCTTGAGTACATCCCTGCCACAATGGGATTTCCAAAATAACAGAGAATAAAGAGATTCTTGAGCTTCTGCAGACTGTAGGTGATACTTCAGCGCTTTACATGCTGCATCTTCTCTTTCCTACCAATCAAATTAGAGTGTGCATAACCCAGTTTGATTTCAAATGCTTTCTTTGCAGTATGAAGATGAAGAAGCTGCAGAGGAATTCAAGATTTCCAGCTTTGTGGACATGGTCCGGGATTGCAGCCGCATTGGAATCCCCTACAGCTGCCAAGGTAGGGAGCTCTGTGCTCAGAGTGGAAGTGTTTTGCACCCTGCAACTTCAGGGAATGAAGATTTCCTTGCCTTTTGGGGGAGAAATAAGCATTAATAAGTCAATAGTTTCCTTTTAGCTTCTTTTTCCTTAAGAGTTGAATTTCTTTCTGAGCACTGGAAACCCTCAGAGTTCATCTGGGGAGCGAATGCCCCCAGCATGAGGCAGAGAAATGATTTGCATTCAGAGAAGGGGCTTAAGCTGCTACAGAAGTTCTCTGTTCCCATGGGAGCTCCAGAGAAATCCTTCTTTATGGAAGGGAAGAATAAACATTTCTTTATGCAAGTTTCCTTTTTTGGTACTGAAAAAACCTGCCCTGCACAGCTTCCTGTTGGGATCTGGAGCCAGCCTTGAGCCTCAGCAATGTAATTTTGCATTCTTTTTTTATTCCTAGTTCTTTATTTCTTCCCTTAGGGAAGGGTGATGTGCTCTGACTGCCTAGAAAGTCATTAATGGCTCATGGGGGAAGGACAGGGGTTCTGTGGTAGGAAAGATGTGAGGGAGTTGTGTAGCTCAAGGCTGATAATGGCACTTCAGATGGTTTGCAGCTACACCAGGGAGTGCCAGGAGGAAGAGTTTTCCTCTCCTCCAACTTAAAATTCTTATTCAGTGGGGATGATGAAAGAAATTCCTTCTTGTGAGGGTGGGGCACAGGGTGCCCAGAGAAGCTGTGGCTGCCCCTGGATCCCTGGAAATGTCCAAGGCCAGGTTGGATGGGGCTTGGAGCAATCTGGGATGGTGGAAGATGTCCCTGCCCATGGCAAGGGGGGAAAACGAGATGAATTTTAAGGTCCTTTCCCATCCAGACCATTCCAGGATTCTGTGATGTTTCACAGTATTTTACTTAAGGCCAAGTATCTGAGTAAGCAAAGCTCCCTGTTTATTATCTTGGATTTTAATTGTTAATCAGCTTGTAATGAAGTTTGCAAGGAGATGTGGAATATCCTGAGAAAAAGGGACCAAATTCAGGGTGTGGAGTGGGAGCTCCTAAAATTGCACACAAAAACCCCTTTTCTCTTAAAGATTTTCAGCTGTACAAAGGTGGGATAAAGGAGACCCTCTGTGCATCCTGAGGCCTCAGAGAGAGCTGAAGTGGCAGGATTTGTTGCTGTGTTTGATTTTTGCAGGCCACCTGCAGATATTTGACATGTTCATCGTGGAGAAGTGGCCGATCGTCCAGGCCTTCGCGCTCGAGGGGATCGGGGGCGACGGCTTCTTCACCATGAAATATGAAGTGAGTGCTCCCCTTTTGTCATTTCCTGTCTGAAGCAGGAGTTACTCGTGAAATTACTGCATTTGGAAAGTAGGTTTGGAGATGATTTGGTCCTGACTCGCTGCTCAAGTGAGCTGTTAAATTGGAGGAGGGTTTTTGGGGTCTTGTAAAACTGAGTTTTAGCTGTGCCAGGATGGAGACCTCGTGGTGTTGTTGAGATTCTGTTCTGAGCTACACAGCACTTTGGCCTGAATAAACCATTTTTTGTACATTTCCCCAGGCCTCTGCTGTGATTTAGAACTTCTTTTCTTTCCTTTTAGAGCCTCCTCTACCAAGAACCAATTTTTTTACCCCTGGATGGATTTTTTTAACCCCTGATTTTTTTAGATGGGTTATAGATCTTCACAAGCAGAGCAGGAGGAGCTGGTCAGTGACAAACACCTTGAGATGAGCACAGAAAATAAGAAGTGACTTTATTTCTTGGGTCACTGGTTTTGATTGAAGAGATGCATCTCCTTCTCTCACTGACATTATATTTTCATGGGTCATCATGAATAGGGCAACAGTCAGGGTTTAATTGCTCCTGTATTTAATAATGATTTACTGTTCCACTCTGAACAGTTCATGTCATTAATTTGCCCATTTATTAATTATGCTCTCAGCAGCATTTTCAGATTACAGCTTTGCATTTCTGTACTTGTTTAAAGCTTCTTGGATTTCATTTTCTTGAACCTCTGCCACAGCAATGCAGATGTCCTATTTTTCTTATCACTCCTGCATTTTTACAGCCACAATGGGATTTTGTCTGACTCCTGATGGCTGGAAACCCCTAAACAATTAATAGTGCCATTGTTGAAGTCTCATCATATCTAGAATTGTACATGCTTGCTCAGAAATCTGTCCTGTGGGTTCCTGTGCCTTTCTGAGCACTCTTCTCTTTCCACTTGTTCTTTTCTTCAAGCTTCTTTTCATTCCATCTGTAACACCTGGTGGTGTGAACCTGCCCAAACCTTTAAACACAGAGTGCAAACAGATGAGCATCTTTGGGAGAGCAATCAATAACCCTTCCTGATGTCTGAAATGAGTCAATGAAAATTGGACTGGCAATTCAGGAGTCATTTGGATCTTTAATTGTCCTTTAATTACCCCAGTTCATTTCACAAACCCGTGGAGGCTCTGAAAAAAATATTCAGGCACTGTGGCACAGACAGAACCTCTCCTGTGCCATCCAGGGACTTGATACTGTCTCCAAGCCCTCCTGAACACTTAAAAAGGAGCAGGGAAAATTCTTGGGCTCCTGTTTTAAGTGCAATCATGTTGGCTCTGGCAGTCCAGGCAGCTCCAGCTGCAGTTCTTGCTTATTTTCTCCTTGAAATCACGAGGGGATTTCAAGTGGGAAGTGACATTCTGGTGAGTGTTTGTGTGGTTCTCTGTCAGGCAGCTGCTCTGTGTCACCCGTGGGGGAGGAGGCCTGGCTGGGAGGGAAATTAATCTATAAATTAATTCTCCTGCCATGATTAAAGGGGGAGTTTTTTGGTGCATTTTTAGCTCCTTGAAGATTTTCCCTCTGCTGTGTGTTCTCTTAGATTGGAATATAATTGAAGGATGATAATTCAGGATTTTTCCTGTTTTTTTAAAGCAGTTGCTCTTTTACTGCAGAAGTCAGAGTTGTTCAAGATGCTGTAATTTAGAGAATTTACTCTTATTTATAGGAATGGAATGGAAGTGAGGTCTGGAAAATCATTATTAACACACTCATGATTACCATGAGCACCTGGAATTACTGTAAAGCAGTGGGTTAACAAAATTCCAGCCAGTGCTGCATTTTTAACTAAGTGGGTGAATCTGTAAATGCAGAATACAAGTGTCATCCACATACAAGTGTCCCTTAAGAATATATTTTTAAATATCATTCTCATATGTATCATCCTGCTTCTTGGAAGAGAGTATTGCAAAGTTAAACTGTCTTAGCCTGAATTTACATCAGCTTGGAGCAGGAATTGGCTGAGGATGAGGATGAGTAACCCTGAGATCCTGTCTTAACTCAGAAAACTCATCTTGCCCTTTTGCCTGCACCAGCTCATGCAGTTCTTTGCTATTAAATTGAAAAACTTTGTGAAATTATTTGTTTGGAGGATGCAAAATAAGCTTTGAACAGAGTTCAAAGCCTCACTCGAGGAGAGGAGTCTCTGCACTTGTAACTGGTCAGTTCTTTTGTGGCAGGGTAAAAATATTTGTGAAATCAGAATTAGGGAGCTCTGTTAGACAGGGCAGTGTTCCCCAAGGCTGTGCCTGCACCTGGACCTGTGTCTGGCCTTTTTTGTGGTGATTTTCACAGAAATGGGTTTGAAATCTCTTTCAGTTAATGGATGTCAGTGTTGACTTGTGGAAGACCTACAGCAAGATGGATCCTGTGTCCTTGGAGGATTTGCTCTTTGAGGTAAAGCAGGTGAAATGTTCTGAATCAGCTCCTGCTTGGTGTAACCACACAGTAGAGATGGTGTGATTTTGTTTGGTTTTGATGGTGGTTGTGGAGGCTGTTGCTTGCCTCTTTCCATTCGTTAAATCTACCACAAATTCTGCAAAACACTCAAAGAATTTGTCTTGGTTTCCTTGTCTAAAAATCTCCTAAAAGCTTCTCTTCATGTCATTAAACCTTGTACAAAATACAAGAAGTTGCTGTGGTTTTGTGTTTTAATCCTCATCTTGCAGCAAGGAGGGTTAAAAAAATCCCCTTTAACACACAATTATTCTTCCAAGAGGAAAAAAAGCACTTTTCAGATGTTTTGTAGCTCCTTTAAGTGGGGAACAGTGACACTCAGTGGCTGCCCTGGTGCTTTGGGAAATCCAAACAGTGGGAAGTGATTCCTCACATTAATTCCATGCTCTGATCTCAGTGCCAGAGGAGAAAGCATTGTATAAATATTAGTATTTCTAATTTAACAGTAGATATATTTTATAATGATTGATATATATTCATTTTTTATCAGTTTCTAGCTTGACATCCATTTAATATGTAGCAAATCCAGCAGTAATTAGCCTTTATTGATAAAATATTGGTAGTTCACACCAATTTGGTTGTTCAGTCAACTACTGTAATGAAAATTAAAATAATGCAGAGTTTTTACAAGGCTCTCAGTCTAAGTAATCACTCTTTGATATTTCACTTCCCCCTCTCTGTGTGGAAGTGAGATTAATATTTGGGACTTGTCCTATATCTGTTGAGTTGACTCTGAGCCAGACCTGTTTATCAGAATTTGAAGTTTTCAGCCTGGAAGTTGTTGTTAAATTGACTTCAATTTTCTGAAAAAAAACCCCAAACATAAACCCCACAGCCACAAAAAGACTTGAAACCCAGCAGAATGTCCTTGCCCTCTAAAATATATTTATTTTCTTTTATTTACTGTTTTATTGGGCAGTCCAGTAAAATGTCACCTGTGCTTTCCTTTCTCTGCTCCAACACTTGCCTTGGGAAGTAATGTCAAATATTTTCCTCCTAGGATTTAATGATTTTTGAACACCAGTGGACCAACTTTTTTGCTAATTTTGACACTGAAATTCCCTTCATTCTGGAACTCTCAGAATCTCAGGCGGGGGAGGTAGGACTGCTTCAACAATCCTTGAAAATCCTGCTGTCATCCATGCAGAAAGAATAATTATTCAGCATTATTTTGATTTTTTTTCCCCCTGTATCATCTCACCTTTCATGGCTGAGAAGTAAAAAAAGCCTGGTTTGGGCTTTTAAGTCACCACCCACCTTAAAAATCCATGGTATGATGGCTCAGGACTGCTGGGGTAATTCACTCAAGTGTTTGCTCACTGATAATTCAATTTCAGTCTGCACAAGAGATATTTGTAGGTAGATTAACTCTCATTGGGATGGAATCTGCTCTGTGCGGACCTTAACAAGTTGAATTTGCACAAATCAAACCTCAGACATAACTGAGAGGGTGCCATAGAGCATGGGAGAAAATAACTCAGGATTTCTGGGGGTGGCTGTTGCTTTTGAAGCATTTTGATGCTTTTTTGATGCATTTTAAAACATTTTACTGCTTTTTGGATGCATTTTGAAGCATTTTGCTCCATTTTGATGCTTCCTCTGGGATAATGGAAGATGTCCCTGCCCATGGCAGGGGGTTGGAAGTAAATGGGCTTTAAAATCCCTCCCAACCTAAACCATTCAGTGATTTAATGATATGAGAGACTTAATGGTGTTTGTGTTTGATTATGGAGGTTAAAAGTATTTTTTGAGTGTTCAGGAGTTTTCTCTGAGAAGGATAATTCAGGTTTAGTTTTTATGATAGGATATTTCACACTTCTGTCTATGTACATCTTAATAATTTTTGTTTTCAATTCTTCCCTTCAGCCCTTCAGAAGTTATTTCAGCCATGGCATGATCTCAAGCCATATAACAGATAATAGGTAATTATTACTCATTATATATTATCTATATAACAGATAACAGGTAATTATTACTCTGGTGTCACCTCAGTATTTAATTTCCACATCTCTGATGCCATAATGCTTAAAGATTCCTTTTGGGATCATCTCATGCTGAAAAAAACCCCCATGCAAAGGCACTTATAGGAAAGATAAACTGAATTTTCACATAATTTAATGCTGTAGTTTGTACACATACCATGAAATTTTGTGCATTGTGATCAATTCCTTCCCTGTTCCATCCCTGGAAACCTCAGCTTGGATGAGGCTTGGATGAGGCTTGGATGAGGCTTGGAACAACCTGGGATAGGGGAAGGTGTCCCTGCCCATGGCAGGGGAGTGGGATGAGATGATCTTTAAGGTTTCTTCCAACCCAAACCATTCTGTGGTTCTGTGCCAGAATTTTAACTGAAAGTTGTTGTTTAGCTGGAGGTTGTGTTGCAGAATCCACATTGTGCTGGTTTGAGTTTGTCCTGGTTTGACTCTGGCACCACCAGAGTCTCTCACTCACCTTCCCCTGCCTCAGCTGGGCAGAGGGGGGAAAGGAGGGGAAAAAATTAACAGATGTTTCATGAGTGAGATAAGGACCTGGAGAAACACTGCAAGGGCAAAGCAGGCTCAGCTTCAGTTGCAAAGTGAATTTATCACTGACATAATCAGAGGAGGATAATGAGAAGTAAAATAAGCCCTCAAACACCCTCTCCCCCCAGCCCCTCCCTCCTTCCCACCGACAGCTCAGGCAGATGGGGCAGGGGGGTTTGGTCAGTTCATCACTGAGATTTTCTTCTGCCACTCTGGGAGAGGAGTCCATCCCCTGTGAGGCCGTGGGGTCCCTCCCACGGGAGACACTTCTGTGGGAACTTCTCCAGCGTGGGGCCACACTCAGGAGCTGCAGCCAAACCTCACCTGCTGCTCTGTGAGCTCCCCAGGGGCACAGAGTCCTCCNTGGTCCTCACCAGGGCCTGCAGAGGAATCTCAGCTCCAGCCCCTGGAGCACCTCCTGCCCCTCCTTCTCCACTGCCCTTGGTGTCACCGTGTTGTTTCCCTCACGTTTTCACCTCCTCCTCTTCTCTGACCAGAAGCAAAAACCCCCATAACTTTATTTTAATTCTTTTTTAAAATCTGGTAGAGGCATTACCAGCCTCTCTCACTAACTCAGTCCTGGCCAGCAGCATGTCCATCCCCATGTCCATCCCCCTGTCCATCTCCAGAGCCATCAGCCATTGGCTCTGCTGGACATGGTGGAAGCTTCCAGCAGCTTCTCACAGGAGCATCTTTGTGGCCCCCCTGTTACCAAAACCAGACTGTGCCAAACCAATACAGACTTAAAGTTTGTTGAGCTCCTGGAACCTCTCTGCAGCACATTCTCCTGTATTTGGAATAAACCAGTGGAGTTCAGTGCCCTTTATTGCTGGCTACATCCTCTGGTGTTTGTGCTGCAATAATGAAATAATGAAAAGAAAGTCCTTGGGCCCATAGCCAGAAATGAACCCAAAATAGTTTTGTTTGTTTCCAAAACGGTCATTTCAGAGTTTTTCAGGATGGTGAATTTTAACCTAATCAGCTTTTCATGACAGTTTAAGATAGAAGAATTTTCTAAGAGCATTTGGGAGAGCAACCTCGAGATAAGTTTATTGTATTTGAAAGAAATTATCATCTTTTTAATGCAAATAGGTTTTTTCTTTAGAATTTTGTCTTTTCAGTGGGAAGCTTTGTGCAGTAATTTTTTTTTTTTTGATCCTGCTCTCTTAGTGAGAAATTCAGCAGTTGCTCCATTACACTTGAAAACTTTTGATTTCATTTGTTGTTTGTAAACTCCCTGCAAGTGTTGTGGTGGTGATTCCCTCTCTCCTCCTCAGCCCCAGCAGGCAGCCCTTTGTCCTGTTTGGCAGCCACTCCACGAAGGAGAACTTGAACTCTGGCAACTTTAATTTTCCATCTGAAGGACATCTGGTTCGAAACACTGGCCTTGGTGGAAGCACTGCCAAGCACATGGTAAGGCTTTGGAGAAGTTATCTGAGATCGTGAAGCATTATATGTTCTCTTTTTCTTTATATATTTTTTGTGCTTATCTTCCACGAGTTAAATACTTAATTCTTCTTAACATAAAGCACCTGAACAATCCATCAGTTTAAGGAAAGAAATTTGCTTTTCTTTCTCTTTTGAAGTTAAACCATACTGGATTCTTAGTCAGGGGGCTGCTGAATGAGTTAAAATAATTTATTCTCTGGAAAAAGCCAACTGGTGCTGTAAGTGGGTGGGGGAGAGGGAAATGCTGTTTGTCAGGGCATGTCCTGACCACAAAGTGAAAACCTTCTGTGATACACTCAGCTATGACACACACATTCTATTTGAATCACATTTGTTTAGCCATTTCCTAAGAAAGAAATGAAAATACCCTTATTTTTGATAACACCTTTACGAGTAGACCTGGAATACTGACACCTCTACAAATTCCAGTGTGTGCTCAAGCAACTATTGATAAAACCCTGTAAAACCTTTCCTAGTTCCAGCACTGTTGTGATGAAGTTGCAAAGATTAACTTGTTTCCATTTCCAAGTTAAAAGCTTGGTTGTTAAACATTGGCTGAGGTCCGTGGCTCCTTGGCGGCGCAGGGGCCATGCCCAGGGATTTGGGATCCTCTGGCTGGAGGGCCTGGGTGGCTCCAGAAGGCAACTGGCAGCGAAGGAGGAGAGAGGTAGAGTGTGGAGAGAGCTCCCTGCTGCTCCAGGGGCTCGGGGAGTGGCAGTGGTGTGAGCCCTGAGCAGGTGGATGTGGCTGAGCCAGGCGTGAGTGAGGCCATGAGTTCATGAGCTGGGCAGCATTTCACGTGGAGCTGCCTCAGGGATGGATGGATGGACGGACGGACGTGGGGCTCCTGGGCACAAGTCACCTGTCCAGAGCCTGAGAAAGGAGTGGTTTTGCATCCTGGTGAAATCTCATCCTCCATTTGCTTCTCTTGACATTTATTTCTGTAAAAACACTTTGAATCCTGTCTCTCCTTCCCTTGTTAACAATCACATACCGTTTGATGCCTTTGAAAAATGCAAGTACTGGGTCATTCTGATGTACTTGCTCCATCTGTTGTCCTCAGATTCTGATGCTGTTCTTAAAAAGGTGGTTTATTTACAGGTACAGGTGATACTGTTTTAATAGGGTGTCATGAAAATAGTAAATAAGACCAAGTGCCAGCATAGTTATGGGAACCTGACCCACTTTCCTCTTCATGAAAAGAGCAGTTGACATAGGAAATTGAAAACACAAGTCAGAGCTCATCTCCTTTCCAAAGTCTTTCAACCATTCAGGTCAAGTCAAAAGTGAAATAGACCTTTGAAAACGTAAGTTGCTTTTTCCCAGTCTGGTTCCGTCTGTGTTGTAAACTTCTGTAGTCTGTCAGTGCTTAGAGTGCTTAAGGGGAATGTAGTTAATTGTTAATTATTGCTCCAATTTCTTTTACTGATGTCTCTTGTATCTCATTAATACTGACTGCTAGGTAGTGCAGTGTGTATCTCCAAAGGGACCTCTGGCTTGTTCAAGGACCTATTTTTTTGGAGCCACTCACATTCCTTTCCTGGGTGAGTACATTAAATATACCAAGGCAGTTTTTACCTCTGATTCCATGAAAATTTGTAGCAATTAAAAGCTTTGCTTTCTTTATAAGCACCAGGCTGTGGAGTGGTAGATTGTGTAGCCCAGTGCATGAAATCAAAGCAGATTTTGTGGATAAAATCTGTCAGGTCTGAGTGTTACACATAAAACCTGTCAGGTCTCAGTGTGCAAACCCTTTTTTAAGTACTAAACAAATGTATAAGTGCTTGTTCCATAGGGATTTACAAAAAACCAATCTCCAAAACCACAGTAATTCAAACTGGTAGTTGGCAAGTAACTGAGGATTTTTAGAAGGATCAAGAGAGTTCTTTCACTTCCTTTATCCTCAGGTTTGGGCCCAGTGTAGTGAGTTATAATAGCTGGATTCCCAACATGTAAAATTTTAAAAACCCATTTCACTATTTTCAATGGCTGGGAGAGTCCTTAGATGAAGTCAGTCCTTCAAATTATTTTGAACCTATGCTGAGCTCAGAAAAGCTGAAGAGAGGATGCTTGGAGGACTGGAATTACAGCCTGTGCTTGCCCATGTAGCATAAAACACTGGATAAATTCCATGTGAGATGTGCAGCAGAAACATTTTCAAAGTGCTCAAACCAAACCTCTTTTGTTTTAACACAGGAAATGACAACAAGATGCACAAGCAAACTGAGAAAGTGTAAGCTGCCAATTTTTTCTGTTATTCCTTAACTCTTCTCTTTTTCTACCTCGTGGCACTAGGTGAAACCTGCTTTTAGTGGCTGTTGGCATTTGCAGACATACTTTTATTCAGAATAATGTGCATGGGACAGGGTTTCAAAGGCAAAATGCTTGTGGGGAGTTTCAGTGAGTGCATGAGGAGTTGTTTGTGTGACAGCAGCAGAGTAGGAAAGGAAATATTAATCAATTTTGCTCAAATTGTAGTAAAAAAATTATATTTACAATTATTTGAATAATTTTAAAAGGTCCTTCATATAAACCAGGGGGGAGAGTCACTCTCACATCTTGCACAGATAGAAGGAAAAGTGATTTTTAGATTAGTTTTATTAATGTGTCAGATTTAAGTGAAAATGCCAACAGAGAACACCCAAACTTGGGAAGAAATTAATTTGTTAAAGCCAGATCCAAGTTAATTTTTCAGCTGGGAAGCAGCTTCTGCACATTTCAACCTTCTCCAAATCAGACTTTGTTTATCCATGTTGATGTCCACTCCTCTGCATGTTGTAGATCCCTGTCCAGCTTGGAGAGCACTGTAGATCATCTCCTTTGGTCCTGCTCTCTCTCTCTTGACAAACCAGACCTTTCCTTAGAGGTTTTGTCCTCCTTGTTAGTTGGGATCATTTTAGGAACTTGGTTTTGCTTCTGCAAAGCTGCATGTGCTGGTAGCAAGATATTAAAGATATTAAAGATATTAAAGATGTGTCAGTAGCGTCACACTAAATACTGTTGGCTCTTGGTAATTGTGAGGCAGCAGATTTTCCCTTTTTTTATGGAAAACTGAACTCCAACAGGTGTTTTTTCTTGCACATGTGTTCTGCTCAAACATTTTTTGTCCTCTTTCAAAAATCGTTTGTACTAAATCAATTTTTAATCATTTTGAGGAGCTCTAAACAAAGCAGGGGTGAGTTGATAAAGGCAATAATTTTAAAAGAATATATTTTTCTTAGAAGCATTCCTGTATTGGTTCAAATAATCAAATTTCAACAACAGCAGCATAATTGGCTTTTTTGGACAAAACTGAACTCTTGATTTTCAACTTAGTTTGCAGTTGAGTTCTGTAAGTGTTGCTTACAGTTGTCAGTATTTTGTAAAAAAGTGTAATAAAAAGTATTTTATGAACACTATTCAGTCCAAAATTGGCTGTACTGATTGGCTGGAGTGCATAAACCAATTCTATAAATTGAAGGATAAACTGGAATAAATTTTGTGGTTTTATTTTAAGAAAATGCTTCAAAAGCAACACAGCAGAAATCCTGTGCTGTTTTATGCTTTAAAATGTTAAAATGAGAAGAAAAATAAGCTAAAGGGCACCTCAGTGAGGTGTTTTCATACAAATATAAATGTGAATTTGAGGGGAAATAGGAATGGTAACAAAGTCAAGAAGAATTATAGTATAAAGGAATTATATTCCTTTACTTGGTGCAGTGAAAATGTGCAAAGTGCATATGAAAGCACAGGAAATAACAATTAAGAAACCTGAAAAAGTGTTGAAAAAGCTGAATTTTAAAATCATTTGCTGCTGTTGAGGATGATCAAAGACAAGCTTTGGTGCATTTTGAGGTTCCTCTGTATTTGGGAGCTTCAGATGGGTTTTTTTCCATCCTTCAGGAATGTTTTGCACATGGCTTAAATGCTGTATCCTTCACTTCCCTGCCCCCTCAATATTGGCAGTGGCAGAGGAGTAATGAGAGGACTTAAAATTTTGGGAAATAAAGAGATTTTGTATTTTTGTTGTAATTTAGCAGGAAAACAGAGGCTGATGTTCCTTGGTTGAGCACATGGGGGTTTTCCCCAGTGGTTCTGGAGCTGGGAATGTGTCAAGAGCCGAAAGTCACTCCTGGCTTCACCTGACTTTGGTTTATTTCTGTACAATTTTTTCAGTCCCCTTTTAAGAAGAGGATTGGACTGAGCTGGGATGGAGATTCCATGGAATTGTGGAATGGTTTGGGTTGGAAGAGACCTTTAAAGATCATCTCATTCCACCCCCCTGCTGTGGCAGGAACATCTTCCACTAGGCCAGACTGCTCCAAGCCCTTTCAAACCTGGCCTTGGACACTTCCAGGGATCCAGGGACACTTCAGGGATCCAGGGGCAGCCCCAGCTTCTCTGGGAAGTCCATTCCAGGGCTTCACCACCCTCCCAGGGATCAATTCCTTCCCAATATTCCATCCATCCCTGCTCTCTGTTGATGTGAAGCCATCCCCCCTTGTCCTGCCACTCCAGGCCTTGCATTTAGGACATGATTCTTAAACTCAACTGCAGCAAAAGTCAACAATAAAACATCTTTTTTTATTCTTGATTAACAAAAGCACCAAATACATTCATTTCAAGAGGTATTTCCCCAAAATATCCTGTGATTTGAGCAATTCCCTTGCTCTAATTTCATTTTTCTCAACAAAAAGCTTAACTATAAAGCTACTTCTCCACTTATTTCAACAAGGACCCTTTCCTTATTAAGGGAAGTTGTGCAATGAGAGGAAAAACTGCTCCTTTAAAAGAGAGGAGGAAGAAAACTCCTGCTGTCCAGTAAATGTTGTGTTTGTATTTCTCTTCAGTACGCTGTTGTCGCAAATATATTCTGCTGTTGTAGAGGCTGTGCTTGCTGGCATTGAGTGCTATGCTAAAACTTCCACTGAATCCAAGGTAAATGAAGCCCCCTGTAATTGTTCTCTCTCTGTAATTGTTGATTTGGATTGCTTGCAGTCTGAGATTTCTGTGCAAACCAAACTGAAAATCAAAATAATTGCAATGTTTCGCTCGGTGGAATAGCACAAAGTTCTGCCCTGGCCTCCAACCAGTCTCTGAATTCTGGTTAAAAAGAAAAGAGATTTCAGAGTGTCTCTGATTTTACCCATCTCCATCTTCTCATGAATTTTCCTGACCTCATAGTAAGGAAAATGAGATCTGTGAAAGAACAAATTTTAGCCTGGTGCATCAGTGTGTTCCTGTTCAGTGTCTCTTGTTTATCTTGTGGGTGCTCCTGGGATTTGGAAGGATGGGAGAGGGTATTTTATTCTTGATTTTCTTCTTTCAGGCAAAGGATATGGCAGAACTGGTGCTCCTGTCTGTGTTAGACACCCTTGGCTTGGCACAGCTGAAATCTGCTTTACGGTTTGTATTTCCAGAGTCACTGATCTCTCATTGTCCCACTGGGTTGGCTTCTTTGGGGGAAAATATATCAATTATAAACTGAAAAATACTAATTTTAAACTGAACTTACCTGACTGCAAGACTTCATCATGCATTCAGACTTTAAAAATCATGATAATTATTCTGTTTTTCCTACTTTCTTAATCACTTCTTTTGCTCCAAGTCTATTCCTGCTTATTTTCCACCTGTAAAAATATAAACCACACGTTTCACCTGTACAATTATTTCTGTTCTACAGCTCCAAAATTGCTTTTCAAATTCAGGCTGTGAACAACCACGGCAGGTTTGTATCACTGTCTTTCTTACAACTTCTTGTTAGGAATTAGTGCTTTTCATACAGTAATAAATTGATTTTTCTCCTCGTGGAACTCCTGCAAAACCCTCGTGGTTTGATTATTTCATACAAGATGTGCTAAATGCTTTTGTGTATGAGATAATTCAGTGATTTCCTATTTGTAATTCCGTGGAATCTGAAAAACATGAAAAGGAATAAAAAGCAATCGGGCAGAGTAATTTTATTAACTGTTAATGAGTAGAAGCAGCATGAGCTCATTAAGAGTTTCATTTAAAAATGCTTTTAACTGTGTAGATATCACAAACTTGTGCTTATTTAATCCCCACACTAATTGACTGAAATGACCTGCACAAATAAGAGTTGATTTGAAAATAAACCAGTTAGTTTTTTGGCTGTTGTGGAGTCACAGAAAAGCAATTTCATGTTTAAATATTTAATTTGTTGTTTCAGAATTACTCCATTAGATAACGAGGATAGCCTGAGTTTGATCAAAACGGTGAGTAATAATAATAATAATGATGATATTTATTGATTTAATTAGAAAATAGAGCTCAAGTGGCTGTTTTTCTGGAGCATGCTGAGATTTTGATATGAATATGAGTATAAGGGGAGAGATGAGAGAGATTTCAGATGCTGGGACAAGTTTATTGAGAAATCAGAATAAATTCAGAATAAAACATTAACACAGATTTATAATCTCAGATTTTCACCATGATACAGAAGTTTAAAATGTTTGAAAAATACAGATTTTGCTGTTTGAATTGAAAGATTTTAAGTTTTGCTTTCCCCTCTCTCCAACTGCTGGATTGCTGCAGGCATCCATGATGGTGTTTGACATTCCAGACCTGCTCACGGGAAAAGGATGCCTGGGATCTGTTGTGTTTTCAGAGTCCTTCCTGACCTCACAGATACAGGTCAAAGAAAAAGGTGAGAGTGCTTGAAATTCTTGAAATTCTTGAAATTCTTGAAATTCTTGAAATTCTTGAAATTCTTGAAATTCTTGAAATTCTTGAAATTCTTGAAATTCTTTAAATTCTTTAAATTCTTTAAATTCTTTAAATTCTTTAAATTCTTTAAATTCTTTAAATTCTTTAAATTCAAAGGGCACCACTGTTGTCCTGTCAGCTTTGCTGTGATGGGAAAGCCAAAGGAATTCCAGTGGATGTTGTTGCTCTTAACCCTGATGGGTTTGGAACACTTTTTGTGGGGGGAAAAGAGCAAAGGGAGAAGCCACAGAAAAACCAGAATAAATCAGGATTCTTTGGAACTCTGTAGCAGCTCTGTTTAAGGCAGAGCACAAGAGGACTGGGAGTTAATTTGCTGTGAAAGCTTTGTTTAAACACTCAGAAATCCTTAAAATAATCAGATTTTCATATTGACTAAAGAAATTTCAGTCTTAAAAGTAACTTAAAAGTAAGTAAGAACTATATGGGTGGTATTAATTTAGTGGCCATGGTGATATTAGGTTAAAGGTTGAATTTGATGATCTTGGAGGTCTTTTTGAACCTGAATAATTCCCTGATTCCACTGCTTTGCTTCCCACGGCTTCCCTGCAGATGGCAGCATCAATCCAGACTCCAGGCACGTTATCCTTACTGCAGCCATCCCGAGATTTGCTTCCTGGCTGGTGAGTGAGAGCACTCAGCCTCAGCTCAGCTCATCCTCACAGGCACCAAAGCCAGACTGGCTCTGGGAGTGTGGCTGTCTGAGGGAAAATATGGAATTGAAATGTGGCCGTTGAAACAGCTGAATAAAATGAATTTATTCGGATTTTTTTCAAATTTGGACCATAAGTGAATAACTAAGTGGAAACAAGCTGATGGTTCCATCCATGGCACAAGGTTTAAATGATTTTGGTTTTACCCTTTCAGTTTTTTAGCTGTTTGAAAGTGGTTTTGTTGTGACTTTTGAAAATTCTGTTTGTTGTGGGGCATTTTAGATCACCCCAAAGCAAAGCAAGGTGTGATTCCAGATGTCTCTCACTGTGTGCGAGAGAGAATTCCAGAGAATATGACAAAGCTGGGCATTGCTCTTTGGCAATGCATGCTTGAACAGCAATAAAAAATCAGATTGCATGGGGTACACTGCTTTCTATCTATATTATACTATTTGAGTCTGTAAAACAATTTAATGGGGAGAATGTGGTGCAAAGAACTCTTTTGGTCCCATGGTAACACAGTATGAAGAGCACAAAATTGTTTTTGAAGCACTCTGGGCTCAGGGCTTTTTCTGCCTATGTTACCTGAGGTTCTTGTTTGCCTCAGAACTCCTTGAATGCTTTTTATTTAACATTAGATTTGCTTTATTGGTATAAATCACAATTCAAATGGAAGCTGTTTCTGGCTACAGGTTGAAGACAGTGATGTGAAGCTGTCTGAGAAGGCACAGCAAGTATTGAAGGTAAAATGAAATATTTTTGTGAAACAAGTTACACTTTGATGAACCAGTATTTGAAAAATTTGAGCTCCTACCAAACTCTTTTGTTTGTGTGTTGATTCTCAGGAGTTGCCTGTTCTGCCCTGTCTTTTTCAAACTTTGACATACAGAATAATACATTGTGTGTAAAAGTTTGAGGGTTTCTTGATTTCAAAGAATCACAAAACCCAAGAGCAAAAAGAATCTTAATAAAACTATGATTTCAGGGAAGTCTCACTGAACATTACTCATAGAGCTCATGTGTTTCCAAAAGCCCCTAAAACTTGATGCAACTTTCTTTTAACTTAATTAGCATGTTAATGTCTAAAGGAAAACACTCTAAGCATTAGGGGAAAAAAAAGAGTTTGGAATCTGGGAACATCTTAAATCACATGAGTTTCACATTTGTGGTTTAATTTGTGGTTCCCAGGAATGTTCATTATAAATAGATTTATTTTCATGTTGTATACTTTTAGCTCAGTAGATTGACAAACTAAAAACAAAAAAGCTCAGCCTTGTGGTTGTGACAATAACTTGTAACTTCATAGCTGCTGGCAAAACCAGAACAGGGGGAAGGCTTTTAAAAATTATCCTCTTGCCTTGCTCTCTTTCCCTGGTCCTTCTGTATCCATGCAGGATAAAACTCTTTAAAAGTTCTTAACAGATGCTGTTTGAAAAGAAAATATTTTCTCTTGAAACAAAAGCAGGACAAAATGTTCCTGCCTGATTTTTTGGTCAGTCCAGTCTGTGATGTTGCTGTTTGTTTTTTTCCTCTTTAGGAAGACAAATCTTTCTTGGGCACTTTACTCACGGGGGGTGATGGAGTTTATCTCTGTTCCAGCCATCCTCAGGCCATGCCTGCAGAAGGTGAGATGAAGTTGGGGGTTTTTTTTGCTCTTTTTTTCTTGTTTTGGTGGTTTTTATTTTGGTTTTTAAACATGAGAGAGACAGGTCCTGGGATTGACACTTTGGTGAGCCAAACTGTGCCAGTATTTTAAGCTTTCAGTTTGCCTTAAGTCCTTTTGTGTTTCATTCCACTTCTGGTTCTTTGTCCCCAACCTGTGCTTGAAACTCCTGGTCCTGGAAGTAGAATTCCTGCTGAGCTGCAGGCAAAGGAGCCACATTGGGCTGCCATGGTGGAGGCTTTGCAGATTTGGGAGGTGGCTTTTCCCCACATTCAGGACATGCACAGCCTGGCCCTTCCTGTCCTGAACAGATGAGGGGCCAGGTGTTTTCTGCCTCTTCTGGATCTGCATAAATGTGAGCTTGGAAGGACTGAGCATTGCAGAATTGCCAGAAGGGCTCAGAACTCAGGAGGAGAAGGCAGATTTCCTATCAGAGCCTCCTCCTGGAGCTGAGGTGTTCCAGTTCTCTTCCACTGTCATTTTCTCACTGTGATGCCTGGAGAGGCTGAGCCAGAGAAGAGGCTGGACAGAGTTAGAGGATAAAGGATTTATTGGACCTTCCCAGGGACACCTTGGGCAGTGCAGGAGTCTCACAGAGACCACACCCAGGGTGGACACACGTTTTTTGGGACAGATATAGTTTGGTTTGTTTGTCTATCAGAGGTTAATTAATTGTCCAATTACAGCTTCAGGCAGTGCAGTCCCATTCCCTGAGTTTGTCCCCCCATTTCACTGTTTACATTTTTGGGGACTCTGAAAACCAAGGTGGCCTTGGGTTTCAGGACTGGAGAGGAATTGTTTTGTCTGAGTAGAACAGGAGAACAGGAGCTGCCAGGCTGTGGAGTCTGAGAGTTGTACACCAAAGCAGTGCTGATCTGGAAATGTAAGAGCTAAAACCTGAGGCATCAGCAGGAATTCAGAGTTTGCCAGCACAGGTGCTCTCTGTGGTACAGAAAAATGCCTGATCTTGGTCCTTCTCACATCCCACCCAGTGACAGCTTTTGACTCAAGATCACTGGCAGCAGTCTTGGATTATTCCTCCTCTTTTGCTGCCTTTTCCCCTCAAGAGCTTAAATAACATTTACATCCCAGGAATGAGGCTGAAGACAATTTGGTAGGACTGGTGGGTTTCCCTCCTTCCTTCCCTTGTGCCTTGAATCAACAGATCTTTTTTAAGCCATGAAACTTTTACATTCCAATGTCCAGGGAAGGTGTTGCTGTCACAGTGCTGCTGTGCAGCAGAGGGCAGGGAATATCTGCCATGAAGTGAGGAGAACTTTATTGTCTTTGCCCTGTAGAGGATCCCCTTAGAGGATAATTAACGATGTGCAAGGCAATTAAACAGCAACCCTCACATAAAGGGAAGCTGCTTTTGCTCTAATTGATCAGGTTTCAAAGGAAGGAGGTTAATGCAGGGTGTGATACTCAGTTATTTTGCAATGCAGTGCTGTGGGCACTTGTTCACTCAGTAAATAACTGGAGAATGCTGGATTTTTTAGTTTTTGGGCTTTGTTAAAACTGGCTCTGTGTGCCCCAAAGGAGCAATTTACTTTTTTTTTTTTTTAGATTTTGAAGTTCAATGTTTTGCTAACTCTTGGCTGCAGAGTTACAATAAGTAGGTGGTGGAAGGACCATTATGAAACACTGCAATGAGGGTGAGGTTTTTTTAAGTGTCAAGTGACAGTGAAGTTGATCTTGTTCCCCAGTGCTGGGCTCTGCTGAGTTTGCAGCCCTGTAGTCTGGCACTGGGAGGTGCAGAAAGTGCATGGAATCATGGAATAGTTTGGATTGGAAAGGACTTTGAGGAACATTTTTTTCCAACACCTTCCACTATCCCAGGTTGCTCCAAAAAATCTTAATTATTAAGTTATATTTTAATTTAAAAGGTAAATTCGAAGTTAAGTTTTTAAAATTTAAAGTAAATTTAGACACTGTTTAAATTTTCCACTTACACATTTTTACACTGGTCCGTTTGTTACACATTTAACTTTTCAATTATTTGGGATGCAATCTTTACCTCAATTCTTATGTTGTCAATTTTGTATTTCTGGAAGTTTGAAATTTGACAGGATGGATTTTTTTTTTTTTTGTTTTTGAATTTAAAAAAAGTGCCTCAGCCTGTTTATGGTAAGTGCTTTTGTGGGGTCCGATGAACTCAAATGCAATCCTAGTCATGATTCCTGCCCTTGGTAACGAGATCCAGTAAAGACTGAATGGTTGTGTTCACTAAAGACTGTCCCAAATCAAATTTACTGCTTGTTAAACACAACAAAATCCTGCAGGAACACAGATTTCTTCCTCAGGAGGAAGAGACAGTCCTCATGAGAAGCTGAAACATTGATTTATACCTCACACAATTCTTTTCCCTTCAAATTTTAGGCAAACTGTATTTCTTTTCTGATGGAATTCTCTTCTCTGATCCCCACTACGGCAGCATTTGCATTTCCAAGAACCACATGAGTTCCATTTCTCTCTATGATGGGGTGAGTCTTTTGTCTGTTCTTACTGCCCTAAAATTTATATCAGTTTTTAGCAATTATTCTGTTGGGTCCTGGTACAAAATTTAGATTTCAGTTTCTATACGGCTGTAATAACTGTAAATCTCTGCACTTTTGGTGCTGATTAAGTGAAATTAGTGAGTAAGGAGGAGAGAATTTTGTATTGGAGTTAGCAATGTGGTGTTAATAGTGTGAAAACTGTTTTTTATTAAAAGAAAACTTGCAGAACAGGGCATTCATCAAACTTTCACAGTGTGAAATGATGGGCAGAGAACAGTTCAAGGTGTGCTGAAGTCATAGGAGGGTTTGGAGGGTGAAATGCTGTTTTTTATTAAAAATACATTTGAATCTCTCACTTGGCCACCAGAGCTGGCTCAGTGGGAATTGAGAGGTTAATAATGACTGCTCAGCTCTGTCCACCTCGAGGCAGAGATATTGGGTTAACCATCACTTCTTCAGGCTGAAAAAGAGATTATTTGTGTTGGTTACTGTGTCCTAAACATTGGGGAAAAATAAAAAAAAAATCAGTTTCCTTTCATTTCCCTTTTGTTCAGGTACAGTATTGCCCATTTGTTCTCCTGCAGCATTGTGCTGGCTGATTTCATCACACAATACAGGAAACCACTGAAATACAATAAAAGTGGGTGATTCAATTGAGATGAAACCACAGCAGCTCAGAGAGTCTTACCTTAGCTGCCTTTTCTTGGACATCATATTGATTGCCCCTTGGTTGTTTTAAAAAGCTATTTTAACACTGACCTTCCTTTTATTGTTCCAGTCAAGACACTCACTTTCATGAAAGTTGCTATTTCTGGGACCTGGCCATCATTCTTGAACTGGTGCCAGATTTTTCTGTGTGAAGCTGAGCCCTGACAGGGAGTGTATTATTGTTCTACTGACTTGGCAGAATCCAAGGGTGGAGGGTTGAAACTATTCAGAAGTGACAGGAGAAAAGCAGGGTGATTGTTGGTTGCTCTTTCCTAAAGTTATTGTAGCAATATGGATGGAAAACAAAGGAGAATTTAATTCTTGGATTAAAAGAAAAGTTACTGAGCCTTGAGGTGATCCAAAGTGCACTTTTTTAGCAGCTTTATCATGATGCCTGTGAGATTTTTCTTCTTTTTAATTTGGAAAATATCTGCATTTCTGCTCCAGACTCCTGTGCTGTGAGGAACTGGGCACTGAGCTGCCCCTGAGCTCCTGAAATCCCTGGGGGGCAGGGGAGATTCTGCCCATTCATTGAGTGAACCAAATATTACCAAGCAATATTTAGATTTCCCAAAGACATTAACATCTTGTAAAACTCTGAGCTGGCTCCTTTCAGCCTTGTGTCTGTGGGGATTTTTGCTGCTGCTTTTCAGCTTTTTTCAATTTGTGGAGCCTGAGATGTTTTCCAGGAGCAGATTTGTTGGACACTTCTCGTGCTGACTGCAGTGTGGATGAGTTGGCCTTGGAGTCACTTCTCAGGAAATCTCCATGCCAGCCTGCAGAATCCAGGATCTGTGGATTCTGTTCCAAAAGGCTTTTTTTTTTTTTTTTTAAAGAAATTGTTCTCTCTTAGGAGACTATTTTTGTGTGTTCTTCAGTAACCTCAGTGATTTTGAGAGGATTATTTTTTATAATTAATCCCTCAGTCAGCAAAGCAGAGAGATTCTGTGTGCAAATGTCTCTGAGTTGATACCAATTCTTATGTAACAGTTCCCCAACTTGAGCTTTTCCTTCTCAACAATGAGCACAGTGAGTTCTTTGCCCACTTGTATTGAAAGTGAAGTGGATGCCACGAAAATTCTGATTTGATCCCTTCATAATTGAATTCCCATTTCCCAGAAATGTTTTATGCTTCTGAATTGTTCTGATTTTCGAAAACTTCGATGTGAAAAGTCAAAGCTGGAATATGAAACACTTCAGCATCCTGCAGATTTGTACATGGAAATCTATCCTGGAATCCAGAGTCATGGAATGGTTTGGGGTGGGAAGGGACCTTAAATCCCATCCCATTCCCCCCCTGCCTTGTTCAGGGATACCTTCCACTATCCCAGGCTGCTCCAAGCCCTGTCCAGCCTGGCCTTGGACACTTCCAGGTATCCAAGGGCATCTCCCACCACTCTGAGAAAAACAAAACAAACTAAAAAACAACCTGAGAAAAACAAATCAGTGTTTTCTTAGAAATTGGACAACTTGAGTTCAGTGCTTCTGAGGGAAACACGACTTGAGGGCTTCAGCTTCCCCTTGGTGGAGACACTTCATGGTACAGAGAGTTTGTAAGAGCACCTTGCCATCTTTGGCATTTAATTCAGTTTTCATGTGATGTCTGTGTTGGAGATGTGGATTTAGACAAAGAATTTGTTGTTGGAAGCATTAGCAGAGGAAGGGTCTGGATTGTGGTGTGGACAAGGTTTTGATTTCAGGACAAATCTTATGTGCTTTACATCAATCTCAGATCCTTTATTTTAAGTTTGTGATATTTCCAGTAGCTGCAGAGCAGAAACTGAGGGGTGCTCCACCCCTCCTGCTCCATCCCTGTGCCAGGTAAAGTTGGGAATGCTCACTACAACTTGTCCTGTTTCTCCCTTTTCCAGGATTCCAACAGCGTTGTTGCTGCTCTCTTTATAAACTTCAAGAAGTCCCTGCTTCCTCATCTACCTGTTGAATTCCACACCAAGGACAACTTCCTGATGATTGCACTTTTCCCCAAAAGAAAGATTTATAAAGCTTTTTATTCACAGGTAAAGTAAAAATAGTAAAAAAAGTTTGGTTAGGGGTGGGGGAGAAACCACATAATTACTGTGTGTGTTTAAGATGTGTGAGAAACTTGAATTTCTGTATGAATTTCCAGTGCTGGTGGTGCTCGTTGAGTTTCATGCTCCCCATGTGCTTTCACTTTGCCTTGTGAAGGCAGCCAGGGCTCCAAAAGCTACATTTCAATGTAGCCCTGGTGTGTAATTGGCTGCAGGGATTCTATGGAGTGGCAGAGGTTCCATTGTGTGTTTTTGTGGTCAGACACATTTGGATCATGATCCTTAGGGAAGTGCAGTTAAAAGTTTTTAAGTCTCCCATATGGCTTTGTGTTATTCCCTGAGTAGATTGGCTTTATGCATTGTGCTGCAGAGGCTTTTAATAAACCAAACTTTATAACAATAGTGCTTTTGAGGAAATGAGCCTTGGAGATTTTAGGACTTCACAAGGGTTTTTAGGATGTGCTCATCACACTGGGTTGGAAAAGACCACCTAGCTCAGTGAGCAGTCCCCACTGGTTGTATTAATGGTACCATAAAATGTCCCCTCCTTTTATCTGAAGTGTTTAAATTCCTCCCACTGTTCACTCTGTGAATGGTTGGGAATCTGTTGTTTGTATTTGAATTTTCAGCCTGTTTTATTAATTCTGCTTCTATATCTGTTGTATTTTCCTTTTCTCTACTGGAACACATCCTCGAGACACACAGAAATCTCAGACCTCTTCTTTCTGCTTTATTTGGCCTAATAAAACCAAACCAGATCCTTTTTAATCTATGCCTATAAAAAGTTCTTTTTTTCTTCTGATAATTGTAATGCTTTTCCTTTTGATCTGGTTTTTGGCTGTAGATATCCAAACTGTGTTAAATATCTGAGATGAGGGTGTTTGTTTCTTCTGCTGCTTTTTCTCAGGGCTATTTATTCCTGTCCTCTGAGTTAATTTTTGTTTGCCTGAATGGTTTTATGCTGAGGTTCAGTTTGGGCAGTTGAAGTTTCTCATCTGGCCCCACACCAGTTGCTTTACTCAAGTACATAAAACAAATTTTTTTTGTCTTCAAGATGTTCTCTCATGAGGAAAACTCTTCATCAAATTGAGTGGACCTGATTGTGTAAACCATGGAAATATATTATTGTGTTTTGTCAGTATTTACCTTCAGGTATTTATTGACTTCTTCCAAATTCCTTTCTAAAAGTCTGTGTGCCTCACAGCTTACAGAGATTCACTAAAATGTAGGTTCTGCTTCTACTCTTCTAAATTACCTGGTTTGATACCTCACTGGACCTGTGCTTTGATTATTCCAAGGCTGCTGGGAACAGGGAATGGCAGCTGCCTGTCCCCCACATCTGGGCTTGGGAAAACCAGAGATGCTGAGCCCACAGAGCTGAAATGTGCTGTGCACATCCCCCCTGGGAGGACGGGGTGATGCCTTTCCCATCCTCACTCTGCACAGGAAGAGGATTTGTTTAGGCTTTGGAAAGTGTTGGTTTCTCTCAGTTTTTTTTCTTCAATGCCATAGCAGCTCTTTTTTTAAACTTAAAGTTATCCAAAAAGAGCTGTTCTATTTTCACTTCTCAGCCTGACCTATGATTTCACTTTATCCCCAACCCTTTGACTCCTACAGAAAACAATTTTCCCTTGACCATTCCTTTTTTCCATCCCTCCCAGGCATTTCTTTGAATGCCTTCTATTTGTTTTGAAGTGGTTGTTTCTTCAGTTGTGTGAATCCTTCTGCATGAGCAATATTGCCTTTGTTAATATCAAAAGTATATTTTATTTTGATTGTTTTTATCTCCTACCCTTGTGTTTTGGATGCTGAGTTTTTAATGGAAAGCAGTCGTGTTCCCCCCTCAGTTGTTTTGTCTCTCAGGCAGTTATTGTGAAAAATGACAATGCCTGTTGCCTTTATTTAGGAAAAGAAGGGAAATTCCAAACACTGTCAGGACTTTGTGATTCATCTGAACCTGATTTCTAGGTTCACAGTGCCTTCAGATTAATGGGTCTTGGCTGGAGGAGTTGGGTAGGAGCCAAATCATTCCCCAGAGAAACGAAGGGTTTCCTTTTCTTTTGGGAAGGAGAGAAGTTTATCTTCAATTTTGAGTAATGATTGCTGCAATCTCACCTCAATTATTAAAAAAAAAAAATTACAGTAGTGCTTCAAAGAGATTTGTATTAATTCAGTTGCTGCTGTGGAGCTCTTGGGCTATAAACACCCTCATTTTTATCAGGGAAAACGAGGCCATTTCAGCAAATTCCTAAAGCAGTTCCACTTTAGCCAAAGAAAAGGTTACAAAATCTGATCTGTGGGTTTGAATTCTTAAATAGTTTGGGTCGGAAGGGACCTTAAGTCACATCCCTGCCATGGGCAGGGAACCTTCCACTATCCCAGGTTGCTCCAAGCCCCATCCAGGACCTGGACACTTCCAGGGCTGGAGCAGCCACAGCTTCTCTTGCAGCAAAGCCAGCATTGTGCAGTGAAAATGTGTCCATTTTTTTATTAGCAAAACCAATTCCTGAAGAAATTTCAAGCAAATTTAGGAAAATACTGATACTCATGCAGAGATCTGGTTTGTTCCAGGTTTTCTCTTCGTGGCAAAAGCAGACAAACTCAGGATTATCTTTAAAGGTTGTCCAGGAAGAATTCCTGTCTGAGGAACAAAAGAAGCTGTAAGTTCCTGCCAGTGCAGTGCAGTTACACAGGAGCTGTAATCAGAAAAATGCTGTTATTCACTGATTTTGATAAAAATTAAAATAAGAATTGTTGCATTCTTAGTGCAACAGTCACTTTATTATAATTTTTTTTGGTACCATTTAATATCTAGTTGTTTAGAGGAGAGAAATTTTTAGGTTTCTCCTTTAATTAATTTCTTTATTCCCTTCTTTTAGGCATTCCAGTGTTCAGAAGCTCTTCAATGCCTTGTCTTTTTCTTCTGGGGAAAGAAGCAGGGAGCTGAAACTGTCTGCTGCCATTCCAGAATTGGAGAGGTGAGAAATGACTTTTGTGTTCAAGGGATCCATTCTGTCAGAAAGGATACAAAACTATTTTGGTAGATGTGATACCCACCTAAAAACTGTTTATTTAATAATTCTGCCTTTACACTGGGATTTTTTCATTCTGAGATGAATTATTTCCTCTCTAGCTTGACCTTTTAATACTCTTGTTTTAGTGATTTCCCAGCTACTTATATGAATAAAAGCTTTTGTTCTGGGTTGTAAGCAAATAAATCTTTTTTTTTTGGCAGTTTTGTGCAGCACTTCACAGTCAGCAGTGTCAGTACCAAGCCAGTGATGAGAGCACATCTCCCTGTCCTCCTCCAACAGTCAGAAACCATTTCTGATAGCAAAGCAGAAGGTGGTAAGGTAAGGAAACAAAAAGAATTCCAACCCCTCATATGGAATATTTAGAATATTTTGTCAGTGGTTCTGTTGTGTAATAAAACACTGATCATGTTCAGCCATGCTCTGCTTCCTCCTCCACTACCACCAGTTTTTTTTCCTTGTTTTCCTGGTTATATACTTAATTTTTTTCATTTTAAACCATCTTTTGGAAGTGCAAATGGCCTTTCAGCCTGATGAAATGGAGGCAGAAAACGAGGTGTAGATCTCGAAGTGAACGGTTCTCTCTGATGTCCAGAGAGACTCTGCCCTAAAGCAGCAGCTTGTTTTTATGAATTGCTGAATAATTTAACTGAATTGTTCTCTGGAACATAAAAGTCCTTTAAATAGCATAGAGGTAGCACATGATATTTAACATTTGCTGATATTATCTGTACAACACTCCTTTCTCTATAGGGGCAATAACAATTGTCCACCTTAAGGCTTGCTTTAAATAGCATTTTCAGAGAAAATATTTCCTTGTAGCTCCCCAGCCTTTGAAATCTGCTGAAAACAAAGCCAAAGCAGCAGGAATACAATATTTCCTTGGAATATTTCTGAGGTCTGGTTCAGAGACTATTCTGACAATTAATAAACCCTTAAGAACGTTCAAAAATCTGATTTTAAGGTTGGTTTAACTGTGTATTTTTTTAAAAAAGAAAGGAAAATCTGTGTGAATCACAGAAAACAAACTTTTTGGTGTCTGCACCAGAGTTTCTGTGGTTATTTTGTGTTTAAATTCCCTTTTCCCCTGGTCCTGTGTTGCAGGTGATCATCACCATCATCACTGGGCTTCCAGGATGCCGTTCCAGCGACCTGTGCTCTTTCCTTGTCACTTTCACCAAGGAGCACGGCAGGTTGGTGCAGCTCTGCTCACACTGATCACCAAAAACCAGCTTGGCAGGAAGGAAAAAAAACCCAAACTTAGCACTGTTTCATCTGGTGGGTTTTTTTGAACCTGATTTCAGGTAGATTTGCCCTTAAATTTATACATTTAGGCAGAGAAAACAGCACAGGAGATTTTTTGTTGTCATTCCATGTGGTGAAGAGCTTCCATTTATTGACTTGTGGTGATTCTGAAATCCTTTTGTAATTTTTTTTTTTTGAGCAAAGATTCTACTAACACTCCTTGCCCACAGCATTGTTTTAAATTTAGCCTGATTTCTATCCTGCAGGAGCAGGAGGTACATTCAGGACATGTTGTGTGGCAATAAGATAAATCTGCTGTAGGAATTTGCCACTCTGGGTGTTGATAGAGCTTCTGGAAAATCAATTTAAAAAAATCTTATCATTTTAATTCTTACAGCCAAACACCTCAGCATTTAATCTTAGCCATGTTCTGCATTGTTTTTTTTTACTTTTAACTCAACATCTTGATTTCATCAAGTTGATTCAGAGGAGTTTTGTGGTTCTGTTGTAGGGCAAACATGTAAGGTGACTTTTGAAGGTTGTGTAATAATACATCTCCTCATGTTTTCCTGCAAATGTCATTGTTACTTTCCATTTTTGCAGTGCAAGATTTTCATGCCCAGAGTCTTGAATTAGATTTATCTAATTTTTGTTTGCTGCATCACTGCCAGTGCTCAGAATTACTTCATATGATGTCCAGCTTTGAAAAAGCTGCTGAGCGTTGCTTTATTGAGGAAACAACAAAAACCCACCCACAATGCTGGAAATGATAGAAACCCAATAAATCCCTCTTTTCCCACGTGGAATCTTCAGGCTTGTCAGAGCTAGGAGGAAAGCAGCAGTGCTGTGTTCATGAGCTCGTGTCCTTGTCTGTGGCCCAGGTGGATTGTTTACCGGCAGACCATGGACAGCCCCGAGTGTTTCAGTGCCTCCCACTTCCAGCGCTTCCTGGCCGGGCTCCTGGAGGCTCAGCAGAACCCTGGCAGCCGTCAGGCCACCTCTGCTGGGAAGAACAAGAGGCTCCTGGTGGTCCTGCAAGGGTAAAGGCTTGAAACTCTTGGAAGTGTTGTGTAAAAGAAGGGAATTCTGGTGGGTGTGTGTGCTGAGCTCTGTCCCTGTTGGTTTTGTTGTTCCTTTTGGAAATGTTCTGGAAGCTGGGTGCACTCACAGCCCTGAGCCCCAGCCTGGGCAGCTGGGGGGGATTCTGTCCCTCTGCCCCCTCTGGTGAGACCCCACCTGCAGAGCTGCTCCAGCCCTGGGTCCCAACATCAGGAGCTGCTGGAGCAAATCCAGAGGAGGCCCTGGAGATGCTCCAAGGGCTGGAGCCCCTCTGCTCTGGAGCCAGGCTGGGAGATCTGGGGGCAGGGAGAGTTCAGAGCCCCTTGCAGGGGCTCCAGGAGAGCTGGAGAGGGACTTGGACAAGGGATGGAGGGACAGGACACAGGGAATGGCTTCAAATTGAAAAAAGGGGAGATTTGGGTAGGATCTTGGGAAGGAATCCCTGGCTGTGAGGGTGGGGAAGGGCTGGGCTGGAATTCCCAGATTTGCTGCAGCAAATGATCCCTGGAAGTGTCCAAGGAGGATCCCTGGGATAGTGGAAGATGTCCCTGCCCATTGCCAAGGGCTAAGATGACCTTTAAAGGCCCCTTTCAACCCCAGCTGTTCTGTGACTGTGACTCCAGAGCTGCCAGCAGACATCAGACTGTCAGAGATCTCCTGTTGCCTGCCAGAGCAGGTGATGCCTGAGGAAGACTCAGGGATGTGTTTTGGATAAATGTCATTTTCCCTGTGGGAGAAAGGTGAAGACTGAGCCACCTCTGTTTGACATTTCCATCTCCAGTGTAGCAATTGAGAACTGGGATCATCTGCAGGATGTTTTTTCCCCCCTCTGGTTCTGAGTCATGAGAAGGTGACACAAACCAGTGTGAGGGAGGCACCAGCCTGACCTGGCTGGAATGATTTCCAGTTCATCCTTTTCACTGAGGAGATACAAATGGAGCTCAGCATTTTCTTCATTCTAATAGAACTAAAAACCATCATTTTTTTTTCCATGTTGGAGCCAGATTGATTTATTTTTTTGTGTAATTAGTAGGGATGGTGTAAAATCCAGTGAGGGGCAAAATAACTGATACTCTGGTAGCAGCACTGGCTTCAGGAATGGATAATTGGAAGTTTTCCATTCTTTCTGGATAGTTGGATATTGGTATAGACAGCTTTAGAGCAGCTGCAGTTCTCTAAATATCCCATCCAGCTGCTAAGTGACAGTAGAGAAAAGCTTGTAACTGGCTGAGAAATAAATACCTGAAATCAAAACTCAGGTTCACCTAAGCCTTGATGTCACACAGAGATAAAACACAAAAGTGGTTGAAGTCCTGATAAAAAATGGGTGCATTAATGATAGAAACATTGGGATGCTGATAAGTGAGAGATGCTGGTATTTTATTCTTGTTTTTTACTCAAATTGTGCTTAATTTGCCTGGCATTAGGCATAAAATGTTTGTTACATTGTGCTTTTTGTGCTTCCTGCAAGCTGGACTTTCCAGTTGTTCAGTGTAAAGTTTACCCTGCTTTTCTCTGGAGTTGTCAAGAATTTATTTTTAATCAATCAATCAGCTTCATTTGTCTGGATTTGCTTAATTTGTGTGGATTTGCCAAGTTCTGAGCTGCTTCCCATCTATTCTGGTGGCTTTTTTAAGAAATCCAACCCTTCAAGTGACCAGTTTCTTCCTGGGTGGGGAACTGTGTCCTTCTGCTTCTCTGAAACCATTTTTATTTTGATTTCTTGCAGATACACTGATGTTATTGATGTTGTGCAAGCTCTGCAGACTCACCCCGACCCAAATGTGAAATCTTCTTTCATCATTGGAGCTGTCAACACCTGTGTGGAGCCTCTGAGCTGCTACATAGAGCACAGGTGTGCTTTGAAAGATTTCTACCAGTTTGAAAATAGATTTTGGATATCACTTTTGTAATAATTAATGATTTGTGATGGTTAAAGGCTGCTGAACTGACTTAAATCCCATAAAAAATCCATCTTGGAGGAACTTGGAAGTGCTCTTTGGTTTCTTAGGATGGCACTTGGTTTCCATTGGATATATAATTATATAGAATTTAAATAAAAGTTCAGCTCCTAGAAGAATAAACAAAGATTGTTTAAATACAAATCCCCTGGCTAAGGACTTTGGAACATTTGGACAGTCAATTGTCCTCTGAATAATTCTCTTCCTTACAATCTTGTAAATCAGACTAAAAATTGAGATGTGCATCTCAGCGTGGGTTATTGATTCTGCCACTACTTTTGGATGTTGGAAAAGGCTTGACAGGTTTAAAATGTGGAATTTAAGGGAAACAATCCCTTGAATGGGGAAGAGAATGACAAAGCACGGAAGCCAAAGGATTGCAAGTGTTAAAATCTGATATCCTGGGTTACTGCAGAGCCAGGGTGGGGAGGAAACGGTTGCAGAGCCAAGTCACTGACCTTTTGAAACACTCTGGATTGGTTGCTGTTCCATGGTAAATGTTGTGTGCTCCAGACTTCAACAAACATGGAAATGATTTCTTAGACCTATCTGTAAAATTGTAACACTCCAATTTTTTAATTATGCCTTGCAGCTGATTTGCTAAAAGTAAGTCCCAGCAGTTTAGAGTTTTTGGAGTTGGTAGCACTGCTTCTGTTTGTGATCAAACTGTGCATCACAGCTTAGAGGTGAACTGCCCAAGCAGTTTCTAAAAGTGCGTTCCTGAAATTTCCTGGCTGTTCTGAACCACTAACCAATGTGCTGCTTGTGCTTTGCAGTAGTCAAGAAATAGACCTTACCTTGCTGCTTCTTCTTGTCTCCGTGACAAAGGTTCCAAACAAATACTAAAGGCTACATAAAATCTTGGTGAATTGGTGCTGGAGTGCTGTTTAAACTTGTTCTTTCCGTAATTACAGGAAAGACAAGTTCCATTTCTGTTTTATTTTAACTTACTAACGTGTTCTAGCCATGGCACTGAGTAGTGTTTCTAGCAGCAGCCTGCAGTCCTTTAACTCTGTTTGTCTCCTGAAGTGTGAAGCAATCAAAGGAAGAGGCTCAGTCTGTGCTGTAGATTATTTATGTTTGGCTTTGGAGTTTGTTTTAATAAGAATTTACCAAGCAGCCACATGGTGCCAGTGGCAAACCTTGCAGTTGGGAAGCTTTGGTGATTTCACTGTGAGAATGGAGAAGAGTGGATTTAATGTCTGGCTTGAAATTTGCACTCAAGAAAATCAAACCCCTTTCCTGCCTCAGAGTTCATCACTTTAGAGATCCAGCTCTTCCATGAGCATGGGATGAAGCTTTTCCCCATTCTGAATTAGCAGACCAGGGCAGGGGAGAGGGAGTTGAAGGGCACAGGTAAATTATTCTCTTGAGGTTTTGTGTCCTTGATAAAGCTCGTGGAAATAATTGTCACTTGCCTGACACAGCAGCAAAAATTGGCATTCTGTACATCCAATCTTTCTATGGAAAGTTCCCACTCTTTGGAAGGCACAATTCTTTAGGGCAAACTTTAAATTCCCATTGTTTAAATAAGAATTAAAATAACGTGGAAGCATTTCTGACTCCTTAGAATACAGAATCAATTGCGTGGTGGGAATTAGCTCTTAAATCCACTGGAGAATTAAAACCATCTACAAAACTGACTTTTGGGGGAAAAGTCCTGAAAGACATAACCTGTGAGGGTGTTGCAGTTATGTGGATTGAGGAAAAGAAGCATGAAAATGGTTTGGTTCATGAGACTTTCTCAGCGTCCAAGTCAATATAAATGTTTTACTTAAATAATAATAGTAATACCCATTCTTGATCTGTGAACTTTTTGCTTTTTTAGGCTTCTTTTCCCCAAGTTCTTGGACCAGTGTTCACAAGGTAGGTGTCACTTTTCTTGACTTTGAGCTGTACAGAACAATAACTGAGCCATGTGGCCAAATAAATACATTTATTTATTATTTAGTGCTGTAAATACACGTAGCCAAAGGGTCATGAGAAACTTCTGGGGGTAAGAACAGAGAATCTCTGCCTGCACCATCAAACATCACAGGCAGAAGGTGGAAAATGCTGGAGATTGATCCATTTTGAAGCCCTCATCTGCAGGATGGGTTTCCCAAGACCATGAGTTCAACTGCTCACCTTGAACTCTTGTAACTGGGAGTGGAATGTATTGGATTGGAATTCCACCCTCCCTGGGGAGATGTGTGAGGAAATGGAGTTTTCCTTTCATTTCTGCTGTATTGGAAAGGGAAAATTGAGGGGGTGCCCTTGTTCCTCACATCCTCATCTTGGTGTGGCCTGGAGGGTCCTGGCAGGGTTCACCTCCCACTGCAGCAGCTCAGCTGCAGGGCTGGTTCTCACCTGTGTATTTAATTCTATATCCTGAAATCAGTCACTGACTGCACTGTCCTCTTTGGCTGGCTTGGGAATTAGAGCAAGTGTTGGCATAAATGGGATGTGATCCTTCCTCACCTGGCCTCAAATCCTTGCCCCATCCCTGGGGCCAGGTTGGATGGGGTTTGGGTTCATATTTAAATGCAGTTGTAGGAAAATCAGAGTAGGAGGCTTGTGGCTGCTTAAAGTCTGAGTGCTCTGCTTGTGCCACCTCTTTTTCATGTGTGAAGAGAACCCAAGTTGGGAACAAGCTGGAAAAGAAAGTAGGTGCTGTTACATAAATCTGTATTTTCTTTGGAGAAAAATGTAGGTGCTCCAAATTGGGGAACTATGATGTGTACAGCCATGGGTAAATTTGAAGAGAGCAGGAGAATGTTAAGAATATAAAGAATTATTAATAACTACAGGTTTAAAAGTGCCTTTTTGTTTTATGAAAGAATAAATAAAATTAATATTCAGAGCTTTTTTTTTCTTAAAGTGAATTTGTACAGACCTGATTGGGTGAGAATTGGTCATTGTTGAAGGAGAAACTGCAAAATGCCCAGGACAGGAGTAGCTAATTTTCTTACAGTCAAAATACTGCAAGAATTACAAATACTGGAGGTTAGAGGAATGTTCTTCTGACAGGGAGTAATTTCTGCACATTGCAAAGTGTTGCCATCCAGTTTTCTGTGACATCAGATGGCTGAGAGCTCCCTTCGTGGAAAGAAATTGTTTCACATAAATAGGGGCAATTTTTATTTAAAACTTTCAGGAGGAAAAGTATGCTTTGAAGTGAGATGTGAAACACTTCAGCTTTCCAGACAGTTGCAGAACTGTGGCACGTGCGTGGTAGAGAATTTAAATCTGCATAATTCAGACTGGTTTGGGTTGGGAGGGACCTTAAAGATCATTTAGTGCCACCCTGCCATGGGCAGGGATACCTCCCACTGTCCCAGGGTGCTCCAAGCCCTCCCCAGCCTGGCCCTGTGTTCTCCTGGGCATTGCTCACACCTGAAAACAGAACCTCGTGGGTGTAAGAAAAGCCAAGTGTGGGCAGAGACAAGTAGGAATTAATTAATTAATTAGACTTTGGATCTGCACCTTCTCCTCACAGCTGTCCTCCAAATGTGGGGACTGGGCTGGGTTTGCCTTTTGCTGCCTTTCTCTGTAACACAGGAGCTCTGGGCACGTTATCAATGTGACATTTTCCAACATTCCTGTTTGGAGAGCCCCAAGAGAGGCAAGGCTTGGGGAGAGCTGAGTGACCAACACAAGTGTCCTGTGCATACTTGCTTAAACTTCTCCAAAAAATCCTGCCACCATCTGGGTGCTGTAATTTCTCTTTGTCTCTCTTTTTCTTTGTCTTTCTTTGCTTTCTTTCTCTCTTGCACAGAAGCTGTAAGATGATACCTTCCTAGTCTAAGGGCACCCTGGCATCCCTTGTGAAAGAGTTTCATATAGAGCACAAATTAAGACGTCACCATTGTTAAATATTCCCATTGTAAGTCTGGGAGCAAAGAGGAGCCATTATTTTCATAAAGCATATGTATTTTTAATCCATCCCTCCTGTTCCTTTCCTGCTTCCATTGAACACTCTATTCCCCAGGCTGCAAGGCTTCTTTTCTTTAGAGGAGTGTATAAATAAAGAATTGAACAAAACTGGGTGGTCTTCAAAAAGCATCTCTTAGAAACAGAGATGGCAGTGGCAGTTTAAATTGAAAAGGTCCAATTTGTTCATTATTAAAGCTGTGGAGGCAACTTCAGCTTCTCAGGGAATTCCTTTTCTGCTGGGTTGCACTCCCTGCCCTCCATTCAGGGTCATGAACTGCTGCCTGCTCACACAGGGCAGTGTTTGTGGGACACCAAACCCCCAGGATTTCTGCCTGGGTGTGAGCAGAGCCACACTGGCAGGTTCCTGAGCTCTGAGCAGGCTTCTCCTGCTCCCAGGGTTGTGTGGGAGTTTCCAGTCAGGAATGACAGGTAGTGCCCTGGGCCAGGCACAAACAGAGCAGAGATTGATGGAGAAGAGCTGCAGAAGTGTGTGATTTGCTAGATTTGATTTTCCCCAAATCTTCTTGGTTTTACCTCAGAGCTTTTCCAGCTTAATCCTTGACAGTTATGGATCCTCTCCAAGTTGTCACATGGACTTGGTGGCATCTCTGTAGCACAACCACAGGGTGGCTGATGGGGGGTGATTCAGGAATCCCAGAACGGTTTGGCTTGGAAGCAACCTCAAAGCTCATCTCATTCCAAGCCCTGCAGGGACTTCCACTAGCCCAGGTTGCTCCAAGCCCTGTCCAGCCTGCCTTGAACTCTTCCAGGGGTGGAATTATTCTCTCATTCATGGCATGATTAGTTTATTCATATTCTTATCTTAATTTCATAATTATTATCCCCAAACTTGTTACCATTTCAAGCCCACACATGGCTTAAATTTCAAAGGGTGCTTGCTGTTCTCCTTCCTTTTTCCCCCTCCTCCAAGAGCAAGTGTGTATTGGAGGAGACATGGATGTTCCTGAAAGTGGAGTGGAAAAGAGAAATACAATGATGGAGATTTATTTGGGTTGTTAATAAAGTTCTGGCTTGAAAGGGTCAGTGGTACAAGGAGCAGTGACTGTGGTGTAATGGAAGTGCCCCAGAAATATTTGGTGCAGAAATTTGTGTGTAAAGCAGTTTCTGCATGGATTAATGTGATTTAGGACTTGTGTAAAGACCAGGAGTAACTGCAGGCAGCAGATCAGGTGTGATCAAAGAACAAAAAAGTTCTTTGCTTTGAATAGTTGGAGGCAGAGGAAATGGCTCAGTTGTTCATGGATATCAGAGATTTTCTGTTCATCCTTCCACTCTCCTTGATAGTCAGAGGGAAGTGGCTGCACACCTTGAGCAAAGAAATGACATTTATTGTAAATGACAGAATTGTTTGGGTTGGAAAAGACCTCTGAGATCATCAAGTCCAGTCATGAGCCCAGCTCCCCATTCCACTGTGGCAAGAGCCACATCCACTTGGTTTTGGAACATTTCCAGGCATGGGGACCCCACCATTGCCTGGGCAGCTGTGCCAGGACTTTACAACCTTTTCCATGAAGGAATATTTCCTAATATCTCATCTAAACCTCCCCTGGCACAACCTGAGGCTGTTTCCATTTGCTCTCCACCCCTCACATGTCCAGGACAATACAGACACCTTAGGGAGTCACCAAGTGTTGGCACTGCAGTTTATTTGAGGATCTGGACTGAAACTCAAATCATGTTTAATTGGAAAGCAGGGATTCTATAACTGAAATTATTGGATGATTTTCTGTTATCTTTTTGATGCCTCATGGGTTCAGTCTTGCTGTCTGAATACCCTTTTGGAATCTTTAAAGACAAAAAATAACCCTAAAACCTTCTCCTCTGTTTTTGGAAGTGGCAGCTGAGTGTCCAAATACTGATTTTCAGCTGTTTAGTCTCTTACTGCATGTTGAATTCACCAAGAGACTTTACACTCTAATGTTCTTTTTTTTCAAACTAGTCCTGCTCAAATTGATTCTTGTATGGATTTATTATTTTAATTAATTAATTCTGTGGATTGAGGCTAAATTGTTTCTGTTAGATGAAAGATTCTCTGCTTGACTTCTTTTGTTGTTGATTTTTTTTTTTCCTCTCTAACTAAAGAATGTAGTGAGAGGGAAGGAAAAGAAGAAAAGAATGGTTGGAATATCACTGAATGCTTTATTAGTCACTATTTACATGCCTGAGCTGTGTAAATTATCCCTGATTTCCTTCCACAGGACTGGTGAGTAACGTGGTTTTCACAAGTCATGCCACAGAGCAGAGACACCCACTCCTTGTTCAGCTGCAGAGCCTGATCCGAGCAGCAAATCCTGGAGTTTCCTTCATCCTGGCAGAGAATGGAATTGTAACAAGGTAAAGTTCATCAGGATTTATGGCTTTTGGCAGATGGGCCCTGAGCACTCAGAAACTTCTGTTCTCTTGTTTTTACTCTGGTGATTTATAGGAAGGAAATGCAGATTTTTCTTAATTGCTTCTCGTGCAACAGGGATTTTCCCTTTACATTTATGGACATATAAATACAGGGATTAGGAAATGTGTTTTGTTTGCACAGTGTGATTTATGTTACTTTTACTGCCATACTAAAGGAAAAGTGCTTTTAATTTTACTGTCACTAGCACATTATGTTTTATCTAAGTAGATAGTGGCCATTTTATTTAACTTAGAAAATTAAAAATCTTCATTTTTATCTCTTTACAGGAACGAGGATATTGAATTAATTCTCTCAGAAAGCAGTTTTTCAAATCCTCAGATGATGAGAGCTCGATATTTAATGTACCCTGGCTGGCAAGTATCTAGACTGAGAAGTATTAAAACTATTTTTCTAATTAACTCGAAGATTAAAATGTTCCACTAACTTAATTTATATTTTTTTTTTCCAAGACTACTCATTTGGAACAGGCAGCAGCTTTGTAAATCATTTTTAAGAGAGCTGATGATTATTCTTAGTGGATACACGATTGCTGCCCTTTTATGGGGGGAAAGGCTCCTTTCTGGACACCATTTAAATCAATGGCAAGATTACTGCTGCTTTGCAGAAGAATAGGCAAGAACCCTGTGGGAATAAACTGGGAAGGATTGGGATGGGTGAGGTCAATAATGACTGGAGTAATTTCATCCTGACAGCTATTCAGCATTGCTGCAATGAACTTGCCCTGTCAGTCTGGCCATTAGCAGAACAATTACTCACAAAACCCAGGAACTTCACTGACAGCCTTGGCACAAACCCCACGTGGCACCAAACTTCCCACTGAACACCAGGGGAGATTTCTCCTGGCTCAGGGCTCTTCACACATCTCGCTGCACTTATCTGTGCTGCACCTTTTTGGGCAGAAATCTGAAGCTGTCAGAGCCATCAGAGCTCCTAGCTGGCCAATCCATGTGCTGGAAACATCATTTATTAATCAGACCTTGCAGTCCTTCTTTATTCAGAAATCTCCTAAATTGGGTGCAAGTAGCTGAGTAAAGCTACTGGAGTGAGCCAGCACAAGGCTTGAGATGTCAGAGCTGCTGGTGGATTGCATGGAGACAAAGAGTAGGAAAAGAAAGCATTTCAAACTGTTGGACAGCTGTTAATCTGTTTGATGACAGTGTGCAAGAATTGTATCTGGGCAGCGTGGAAGAAAAAGAAAGAGCAGCAGGGAGAGCATCAAAAGCATCCAGGGAGATCTTATTGCAGCCTTGCAGTGCCTGAAGAGGGCTCATAAAAAAGGAGTAGAAGGAGTTTTTACATGGGTAGATGGTGACAGGACAAGGGAGAAGGGTTTTAAACTCAAAAAAGAGAGATTTGAATTAGATCTTAGGGAAAATTCTTCCCTGTGAGGGTGGGGAGGGCCTGGCACAGAGTGCTCAGAGAAGCTGTGGCTGCTCCATCCCTGGAAGTGCCCAAGGTTGGATGGGGCTTGGAGCAGCCTGGGATAGTGGAAAGTATCAGGGGTATGGAATGAGATGATTTTCAAGCTGCCTTCCATCCCAAACCATACCACAACTCTGAAAAGGATTCCTGAGTGCTTTGACCAACCCACTGCTGTTGGTAACACATTTTCATGGAGAAGAAAACCCAGCATTTTCCTTCCTCTGAGCAAGGCTCAGCCGTGGTGCAAGAACAGATGCTCTGTGCTGTGTGGAAAGCAGAGGCTCCTGTGGTTTCTGTCAGTTGAAGGTGTTTGTTTTTGTCTGCAGGTACGAGGGCAAATACGGGGCTGGGCCCGTGTTCCCTCCCATGGTCCAGATCTGTGTGTGGTTCAGTCGCCCGTTGGAGAAAACACGATTTGTCACCAAGTGTAAAGGTACCACTGAACTTTGCCTGACTTGACTGAAATCCAAATTTGGGATGCTGAGGGATAGAGGGGAAGGAAGGCATTGATGTAACACAGTGATTTAATCACTGCTGAAGTCAACCTTTAATTGAAAACTCAGCTCTGACTTCCTAAAAGTACAGTAAATTCTGTTCCTTAGCGTCTGCTCTGGAAAACTGTCCCATGATTTTGTTCAGATGAAAATCTAATTGAACTTTTGGTTTCTAGGACTGAGACAACTTCCTATGTTTGCTTTTTATTTTATGTTTCATTGTATTTGGCAGTGTTGAAATACAGTTTTATAAGTGACCAGAAGCTTCTACTTTTTATGCCAAATAATTCTTTGTAGCTGTCAGAAAACAGGCTCAGCTCTAGAGCAGATACATTCTCAAACCTCTCCTTCTTTCCTTAGCCAGGCAGTGTTAAAGAGGAAGATATAACTTTCCACACATTGTGGGAGTTCCTTATGCCAAATACATCATATTTCCCAAATGTAATGGTGAAGAATGAGAAAAGAAGTAAATGTTACATAGTGGGACTCCAAGAGACGTGGCAGTTTTTCCTTTGGAAGCACTGGGATGTGGATTAGAGATCAGTTGCACAGGTTTTACCAGAAGCTCCACTAAGGAGAAGAAAAATAAGATAATCTGTTTGTCTTCTGTTTCAAACAGCAATTAAGTCATTACTCAAGCCAAGTCCTTTTTCTGGAAATATTTATCACATCATGGGCAAAGTGAAGTTTTCAGGTAAGGGCAAATCACTCCTGAGGTGTTGTGATCACAGTGCATGTTATGTGTATTTAAAGGAGTATTTCTGTCCCATATTCTGTCTGCACCAGTGTTGATGTTAGATAAGATTAAATTAGCAATTATCAAGCTCTTCCTTCTGTCTTCTCCTTGTTAGATGCTGAGAAAATCATTGAAGTCTGTCACAACACATCAGCAAATTCCCTCAGCCTGGTGCCTGTTCCAGAGGGGCCAGCTCCTCCTGATTGCAGAAGTGATCCCAGAGACTGCAGCAGTCAACAGGAATACTTCCTTGTGTTCATTGGCTGCTCCCTGAAGGAAGAGGATATCAAAGACTGGCTCAGAGAAACTGCAAAACAGGTTTGTGGACAGCTTTCCTTTTGTTCAGTGCTTGGCATTTCTTAACAGCCAAAGGAAAAATCCATGAAACATTGGGGTTTCTTCACCTCTTTTTTCTCCTATCAAGAAGAATTGACATTCTAGGGTGCAATGGATTTCAGGGAGGGGACTAAGAGTTTACAAAGGTGTATTGTAATCTCAGTATTGTTTTAGTGCTTGCTACAGCTTATTCATGGATTATCTGCTCTTGAATACTTGAGCAAATGGATTATGTCCAGGATAAACACAGGATGATTTAGCTGAGCTGCGATTGCCAAGGGCTCCAGTGTGGTATGAAATAAATCTTCTTCAAGTACCTGAATGCTGGCAAAGCTAAACTTTTGTTTTGATTCACTAAATTAAACCTCCTTGGAAGTAATCCACTGAAATGGAGGGTAGAGTCCTGTTCATTCTGTCATCCTTAATTAGTCAAGTGTGTTGTTGTGTGGCTGATGTATCCATGCAGTAGGAGCTGGAATAGGGAATGTGGCTGTTGTAGGAAGCTCAGAAGGCACAGTTGGCACAGAGGGGCTGCCACAGCTCATTGATAGAATCCCAGATGTGTAGAATCCCAGATGTGTAGAATCCCAGACCCATACAATCCCAGATTCACAGAATTCCAGAGCCACAGGATCCCAGACCCACAGAATCCCACAGTGGTTTGGGTTAGAAGTGACCTTAAATCCCATCCAGTCCCACCCCCTGCCATAGCAGGGACATTTTCCATATCCCAGGTTGCTCCAAGCCTCAATGTCCAACCTGGCTATGGATACTTCCAGAGATTCAGGGGCAGCCACAGCTCCTCTGAACAAGCTGTGCCAGTGCAAATTTTGGAACATTTGTAAGTTAAAAATACTCTGAGTTACTTCTTTATGGCTTAGGATTTGCACAATATCTCCAAAAATTTGTGTAGAGAGGGAAAAGTGTTTCCTGTGGCTGGAGCAGTTGCTCAGGTGAGTTTTGAGATGCTCAGGTTCTTCTCTCTGTCCTCCTTTGTTAATACAGAGAATTAATCCATTTTCTATGCTGATTATCTCACTCTCTGTATTTATCACGGGTAATATATGGAGACAAAAGCTCTCTGTGGAATACTACTTAAATTTTATAAAAACTTGGAACTTAAATGCTTATCTGAAGTGTGAAGTGTTTCCTCTTTGAGCAATTCAAGACTATAAACACTTTTGTACAGTCATGGCTAATTAAGGGTTTCAGATAGCTCTGAGAGTTACCACATGCTGCAGGAAAAAGAAAAGGGATTACAGAATTTTCTCAGACTCAAAACTAAGTTGTTTCTCTGTTCCTGTGCCAGCTTTCTCACAGTAAAGCTCTATTTAAATTATCTTGTTTAAAATACTTAGAGAATTTTTAATTTCTGAGCATTTTCTTTAAGATCAGTGAATTTTTGTGAGTTGTGAGTGCCTTCACAGGATTGAAGAATTTTAGAAATGAATTTTTGAAGTGCATGCTTCTCTTTGGTCGTTCGAGTTGGTTGGTTTTTAAATTTATTTTTTAACTAACTAAGCTATGGGTGTCACATTGTCACTCTGGAGTCACATAACTGGAGTCTCACTCTTCCTACAGAAACCTCAGAGGAAAGCCCTGAAAACCAGGGGAATGTTAACCCTTCAGGAAATAAAAAACATCCATGTGAGTAAAAACAGTGATTTACAAACCTTTCTTTTGGGCTGATTTCTCTGAAATATCCACCTGGATGACAGAGCACCTGCCACAACAAATGTGCTGAGAACTAAATTATTCCAGCACTTCTGGAGCTACTTGGAGCACAACTGGAGCTGTCCAGGAGGGATTTGAGACATAAATCTGATCTCAGAGCTCCAAATTTGCTCTGGAAATTAGGAGGAGGTGTAAAATTGGATATCTTTGGTTTCTGTAATATCCCTTCCATTTTCTTTGATCTATTTAAGTTTGTAAGGACTGTCCCCACACGTGTTTAATTGAGATTCTTCCCTCCTGCAGGTGAAACGCCACTTGGATCCACTTCCAGCTGGTTATTTTTACAATGGGACTCAATTTGTGAATTTTTTTGGTGACAAAATGGATTATCATCCATGTATCCTTTCAAATGGGGGGGGTTTGGGGGAGGTTTTAGGTAGGTGACACACTGTGCAGCTCTGAAATGTGAAGTGCCAAAGCAGATATGATAAAGAACCAGTTCTTTGCCAGCTAAAACTTAGTGTAAAAGCCGTTTCTGAGAGATAAGATCTCAGAAGCAGAATAGAACCAACAAAACAAACCCCAAAGTGCCCATGAGCTCACACAGGGAATAATTTATGGACCACAGTTTGTCAAAGAAATATTTTTCAAACCAAAGACTGCTGTAATACCACTGGATGCCTGGGCACAACTGATAAAACTTTCAGCTGAATGTAATTTCATGTGTGCACACACTCAAGTGAAAACAATGGTATTTTTGTCCTTGGTTTTACCCTGGCATTCCTTGCCAATGTTCCAGAGTATTCCTGCTGTCCTTGGTCACCACCTGGGGACGTGGGGCAGTGGTGGCTGTGGCAGTGCTGGGCTTGATGACCTCAGAGGGCTTTTCCAGCCTCAGTGATTCTAGGATTCTCTCATTTTCATAACTTTCTGTGGCTTTTCTCTTTGTCTGCTCACCAACTTTCAATTTGGTTTTATATTCCCAGTTTACTTTTCACCATAACTTTACCAAACTTGACAGAACTCCAGGTGGGTTCTTGTGATGCTGCCTTGGAATAAGAACAGCCTTTTTTTTTTTTCTGGGCCCTATGGAACAACTTTAAAATTTTAAACCAGCAGGGTTTAAATTCTGTCTGCAGGGCACAAAACCCAACAGCAAACTTGGACTTCAATATTCCCTGGAAAATTATTGATGCCCCATCCCTGGAAATGTCCAAGTTGGATGGGGCTTGGAGCAACCTGGGATAGTGGGAGGTGGAATGAGATGGACTTTAAGGTCCTTCCAACCCAAACCATTCCAGGATTCTTGACTCCACCTCTCCCTTGGTGTTTGGCAGTGGAAGCTGCAGGCCCTGGTTATCCCTTGCTGGGGGATTTGAATTTTGGGCAGAGTTTTGGGCTTCTGCTTGAGCAGAAGAGCTGTGAATGTGTGCACAGAGTCACAGAATGGCTGGGGTTGGGAGGGACCCTAAAGCTGATCTCATTCCAGCACCTCCCACTATCCCAGGTTGCTCCAAGCCCCATCCAACCTGGCCTTGGACACTTCAGGGATGAGGAGTCCAAAACCTCTTTGGGATTTCTTCCCAATATCCCATCTAACCCTGCTGTGGTGTTGCTGTTCTTACATCCCTCATGCAGCTCCTTTATTCCCTGGGAACAGAGAGCTGTGCTGGCTCTGCCTGCAGGTTCCATACACTGAATTTCTGCTTTCACTGAGTGTCCCAGAACTGGCACTTCCTTCAAACCTGGATGTTCTTTTCTACTAAATTCCATTTCCAAATGTTCTTCCTTCACTTTTCCCAACCAGTGATGGACCAGTTCATGAATGATTACTTGGAAGAAGCCAACAGGGAAATTGAGAAGTACAACAGGGAGCTGGAGGAGCAGGAGTACCACGACCTCTTTGAGCAGAAGACTTAAGCACGTGGGTCCTGGCTGTTCCTGTCCTTGTGTCAGGAACCAAAAAATGCTATTTATCCTTCTGGCTCACAAGAAATTGAGTGAAATGTCTGTTTTCAGCACTCCTTCCCAAACTAAGGGATCGTTCCCCTAAGGGTGGCATTTAACACGGTAACTGCTTAGCTGTTTGTACTGTCAGGTTTGCTTCCACTTCACCTCAGTTCCAGACTGTACAAAGCATCACCTGGAATCTCTGGCTTGTGGTGGAAACGTGGCAAAAAGAAGAAGAAGAAGGAGAAAAGAAGCAAAACTGGATTTATTTCCTAAAAGGTTGGAATGTAATTGTGGAATTGGGCCGTGGTGCAGATCATCAAACAGTCCCTGTGTGTCCCCTGGAAATCACTGCACAGGAGCCTTGATGAGCAGGGGGGAATTCAGGGTGTGGGATTGGGGCTGTTCCCAAAGCAAGGAATGGGGGAACACTGACCAATCCCACAGCTGTTGGAGTGTTCCCAAAGGGAGAAGTGGGGAGTGTTACCTTGGAAGAGTCCCCAGTCCCACAGCTGTCAGGAGATTCCCAAAGCGAGAAGTAGGGAAATAATGAAAAAAAAAAAAAAAATAGAAGAATCCCTGATCCCAGAGCTGTTGGGCTGTTCCCAAAATGAGAAACTGGGGAACAGTGGGAAAAACATTGAAAAATCCCTGATCCCAGAGCTGTTGGGCTGTTCCCAAAACGAGAAATTGGGGAACAGTGGGAAAAACATTGAAAAATCCCTGATCCCAGAGCTGTTGGGCTGTTCCCAAAACGAGAAATTGGGGAACAGTGGGAAAAACATTGAAAAATCCCTGATCCCAGAGCTGTTGGGCTGTTCCCACAGAGCTGCTGGAGTGTTCCCAAAGCGAGAAATGGGGGAACAGTGGGAAAAACATTGAAAAATCCCTGATCCCAGAGCTGCTGGGGTGTTCCCAAAGCGAGAAATTGGGGAACAGTGGGAAAAACATTGAAGAATCCCTGATCCCAGAGCTGCTGGAGTGTTCCCAAAGCGAGAAATGGGGGAACAGTGGGAAAAACATTGAAAAATCCCTGATCCCACAGCTGCTGGAGTGTTCCCAAAGCGTGAAATGGGGGAACAATGGGAACAACTCTGAAGAGTCCCTAATCCCAGAGTTGTTGGGGTGTTCCCAAAGCAAGAAATGGGGAGTGATTCAAAAACTGAGAATCCCTGAATCTGCGTTGTCAGGATGTTCCCAAAGCGAGAAGTGGGGGAACACTTTCTCAGAGTCCCTGATCCCACAGCATCTGGGCTGTTCCCAAAGCAAGAGATGGGGGAACAGTGGGAAGAGTTCAGAATTGGGTCCCTGAAGAGCCCCTGATCCCAGAGCTGTTGGTGTATTCCCAAGGGAAGAAATGGGAGAATGATTGGAAAACTTAGAATCCCCAAATCTGAAGCTGTTGGGATGTTCCCAAAGCGAGAAATGGGGGAACAGTGGGAAGAACTCAGGACTGAATCCCTGATCCCACAGCTGGCAGAGTGTTCCCAAAGAGAGAAATGGGGGAACAGTGGGAAGAACTCAGGACTGAGTCCCTGATCCCACAGCTGGCAGAGTGTTCCCAAAGAGAGAAATGGGGGAACAGTGGGAAGAATTCAGGACTGAGTCCCTGATCCCACAGCTGGCAGAGTGTTCCCAAAGCGAGAAATGGGGGAACAGTGGGAAGAACTCAGAATTGGATCCCTAATCCCAGAGCTGTTGGGGTGTTCCCAAAGCGAGAAATGGGGGAACAATGGGAAAAGCTCAGATGAGCCCCTGATCCCAGAGCTGTTGGTGTATTCCCAAGGGAAGAAATGGGAGAATGATTGAAAAATACAGAATCCCCAAATCTGCAGCTGTCGGGATGTTCCCAAAGCGAGAAATGGGGAAACAGTGGGAAGAACTCAGGACTGAGTCCCTGATCCCACAGCTGGCAGAGCGTTCCCAAAGGGAGAAATGGGGGAACAGTGGGAAAAGCTTGGATGAGCACCTAATCCCACAGTTGTAGGGTGTTCCCAAGGAGAGAAATGGGGAAATAGTGGGGAAAATTCTGAAGAATCCCTAATCCCACAGCTGTTGGGGTGTTCCCAAAGCGAGAAATGGGGGAACAGTGGGAAGAACTCAGGACTGAGTCCCTGATCCCACAGCTGGCAGAGTGTTCCCAAAGGGAGAAATGGGGCAGCAGTGGGAAAAGCTTGGATGAGCACCTAATCCCAGAGCTGTCAGGGTGTTCTCAAAGTGAGGGATGAGGGAACACTCCCACCCCACCTTTTCCAGGGGCACAGCCCATCTCAAAACCTCGGCACAGTTTGAGTCTGCACTCGAAATTCTGACTTTAAAGAAAAGACATTTGTACATTTCAGGGTGAAATCAGCGGAGAAATCTTAATTTCTTCCCAGTGCTCTCATTGGGATTCTGGAAAATATGTCCTGGCTGGCTGCAATGTGCACCTTGTTGTTGCTTAGATTATTATTATTGTTAGGATTCCTTTTTCAATCCTAAAAACTAAGCAAGGCAAGGGGGAGATTCTTCAGCTGAAGAATTCATTTTTCATGAAGATGAGTGATTTCCAAAGGTAAAAAATAGCAAAAGATGTGACTTGAAAGAGGCAGGAACTTGTTTGTGGAGCTTCCAGAAGAGTTTGCACACAAATTTCACTGCGCTGACGAGAAATCGACTTTTAAATGCTTGCAACAGAATTTTTATAGTTCCTAAATGATGGAACAGCAGTGCTGGCAGCCTGTCCTGACTTAATTCAGCATCACTTTAAAGGAGACTTTATAAATCAGTGACTCAAGGATTATAAAGTACCTTAGCAGCTACTTACAGGTAATTATTGGGAGTTGATTTGAATAAGCAGATTATTGCAGCATGCATGTGTTCAGAATTTAGGTGAGAACAGCCCAGCAGGAATTTTTTTATTTTCATATTCCTTTGCCTTAGGGACAGCTCAGTCTTTTAATGCAACTGCAGCTTTTCTTTCTGACCAGATGTTTGTGATACAGCAAGAAATGGAATGAAAAATCTCTTGCAGGGCACTTAAAATACTTCAAACGTGTCTGCACAGCCTCATCCCATGGCAGGAAAATGAGATTTAACCCCTGCCATCAAACCTGAGGCTAAATCAGAATTTATGCTTTACTTAAGAGATGTATTTTTTACCTTTGGAATATGAAATGACCGAAATTTCAGCCACCTGAAGCACATTTTAGGTGGTTTTGGTCTTCATTGCTGGATGCCTGTGCTGGGAGAGTTCCACAGTGCAGAGATGGAATTCCAGGTGCTGCAAGCTGGGATAGAAATATTGATAAGGTTTCATTCCTCTCTTTCCTCCTAGATATAAAAAGCTGTCTGAATCGAAGACTTTAATACTTTATTTTATTTTTTTTTTGCACACCACGAGACTTTATATAAAAACTACTTGTATCCTGTTAGAGGCCAGTAAAAGCCAGCAATTAGTTTGTGTTTTTAGGCTTTCCTGGGGTATTCCCTGGATCACAAGTGTGGAGCATCCTGATAAAGCTCGTGAGTTTTATCTATGCATGGCTAAATTTTAGTCTTAATATCCTGTAGTGCCTGTAGAGCAAAGGTAGCTAGCAGTGGGGAGGGGGAGGGGGGCTAGCAGGGGTTTACAGCTAATTAGTTTGAAATTATTCAAATTATTTCCCAGCCCAGAATTTGTAAGAGTCCCAAAATTCTGGTGGCGGTGCTGCAATAGAAAAGGGGCTTTGGGAAATGGAGCCGTGATTGGAACTGCTTTGAAGTCGGTGTAAACCCAGCTCCTTGTCCAGTCCCAGCTCTCCAATCTGCAAAGCCATATTTTAGAGTTGTGGGAAGAAATCCCAGTGGTTGGGACAGCAGACACGTGGTGGAGGCTTTGTCTCAACTCCTGAGTGGACACAGAGTAGATTGAAGTGCAATTGATGGAAAATAGATGAAGATGCTGTAGCTGATTTTTGCTCTGCTGAACTCTTTTTAAGAACTCCAATTTGTGCAGCTCTCAAATCAATCTGAATGGGGCTGATCCAGCTGGAATTCCAAGCCCTGTGAACAGAATAATTTAAAAAAAAAGGAAATAATTGGTGTTTGACTGTGCAAATTGAGCTGTTGCTTAAAAACTGGAGCAGAAGAGCTCAGAACGAAGGCCTAGAACCCTCCTCTCCTGTGCTGCATGTGCTCTATGGTCATAGCTGTGTTTTACAAAGACCTTTCACCAGACTGCTACTGGCTCAATTCATGTATTTTGGTATTGAAAGAAATTGATTACCTCAATTTTTAATGTTTATTTTTGAACTGTGACTTTCAACCAGAATGGAAAAAAAAAAAAAGAAGAAAAAAAATACCGAAATAATGAAACTGTGACAATGGTATCCTTTAAATGTAGTAGTGCCTTGCAGATGACACCATTTATTCCCCAAATAAATGGATGTCGGGGGTTGCACCCCCCATTTCTTTTTTTAAAGCTAAAAAAAAAACCAGTTTTGGTGAAAGGACTTAAAAATTTAACCTAGTGACAAATATTAGCACAAATGGTTAAACTGTTTAAAAGAAAACTCTTTGAGGACTGAAATATGTAAATGCCTGATGCTGCTGCTGTTGCTGATTTTTTGGGAGTTGATTCTAACAATCAGCAGCTCTTTTTGGTTTATTTTTTTTTATTATTTAGAAGAGTGTAACTTTTGTACTCTGGTCAGAGCTGTTTGTACTGTATGGAATCCCCATCCCAGGGGATTTGGTGTCCTCACTCCTTGCAAGTCGAGGTGAGGATGGAGCTCGAGGTTTGGACCTTTTATTGCTACTGTATCATGAATAAAACAACAACAAAAAGCACCATTTCAAACCCACTGATGTTTGGATACAGCCAAAGTGCCATTACACTGTTCCTTTCCTCTTTTCTTGTACTTGGGAAATTTGTGTCCAGGCATTCCTGAGCTTGGGAAGTGCTGAAGAGTCCTCAAGGGGTTTCCACGCTTTGCTGACCTTTGTTAGCAGCTTGTGGTGGTGTTTTTTTTCTTTCTCCTCACCGAGAATGAGTGTGATCAGAAGTTACTGAAGTTATAGGGATTCAAATGTGACAAACTTAACAGGGGAACCTTTGCAGCTTGAGCTGCTCTGCAATCTGGGAGTATTTTAATTTGAAGCTGTGCAATTTGGGGTTAATCCAGTTTTACACTTGGCAATTAACACCCCGGATTGCAGGGGAGGAGTGGAGCTGCATTTAAGGGTTCCTTAATAAGTTGAGGTTTTTTATTTTAATTATTGTTATTTTTTAATTGAAACTTGTCTGAATTTGCACAGATTTAAGCTCTGGAATACTTTGGTATTCTTGAAAAGGGAAGAAATTGTGACTAGTATAGTGAATTGTAAACTGTGAGTTGTTAGAACCACAAGGTCCATCTAATCTTAGGTTGTTTAAAAATGTACCTCAGAAAGCTTGGGAGAAATCACTTCATTTTTACACAACAGCAGGATCCCCGCATAACACTTCTCACTTTACAATGTGCCAAAATTCACTTTTATACTAGTTCTCAATGCTTTAATATTTGCAACTTTAAGTTAAAAACCGTGTTCTTTACAAACACTACTGTAACTTCAGTTCAGCTGAATGGTGTGATTGAAGCTTTTTGCCTCTCGTATTTATTACACTACTTGATTCAGTAAATATAAAATTACCTTTCCATTTATTTTTGTATTGTTTTACATGTTTATACCTGCAGTTTGTGTGACTTTTACACCTGTAACTCAGATGTGATGGAAAGAACCAATAAACAGTGTCCATCCACTGCCTGGCTTTGATTCTTTTGATAAACTCATGGCTTCCTAAACTGGAATTTTTAAACTTTGAATGATTTGCATTTAAATTTTTTAAATTAGCAGAAAGGTGAGTAGTTTATATTCAAATTAAAATATAAAAATTTAAGGTTTTGTGGTTTTTTTCTTTTATTTTTAGCTGCTATTTTAAGTTGAGACCTTATTGCTTGGGCTTTTAATTGGGTAAAATTCAAACTAGAAGAAGATTCTTCTGCTTTGTGCTGCTGTCTCTGTTTCTCACCAGCTGAGTGTGAGCATAAGTTGATATTTGCAGATTTACAAATACAGGGAGGTGCTGAACCTTCCTCCTTGAGCTCACAAAAACCAGGATGCAGTTTCCAGATCCATGGATCTACAATCTGCCTGCCATGGAGAGGGCAATCCCAACCTTACCCTTCTTTCCCTGAGGGGCTGGGCACAAATCAGATTTTCTCTGGTTAAACTGAGCCTGCAGCTGATTTTCTGTCTCTGTTTCACATCACTTCATTGCAGGGAGGTTTTGTGCTTTTTAGGAACAGTTTATGTAAAACCAACGTGTTAAATCCAGCCTGCTCTGCATATTCCAGGTGTGCACATAAACCAGCAGCTTCTGGGGACTGAAATCCAGGAATTTTCCTTTGCTGGGTTTGGAGAGCAGCTCCCACCTGTCAGTCAGGAATTTCTGGGTTTGGAGAGCAGCTCCCACCTGTCAGTCAGGAATTCCTGGGTTTGGAGAGCAGCTCCCACCTGTCAGGAATTTCTGGGTTTGGAGAGCAGCTCCCACCTGTCAGTCAGGAATTTCTGTCCCAGCACTGGGGTGGCAGCAGGGCCAGGGCAGTGCCCGTCCCCTGGGCTGGCACTGCTGGGGCACCTCCAGTGCTGGGGCAGGTTTTGGGGTTTCCAGGGGCAGGGCACCCCTCCAGGGATGGTGACCCCACCACTGCCCTGGGCAGCTGTGCCAGGGCTGGACACCCTTTCCATGAAGAAATAGAAAGTTTAAAATCCTTTGAGAGGATTTAGATGATGGGGCACTGTGTGAGTTCCATTTCCTCAGGGAGAGGAGGCAGATTTTCCTGAACATAGCCCAAATCAGGGACTTTTAGTCCCATTTCTTGCTCTCATTTATCTCATTTTTGGTGAGTCTGGTTGTATCTGGAGATGTTTCCAGCTCTCCTCAGCTTTTCACGAGCTCCTCTTCCTTCCATGTGAACTCATCTGGAATTTCTTTGCCTACGTGTCCACCAACAAACGGTGCCTCTTGAGCTTCATAAATTACCAGCCTAATTAAAGTAATGAATTCCCAACAGGAATTACATGGAAATGGAGCACTTGGTAATTGAATAGCCCTGGCTCCCATTGTACACATTGCACAAGGTGCTTGTGTGATCCCTCCTATTGAATTGGCTTAAAATAAACCTTCAGGGCAGCTTGATGTCTTGGTAGGAAAGAAAACACCCAATGGGCAAGGCCTGGAGGATTTCAATAGTTTATTGCTCCAGGACAGACAAAAAAAACCAAAAAAAAAAATAGCATGGAAAGTAAAATGTGGGTGACCCATTCACGGCTGGGAAATCAGCAGGCACAGAATGCATTGTATAGATCACTGCAAAACCTCCCCACACGAGTGAAACAGGAAATTTCTAATGGTTCAAATTGAGCCTTTGGTCAACCCCACCAAAAATCTTCCATTTTTCTGTGTTATCAAAGTTAGTTCAATATTTGCTTTATATACATCCTGTTCCGGACTTTGATTCCTCTATACAGCACCTTCCTGCCTTCTAATATCTGATTTATTGCAGAGCCTTTTCTACTTCCAGGGCTTTGCCTTGGCCTGCTTTAACTCTTTATCTTGTCAGCCTCGGAGCTGGGCCTGGCCAGGGCCTTTCCTTGGCCTCTGCTTGCCTTGGAAAGCCCTGGAGAAAGGAGAACAGAGGAGCTGGCAAAGAGGGGAGGCTGCAGGGATGGCTCGCAGGATTTTTGGGATGTGCAATATCCAAAGTGCATCCAACCAGAATTTGGGACCTTAAAGCCCATCCAGTTCCACCCCTGCCATGGGCAGGGGCAACTTCCACCATCCCAGGTTGTTCTGTCCCAGCCTGTCCTTGGACACTTCCAGGGATCCAGGGGCAGCCACAGCTTCTCTGGGCACCCTGTGCCAGGGCCTCACCACTCACAGGGAAAAATTCCTTCCCAATATCCACCCATTCCTGCCCTCTGGCAGTGGGAAGCCATTCCCTGTGTCCTGTCCCTCCATGCCTTGTCCCCAGGCCCTCTCCAGCTCTCCTGGAGCCCCTTTAGGCTCTGGAAGGTGTTTGAAGGTCTTCTCCAGGATCTGGAGGCTCCCCTCACCCTCCTGGCTGTGGTGCTGGACTGGGATCACTGGGATCCATGCTCTGGGGTACTTTGAAGCCTATGCCAGGGAAATGAGGAGGAATTCTCTGCTCCAGGTCAGGAGGGATGTCACCAGCACTCAGGGAAAGTCCCAGAGGCCGGCTGGATGCTGAAGGCTCCTGAAAGATGTGTTTCCTGTCAGCAGTGGGGGATTTTGTTGTATTTCCCTGAAGAACCTCTCGAGGAAAGTGCTGAAGTTCATCCTGTACCAGCAGACACCTCCCTTCTCCCTTTGCTGGCACAGAGAAGAGCACAAATACAGAATTGCAAATTGTGGTGACTCTTCAATGCCTTCAGCTCTCAGGGCTGAGCTGCCCCATTCATTGTGTTCCGTCCTGAACAGACCCTCAGGATCACAGGACACAGGGAATGGCTCCCCAGTGCCAGAGGGCAGGGATGGATGGGATATTGGGAGGGAATTCCAGCCTGTGAGGGTGGCACAGATTCCCAGAGAAGCTGTGGCTGCCCCTGGATCCCTGGAAGTGTCCAAGACCAGGCTGGACAGGGATTGGAACAACCTGGGATGGTGGGAGGTGTCCCTGCCCATGGCAGGGGTGGAATGGGACAGTGCTGAGCTCACCTTGGCAGCGGGGAAGGGGAGGAACAACAAACATTTTCAATCCAAGCCTTGTGCATGCACAAAGAGCCCCGAGGTTCCTTTGGCACAGCCCGTGGTGGGTGCTGGGGGGGCCAGGGAAGCATTTCCCCCCTGTCCTGGGTCAAGCTTTTGTTGGAAGTGAACACTTCTGTCTGTCTGCAGCCAGCCTGCCGTGGCTGAGCCTCTCTTGCTCTCCATGGAGGTGTTCCCAGCCCTTTTGTGCCTTTGGGAGTCCTGCCCATCCAACATTTCCAGCACAATTTGTGCACTGTTGCAGAGAGCTCTCAAAGGCTGAGCTGTGAGCACGCTGCTTTGGGGCTCAGGGTCTTCTCCCAGCAGTTTTCCCATTGCTGCCCAGGCCAGAAATCCACATTCCCATCCTACAACAGGACAGCGAGGAGAAAATCAACATTTTCTGTGTGATCTGGACCTTGGAGAGGTTTTGTGATAATTTCAATCCCTGTTTTTCTTCTCTGGGTGTGCAGTTCTGTGTGGAACATCATCCAGAGCTGCTTTTCATTCTGTTCCCTCCAAAATGTGGGCACAGATTTGCTGTGGCTGCCCCTGGATCCCTGGAAATGTCCCAGACCAGGTTGGATGGGGCTTGGAGCACCCTGGGATAGGGGAAGGTGTCCCAGCCCATGGATGGGGTGGGATGAGATGATCCTTAAGGGCCCTCCCAGCCCAACCCATTCTGGGATTCCACAATTCTAAGGAAAAGGTGAAGGATGCTCTTAGCTTTTCCTGAGGAATTCATTCCTTAATGGGTTGGAAACATCCTCGAGGCTGCCAGTCAGCCCCTGATGAGTTCACTGACACCTGTAGAAGGCTGAATTTTTGGGAAAACCTGTCTCAACCATCCAACCAGGGCATCCCTGCAGATAAATTATTGTAACTTAATTGAATTGCTTTTTTTTTCTCTTTTTTTCCCTTTCTTTTGTCTCTAAGTCAGAAACTTTCAGTTATTTACATATCATATGAAGCCAGATTTCCTCTCATTTCCAGTGGAAGAAAAGGGAGTGGGTGAATCCTGTTGAGAAAGAAAAGCTGCAGGAGTTTGGGGGAAATGGTGATTTCTGGTTCAAAGCCCAGCCCTGGTGCTGGGTTGTTTGTGCCTTTTTGCTGCTGTATCACACCTGGTTTGCATGGATTGACCCCTCTGGATTCCTCCTTCCATGGAGGCTCATCCTTCCTCCCCTGGAGGGGTCACTTGATCCACAGAGGGGGCTTTGAACTTTTCTATTGTGTTAAAAATCCACTCTCAGCCTCAGTGCTGGTGTTGAGCTGCCCCTTGTAGGAGGAAAGTGGGGAAAAAAGGCAAAATTATGGGAAAAAAGATGCAGAGTGAATCCCCTCTCAGGTTTGGGAGGAAAAGCTCAGCTAAAGAAGACTCTGAACATCAAAATCCTCCTGTTCCTGCTTTTTAGTTGACCCTGCAGACAATGTAAGGAAGGATCAGCTGGATAAATTCAGGCCAAAGTGCTCAAAAGACCCCAGTCTGAAGTTCCTGTGGGGCTGCAGACCCCTGCCCCAAATCAGCAGAGCAGGGAGCAGAAATTGCTCTGTTTTTCCTCCCAAGTGAAGATGAAAAGAAGCAAGGAGAAAGAAAAGCAAGAGCAGAGCTGTTTCCCTACTCCTGTGCTGCCTCTGCTGATGGTTATTTTGGGATCTGAGCTGTGTTTTGTTCCCTTTTTGAGATACCTGAAGTGTTCAGTTTGGAATGTCTCAGGGGAAGGCTTAGGGGAAGGAAAAAATAAAGGAACAGATTCAGCACATTTCTAGTAAAGTTACTGAAATAAAACAGGACTTTAAATATTAATAACATGACCTGGAAATGGACCCCAGCCTGGCTGTCCCATCTTGTGATACCACCTTGACCACAGTGACCAAGGAAAGGAGAATTTCTGGAGACAAAACCTCCTAAAACAGCTTTAAAAATAAACAAATCCATTCTGTTGTGTTTATAAAGCACAGGTGAACAAAATGTCTGGGTACAGCAGCTGGATGTTCCTTCAAGTCTTCTCTCAGCTCTTGCAAAGGGCAAAACAGAGTTTCCCAGCCTTCTCTACTGGGAAGGGTTCCTCCTTTCCAGGATTTCTCCACATCCCTGGAGTTTGAGGCTAGAAAGGGTAAAATGAGGAAATTTGTTGATCATCGGTTCCCTTGTTGCTGCTTGAGACCTGCAGCCTCTCCCCAGGAGGTTCAGGGGTGCTTGATCCTCACTTGGCTCATGGCCATTCCCAGAAAGAGGAGTTCCACATCCTCTCCTCCAGCTGGATAACCAGGAATGCCATCAATCCATCAGGGCATGCAAGGACCAGGTCACTTCTCACCCATTCCTTCCATCAGGAACTGCCCTGAGATAAAAAAACCCTCTGGAAGCACCTCAGGATTTCCCAGCAGGGCTGGACAGAGATACTGGGGTCCCTTGGGGCTCTCTTGGGAGCAACCTGCAGTTCTCCTCAGGAATTCCAGAAGAATTGCAGAAGAAATTCTCCTTCAGGAGGCAGCATGGAAAATGGAGAGGCCAATCTGGTGTGTGCCAGGGTGGGGATGCAGGATGCTGGAAACTGGAAGGGTGAGAGGAGAAGGATCTGGGGACACCTTCCAGTACCTAAAGGGAGCTTCCAAGGAAGACTGGAGAGGGACTTTGGGCAAAGGGTGGAATTCCAGGACAAGGGGGAATGGCCTTAAGCTGAGGGAGGGCAGGGTTGGACAGGATATTGGGAAGGAATTCCTGGCTGTGAGGGTGGGGAGGCCCCACAGTGCCCAGAGAAGCTGTGGCTGCTCCTGGATCCCTGGAAGTGTCCAAAGCCAGGTTGGACAGGGCTTGGAGCACTTTGGGATGGTGAGAGGTGTCCCTGCCCATGGCAGGGGGTGGCAGATGATTTTTAAATCCCTCCCAACCCAACCCCTCCCACCATTCTGTGATTTACTGACTGCTCTCTTTGAGGGGTGGGATTTGTTTTCCCGTGCTCGGGGTTTGGCCCAGCAGAGCCCTGTTCCCACCACCCAAAGAGGGAGGGGGAATTTTGCTTTCCCTGGGAACAAAACCCACAGGAGCAGAACCCCAGTGAGCCTGGTTAGCGCCCTGCCGGTGTGGTGAGTGGGAAGGCTGACAGGAAAAATCCTTTCCTGTTGGATGCACCGAGCACTCCGTGTACCCAGGGATGGGAACAAGGCAAGGAGGACTTTTGTGAGGTAAAAAAGTCTTGTTGGCAGGGTTCTCATCACCCCAGTGCTCTTGGCAAGCCCCTCCTGAGGAATTCCACTCTTGGATACAATGAGAGGTTGTTCCTTCTCCCCTTTGTCCTTGCCCAACTTACACCCCGTGGAGATTTGGGTTTTGTAGCTCCTGGAGATGAAACAACCTCTGGCTGAAAGTGCTAACGAGGTGTCCATGGTCGGATGGCTTTGTAAAAAAGGGGGTTGTGGCTTAAATCCTTAAGAATGTTGGATTTGGGAGGTTTTTTTGCCCAGTGTTCAGCCAACCCAGGACAACGCCTGGGTTCTGTTACAGAAATGCCCCTTTGTGGCTTCCCCCCATCCTTTGGCTCTGGAAGGTCTCTCCTGCCCCGTGCACAAATTCCTGCTCATCACTTCCTCCCTTTTCCTGGGGAAAGTGGGACTTACACAGGCAGAGCCGTGATTTGTGCCGTGTCCTCCTCGAGGAATCTCCAGATTCCTCCATCCCTGCTGGTATTTTGTCTCCAGTCAGGAGGGGAGGATGCCACCTCCACACGTTTATCTCCAGTGCCTCCTGTGCTCCAGGCCCTCTGGAGACACAGCCAAACTTTCTCTGAAAAGTGCTTTTAACCCTCCCTCCCACTCGTCTCCCCAGCGATCCCCCCGGGAAGGTGGAGAACGAGATCGTTCTCACTTTACCTGGTCTCTTGTGACTGCACAAAAGAGCTCAGCTCTGCTTTTAGAAATAAACCTCTTACACGTATTTCTCTTGTCTATACCCAGCTTTTTTCCTTTCATTTTCTCATGAAATCCCAGTTGTCAGCCCAACGAGGGGAAGTTTGAAGCCTATTTGAATTTTAACTTGAAGTAGATGATTTTTTTTTTAAAGTTTTTCATCTTTCTGTATTTTGAAGTCCTTTGGGCAATGTTAGGACCTGTTTTTCCCGGAGTGTTCTCTGACCTGATTGACCAAAGTTTTTGTGCTGTTCTCATGCTAATTTTGGAACTTTTTTGATGACATGCAGGCTTTTATTTGGTCTGGTCTCCAGCTCAGATATTGTTGTTGTTACATCCTACACTCGATGATTGGACTGGATGACCTTGGAGATCTTTTCCAGCCTTAAGGATTCTGTGATCCCATCACCTCCAAGCTGTGGGAGCAGCACAGGGGAGCCTCTCATCCAAGAAGGGCCACAGGATGGGGTGAAACCTCCTTGTACTGAGTTTATGTGGCCAAATTTTGGTAGCCAGGGGCTACAGGAATGACTTTTGGGAAGCTGCCGGAATAAATTCAATTAATTCCCCCAGCTGAGTGTGTTTTACCAATGGCAGGGAGTGAGTGGTGAGTGATTCCTGTTCAGATTTTGGCCATGCACAGCTCAGTGCCTGCCTGGAGGCCTCCTCCTGACTTTTTGAACCGAGTTTGCCCAGAACAAGGTGTGTTTTATAGCTGCAGGTATGCGCTGTAATCTCTGTTTCCCTGATTTAATCCTGCTGGGCAGAGGGGCAAGAGGAGCAGAGCTGTGTGGGTTTGTCCTCATTGCTGTCTCACGAGTGAGGCTCAGCCCGGGGCTGTTGTTTTTGGAGACTTTGTTGCTCGTGTTTATCTCGGAGCTCTGGGGCTTTGAGGTGTGTAAATCTAAATAAGGATGACGTTTAAAATAGGTTACAAGCTCTCCCCGAGTGTGCAGAGAGGAAATATGAGTAGCCTGACTTCAGATCCTTCAAGTAAAAAATCCCCCTTGGGAGTGTCACTGAAGTTCTCAGCACCTCCAGGTAATTATATTCTGACATAAATTGTTTGGGCCACAATTCAAGGTAGCTCTAATCTGGACCTCATTATGATGGATAAAGAGGAATTAATGGCTGAGCTGGAAGTGGGATTGTTCCCTGAAGGGGTGTGATCGTGACTGCCTGCTGAAATTTGGGCAAAGACAGGGCAGTTTTGGCTAAAATCGTGTGTGTAAACACAGATAAAGGGTGGCTCAAGGGGGTTGAGCAGCACAGCTGATAAAAGTTATCAGGAAAACTGAGTGGGAAGGAAAAGGACATGGAGAGGGAGATGGAAGTGGGAACTGAGACTCATGGAATTGGGTTGGGTTGGGAGAGACCTCAAAGCCCACCCAGTCCCACCCCCCTGCCATGGGCAGGGACACCTCCCACCATCCCAGGTTGCTCCAAGCCCTGTCCAACCTGGCCTTGGACACTTCCAGGGATCCAGGGGCAGCCCCAGCAAATCTGGGCAACCTTTGCCAGTCATTTTTGCTCTCCCAGACAAATTCTTCCCCAAAACACAAGAGGAATGACAGTTTTTGGGAGCCTGCTGGGTCTGCAGGTACAGTTTCCCTTCCAGAGCTGCCCCTGGACAATGAAAAGCTGGGAAGCATCCAGGAGCTCTGGACAGTGGAAGGTGTCTGGAGTCCCACTGTGCTTCCCTTTCCCTTTTCCCTCCCAGTGGATGGCCCAGGATGGAATACTGAGAACATGGTTGAGAAGACAAAGATTTGGGGATCTTTTCTTCCTCAGCTGCTCTCCAGCACCACAGGAGGAGTTCAGCTGGTCCTGACTGCTACAAGCTCTTCCCCTGGCTGAAAGTGGTCCTTGTACTTCACTCCTCAGGGAATCTTCCAACACACCAGTGTGGCCCCAGCAGGTTTCATGCCCAGTGTGGATCCTGATATTTCACCTGCAGTAATTATTTCCTCACCCAGAAAAGGTTTTCAAACCTCCTTGAGCTTTTGCTCCAACTCAAATTGAAATTGCCAGACCTGAAGAAATCAAACCACCTTCCCGCACCACCTTTGGTGCAGCATCTAAAAAACAACCCAATGATTTTTTTCTTCCATGTCACAACCAGAATCCCCCTTGGAAGCCTCAATCCAGGGCAGGTATGGAGCAATATTCCCTCTGTGCCTCTTTTAACCCATCTAAGGAGGACCACAGGGTTTTCCTTCAGGAATTTGGGGGTTGTGGTGCTTTGCCAGCCTGTGTCAGAGTTTAAGGGCACAGCTGCCCGTGCTTTCTGTCCAGTGATGAGATGTTTTGCTTCCTTGCCTGCTCCCTCTCTTTGTTTCAATCCTTTTTATATCAATCCTCAAGATTTACACACCATCCATGATAACCAAGGCCTGGAAGATATTTTAAAGATACAGATGATAAAATACTGCATCTCTCCTCTGCCCAAGCAAGGAGACTTTACTATCTATTTACATTTTTAAAAGCTTGCTGCCATCTGAGGCTGCTGGCTCCAGTTTGGGCTTTCTTGGGTGTTTTTTTTTTCTTCTAAATTCATTTTTTGTTGTTATTATCCTCTCGAGAGAAAGAAACCGCGCGGGTTTCCAAGTTCCTTGAATAAATGTCAAATAAAACATTCCAAACAATTATTCAAGCTGGTAATAAGCAGTGAGACATCCTTCCTGTAGAGAAGCTGAACAATGGTTTCCTCTGACAGAAGCACAATATTTAGGAGCCTTCCATATGTTGGTGCTGATTTCAACGGCAGCAGCACCTCCGAGAGGCATCGGAGGCCCCAGTGAGTATCTGGATATCCTGTGGGAAGAAAAGCTCTGTGGGCAACACCCTGGCTCCCCCCCGACAAAATTCTGGGAGTTTTGTCCCTGTCTCCTCAACATCCTCCAGTTTTGAGAGTGTTTGCTTCCTTCCCTGGGATTTTTAATCCTTCCCAGCATATCCAGGCTTGCCCTGAGTGCCTCAGGGAGGCAGGTGAGCAATCCCTCACCTCCAAATCCAGGGTGGCCTCCAGGGAGGAGCAGTACTGGCTCCCAGTTGGACCAGTTGGATCTGTGTCCCTGCAGCCCTGGTGAGCACAGCCCCTTCCCATTTTTGCTCCAGCAACACCCCCTCCCCTCCATGGCCTGTGTTCCCTGGCGAAGGGATCCCACCTGGGACTGGAGAAGCAGCAGATAACAGTCACAGACAGGGACAAACTCCCCATTTTCCTTGCTTCTCCCAATTTTCAGATGCCCAAATGTGGGAGCACCAGGCTCACACTGACTTTGCTCCTCAGGTGGTGCCCAGGACGGGCCTTTCTGGGTGGACCTGGCAACGATGGCTCTGTCACTGCTCAAACTGGTGGACACTGGAGGGTGCTGGTGGGGGCAGAGCTGCTGGGGTTGGAAAGGCTCCTGGGGCTGATCCCATTCCCACAGTCCAGGCTCAGCCCCCAAGGGAAGAGCCCGTTCTGGTTGATGGGTCCCAAACAACGAGTGAGGAATTTGGCCACATTCCTGGATTGGAGCCTCCTAAATCCTTCCCAAACACAGAGAGCTGGGAGTAACCCTGGAGAGGGCAGAGCATGGGGCAGCTCCTTGCTCAGAGCAGCATCTAAATCTTTGTTAACCACTTCAGACATGGCCAGCAAAGGTCAGGATGTCTGGAGAGCTGAGGGCAAAGCTCTCCAAAGTTCCTCTTTGGGGCTGCTCTCCTTGATGCCAAAAGCTCACAGCTTTTGGTGAAAACCTCAGAAACTAAAAGGTTTTTTGGGCAATTTTTCTCTGTTGTGTGACTCCAGGCACTGGGTCTGGTAGAAGCACCCCCAGCTGTTGTCCTGGAAGTCAAGAGGGCCCTTGGTTGGAGGGGTCACTTTGATGGTCACTTGTTCTTGGACACCTTCACCATCCCGTGAATCTCCTCCTTTGTGTTGTCCTGGATTTTGGGGAGCTGGAGGGGAATCCTCTTCCTTGCTTGTAGGAGATCCCAAATCACTGCCATGTTTTTAGGAATGAATTTACTTGTCCCGTTATTATCATTAGTAGTATTATTAGAATATTTTTTTTCCTAAATTTTTCCTAAATTTCCTAAATTTCCACAAACTTCTGGCTGAGGGTCTGTGCTGTCCAGGGAGGAGGGGAGAGCAGGAGGTCCAAAGCAGAGGTGCTGGTGGTGCAGCCGTGCTGGGGCTCTTTCCCAAAGATTTTGCTCCTTGGGAGGCCATAACTGACCTCCTGCTCAGGATCACCACCCAATGCCTCCCCAGGAGCAGCTCAATCTGCTCCTCCAGCCTTTAAAGCCAACCTGGACCCACTTTCCCAGCAGAAATGAAGCCCCTCTGGGGAGGCCACCACGGAGGGGAAGTGTCGTGGTGGCCTTGGCTTCACCTCAACCCTCCATGTGCCGTGTCCTGCTCCTCACCAACCCCTCTGCAGCACGAGGGGGCAGTTTTTGGGGCAGGGAGCCTTCCCAAGGGATTCCCAGCTGCTCCTGGGCTGATTTTGCAATGGGGACAGGGAAAGGTTTCACAAGCCCTGAAGAAGTTGAGGCTGCCTGACCTCAGCACCTCCCGAGCTCCGTCATCCCACGTGAAGCCGCAGCTATGGAGCAGCCTGGCTAGAAAACTCTTGTTAAATGGTATCTCCCACCTTCTTTTTCTCCAAGTGTAGCCAAAAAAGGTGGGGAAAACGGCCACAGAGAGCAAGGCTCGGCGTCCTTGTGGCTTTGCCGGCGCACGGATGAGCTGCGTGTGCCTCACCCCAGCGCCCTCCAGGGCTGTGCAAATGAAGTCTGCCCTGCATTCCCCAGGTCCCCAAGCACCCAGGGACGGATTGTCTCATGTCCAGCGTGTGGCTGCTCTGCATCCTCCCATCCTCAGCAGGGTTTTGCTGGAGAGAGGGGAGGAGGGAGCCCCGGCACGGCGGGAGCGCTCGGCGGGTCTGGGCACCGCGCTCTGCACAATGTCCATTTGTTCTGGGTGCTAACACGAAATGACAAAAGACTCCAGATTCATGCTGAACAAAATTGTCCCCTTGCTAATTATTAGATTATGAAATGTGTTTCGTAATGTAATGAATAATGGGGAGGGGGAGGGGGGAGATGCTGGCTTCTTCTTTTTTTTTTTTTTCTTTTTTTTTTTCCCTGTTTGAATCTGGATTTTTTCATTGTTTGCCCCGGAGTTTTTGTTGGTAGGTTGAAACAGAGATGCGAAAAGAATGGGAAAGGCTGGGTTTTATTTGTGCCTTGCCTGTTAAAGCTGTGACTTGGCTCGCACAGTAAGTGCAAACAATTCTCTCCTGGCAAGTGTTCAGTGGAGACATTACTGATGACAGACTTTATTAAGTGCAGGTTTGCTTGTTATTAAATTCGCTCTGTGCTTGTTTCCGAAGCTGCTGGCCTGGCTGGCTGCATCCTATTAGGATCTTCAGGAGGAAAGAAAGGAACAGAACATTGTATGCAGCACAGCCAGCGATGAGGTGAGAGGGAAGCCAGCACTGGGGAAGGAGACCCAAGGAGATAATTAATTCCTACGTTTAAAACAAACATTTGTTTGGTTTATTGAGTTAATTCCAGCCGGCCCTTGGAGATTCCTGGTTTCCAGGTGAAGCTGGGCATGTGTTCCCATGTCAGCACTCTCAGGGCTGCAGGAGGTCAGTGTATGTTGCATTAATTGTTTGAGGGGGGGGAAAAACCACCATTAAAGTGGAGGCATGTTTTTAATTTCTCAGAGCCTTGTTTAAACTCTTCCCTTTTCCCATCCCAGCTATTGTATGGACAGCACGCCACCGAATGACAGCCTTTCTATACAAAATAAATATCTCAACTTCATGACTGAATGCCTTCACTGCTCCAGTTCCCAACCCTAATGGCCCTGGACATGCTAAAAATTAGGAGGTTTGAGTGTCCAGGGGATGGGGGTCAGGTATTTCCTGAAAATCAGGTCCCTGTGCAAGGTGTCCCAGCTCCAAAGAGTGATTTGTGGGAGGAGTTTTGGCTGATAGTTTGGAAACACTTGAAGCAAATGGGAGCTGCTCAAATTTAATAGAGCAGGAATTGATGCACAGCAATCAAAGAGGGAAAAGAGGCTGATTTGGCACTGAAGAACTCAAGTGTTTTCAGACTGAGATTTTTCAAGTGTACCCTGTGAGGTGATACCTTGCTCCCATCAGCCTAGATCAATATAATCATAATTTTGGATCAACAACTGGTTTGCTGTAGACATCTGGGTTATTTTTCCCACTCTGAGTTTGCAATTTGTTGTTTAAAGCACATTTCTGATATGGGGCTGGCTGCTGAGGCTGCTTCCACTGGAGAAACTGCTCAGGGTAAGTCCAGGAATTACATATTTTTCCCTCCACAAGGTGAGAAATTCACAAAGAAAAACAAAAAAATAGTTGGATTTTAATTTTTTTTCCCTGGTTCTAATGGAACAACCAATTTTCACCTCAGTTTTGGGGGTAAAAAAAGAAAACTGTGCCTGTCCCCCAGGTCCCCCAGTGGGTTTTGTGGCTGAGGGACAGGAGCTCCTCCAGCCAAAGGGGTTCCAAGGAATGATGAGGCTGGGATGTGCCAGGCAGGTTTGCTCCCCTGGCATCTCTCGTAGCCAGCAGGGACCCAAAGCCCTGAGCTGCCTCTGGGCTCCATTTCTGTGTCTTTTGACTATCAAAACCCGTGGGAGGGAGGGGACAGAATAACAAAATACTTCTTTCCCCTCGTTCTTCCCTTCAGGCTTTTGAGCCACCACTAATGACAGTGGGTGAGAGTCTGTGTTTTGCAATTTATCACTCTGGCACCCGGATGAAGGGGCTGGCTGAGCTCCTGAGCTCCTCTTTTCCCTCTGAGATCACAGACATTGTGGTGTTTTTGGGGTTTCTTGCCTGGGATCCTCCCTGGAAACTCAGACCTGGAAGGATTTTCTCCAGCTCTCCTGTTTTTTGCCACAGAGGTGACTTTGGGTGAGGTGAAATCTCCTCCCTGGGATGCTCTGAGGTTCTGCAGTGGAGGAGCACCACAAGAGCTTGACACAAAAGGCAGCATTGACTTCTCAGCTATTCCCAATTTCATTTGATTTGCACAGGCCACTCTCTGCTCAAAAACTCTGTCACATCCCATCTTGGCATCCTGGAAATACTGGAGCAGTTTGATTTCTGGGTAAGTAATAACCTCCCTCAGTCTAAAGCTTTCCAGGGTGCTTTGTCTACTGTCCATTTATTTTCTATAAGGCAGATGACTCTCCTCAACCTGAGATTGCTTTATCTCCCACTTTGCTCTCTCACTGAAATAAATTGCAGGAAAAATCCATATACTCCTAGGACCCTCCAGGGGAATGGATGTACAAAGGGTGCCTGGGGAAAATGAATATTGTGCTGATTCCATCTGAAAAAATCATTCTAAAACTGCAGCCACAGAAAATCAACTCCATCCCCCTCCCTTCATTTTTAAAAAAAGAAGCTGGAGCATGAATGTTTCAGGCCACATTTTATCTGGGAGTCTCCCTGCCCAGCTTGGGAACACAATGAGGATTGTGGCCCAGGTATGTCAGAGTTATTTTGCTACTGTTGGTGAATTTAGATGGGAAAAGTCAGGCACAAAAGGGCTTAAGTGATTTGGCTCAATTAACTCTAATTTATGAAGCCTAATTCCCAGTTTACTAATCAGAGTATCACACAATGGCCCTGATTTCAGAAATTGCTTAAAAACGTGGCTCTGCTCTGCTTGGTGTTAAAGGTGTGCATAAAAATAGACAGATGGGCCATTTTGGAAGCAGAAACATTTTCCTCAACTCCAAGTTACTTCTTAAATCAAATGAGATTTTGTATCACTAAAATTCGGTGTTGCATTTGCCTGTTTTGAGGAGGGGAGAGTTTAGAAAGAGGAGGGAGAGCTGAAATCTGAAGGGTTCTGGTGTTTTAAAAGCTCTCTGCTCAAAGTGTTCCCGTGGCAAGAGGGGCTGGAGCAGAGAGGGCTCTCAGGGACAGGGGGGCTCAGTGATGTGCTCAGGGTCAGAAAGGAAGAAAAAAATCATCCTTCCTGCAAGGTGAGAGGAGGAGACACCATGGAAGGAGCAGGAAAACCCTCAGCATCCCAAGTGGTCACGATGGGATGGATGGAAAGGGAATGGAGCTTCCTCCACATCAGCTTCAGCAGAGGAGGGCTGAGCTCACATTTGGCATTTCACTGTCTCCTGGCCTTGTTTTTCTCAGTTTTTCTTACAGAGGTGCCCAGAGACTGCAGTTCCCAGCTCTCCCCAGCAGCCTGTTGGGATGACCTGCAGAGGAGATAATTTTATGGAGTGATTCCCTTAACCAGGCCTGTCACTTGAGGACATGTTCCAATATTCCATCTGATCCCGGTCTAAAGCTCTTCCAAGAATTTGTGTGGGATTTAATAATCAGAAACTGGTTCCAATTTGTGCCTACCCTGGCTTTCCAAAGATCAGCCCTGCTTGGGTGTTTGTCAGGTGGATCAAGCTGAGGATCCATGGTCAGCCTGGAGAAAAAGGGGCTCAGGGGGATCTTCTGAACACCTCCCTGACAGGAGGGAACCAGGTGGGGTCAGGCTCTGCTCCCAGGGAACAGGGACAGGAGGAGAGGGAACAGCCTCAGGCTGGACATCAGCAGGAATTTCCTCATGGAAAGGGTGCTCAGGGTTTGGAAGAGCCCAGGGAGCTTTGGAGTTCCCATCCCTGGAGGTGTCCAAGAAACACCTGGATGTGGCTCTGGGCTGGGTGAAAAGGGGGTGAAAAGGAAGTCATGGGTTGGAATTAATGATCTTGGAAGTCTTTTCCAGTGATTCTGGGATTCATCCTGTGCTGTCCTGTTGACCTGAACTTCTGAGGATGCTGTTGGATCCACGGAAATCTGTTCTCTCTGTCTCTTGCTCTAGGTGATGTTTCATTCTCCTTCTCTTTTCCCCATGCTCAGCTAAAAACAACCCACACTTACTGGTGTTTTAAACTGTTCTCAGCAAGATAATTACCTATTAGAAATTCCACAATTATTTCATTATGTATTATTACAGGGGAAAAAAAAAGCATTAAAAATGCAATCCCATAATGCAGTTAATGGAAATTATTAAGTTCTACAAATAACTTCCATGAGAGTCATTATTTTGCTGAGCATGGGCTGAGGAATCCCAGGCAATTACACACGGAGCCACATCAGAGCAGAGCTTCTGTGAAAACGAGGATTTGTCACTTTGTAAGTGACACTCACCACAGATTAAAAACAAGCTGCGTGGGGAAGGTCATCATCTGGAAAGTTCCTGCCCCAGGAATGTCAGTGCTCCCACAGAGATGATCCATGTTTCCAGGAGATGCCTGAGTCTCCACCACAGCTGAGGATGAGCAGAGTAACTTCACTGAGAGGAGTTCTTGGGGCCTCAAGGTGAGCCCAGACTTCCAGGGATGAGCTGGAAGGGTTGGGAGGGACATCCACAGTAGGGATCAGCCTTGTCCATGTGTGCTGAGGGCCCTGCAGGGCTCTCACCTGGGCATGACCAACCTGCACCCCCAGTCCCACCCCAGCCAGAGCCCAGGAGGCCCCGCTGTCCTTCTACCCCCGTGGCATTCCAGACGTGGCTGCTCTCCTGCCTCCACGGGAGCCTGGGCTCCAGCCAAGCCCTGGGACCTCCACACAGCTCCATCAGAGCCAGCAGGGGAGATAAAAGCAGACCAAACCCTGCTCTGTCCTTGCTTTCCTGAAGAGCAACCATGGTGAGTACAGCTCCTTCTTCATAGAGCCACGACCCTGCTCGTGCTGCTGGGCAAGTTCAGCTCTTATCCAGCTCCCTTCTGGCCCCACAGCAGCTCCCAGCCCTAATCCCTCATGTTCCTGGTTAATCTGCCAAAGCCAGAAAGGTTTGGGTTGGAAGGAACCTGAAAGATCATCCAGTGCCACCCCTGCCATGAACAGGGACAACTTCCACCGTCTCAGGGTGCTCCAAGTTCTGTCCAGCCTGGCCTTGGACACTTCCAGGGATCCAGGGGCAGCCACAGCTTCTCTGGGCACTCTGTTCCAGGGCCTGCCCACCCTCAGAGGGAAGAATTCCTTCCCAATATCTAACCCCAAACTTGCCCTCTGCCACTCTGAATGATTCTGGTTGTGTGGTAAATCCCAGGTCAGATGTGTGTCCCCTCCTCAGACCTCCAAGGGGCAGGAGAAGAAAGCCCAAGGTGAGTTTTACCTGCACATTTCCTGGCAAAAATGGACACCACCAGAGCACAGAGGTTTGCAGGACCTCTCTGGTGTTTGGATCTTCTGAGGGAGAGCCCTGAGACTCCATCCCCATCGTGCTCTAGAAAGGGAAAACACCACCCAATTTCAGGCCAACATAAAGGCCTATTCTTCCCAAAACGATCCCATTCCTTCTGCCCAGCCCAGTTTCTGTGCCTACCCACCCTGGAAGCCATGACAGCTCTTCTGCCCATCATAACTCATGGAGCAGAGAGCTGCCAAGGCCCTGGGGCTGCTGAGTTCCCATGTAAACAAGCACTGCCCCACTCAGGGGAGCACAGGACGCTGGCATTGTCTGCCACACATGGATGTCACAGGGTAAAGGACACGAAGCCACGCATTGTGCTGGCATTGCTGTGTCCCCAAATGACTGCTGACAGCCCTGCTGTGTTCCCATTATCAGGGAAACAACCCCCAGCACACTGAGGGGGCAGCAGGGGGGGTTTACTTGTGGCTCTGGGCTTACCTGAGTGCTGGAATTATTTTTCATGGTGGGAATCAATCCCTGCTCCAGGCATTTTCCTGAGTTTAAGAGGAGGACATTTCAATCTGCAGCAGGGACACTGTGGAGTCTGTTCTGATCTCCTTGTTTGGGTTTGATCTTAAAAGTCTTTTCCAGCATTAATGATTCCATGCAGGGTATGAGGAGCCTGAATCCAGGAGGTGGCTCTTGATAAAAGGGACTTTTCCTTGGAAACCATGGGAGCAGATTTAAAACCATATTGGCTACACCACCTCCAGCTCTCTCTGGGATTTGGGATCAGTGAGATGATGGTGGACTGGATGGACAACCTGGAACACCCAGATTTCACCTGAAGTGAGGAGGAAGGGTGAGTCAAAGGGAACTGGGTGGGCAAGTGATTGCTCCATGACAACACCACAAAAACCCCAGAACTGCAATTTTTTCCCCTACACTTCAAATTTAAAATGCAAAAATTGTGGCAGAACAGGGTGTTTCCCCCTTTTTTCTAGGCCTGGTTTTATAAAAGCCTGAGGGCTGGAGGAAATGAAGGTGGCATTTCCCATCCCTTTGGATCAGCTGGCTGGGCTGGGCAGTGCTGCTGCTCTGGTGCCCTCTCTGTCACTTCAGCCTGTCCTCTGGCCCAGAATATCTTGTCCTAGAGATGGATCCCTGCACTGGTGCTGCTTTGCAGCACCCCAGCAGTGCCAGCACGTTTCCAACCCTTCCTCAGTTATCATCTCTGTGTGTTTATGCAGAACAGAACCAGGCTGGTGGCTCAGATGTTTTTTTCTGCCACTCAAACCCATGCATCAAACTGAGAGGAAAGTTTTTTTTTTTTTTTACCCTACCACTAAAATTTCACTTTTTAAATCCCCACCTGACCCCAAAGAAAGCCTTCCAGCCCCTTCCTCCCATTCAAACATTCCCATTTCTGGGCTCTTCCCTCCTTTGTGATAGCATGAGCATTTTTAGCAGCAGGCTTTTCTTTCCCTGGGTTAAATTTAGTCCAGCTCATTCCTCCAACGTCCTGCCCCTGCTATTTCATTCCTCAAAGACTTTCCTGTCTCAACCATCTGTAAGATAGTTTCACACAGATGGAAATTCCTTTCTTTTTCACTTGTGGGAAAGGTTGCTGTTGTGAGGGCTGAAGATTTTCCTTGGGATGTGGGTTTTAAAAGGATAATGCAGCCAGGAGAGCACCTATGCCTAAATGATGGTGCTCCTGCTGCTCATCCATGTTTCTGTCATGAGGCTCTTAGGAGTCTGCAGCTGTGAGGCAAACAAATAATATTAGTTATTCCCAAGGGAAAAAAAAAATATTACTGTTACTGTTATTACACAGCCTGAACATCTCAAATTCATTCTTTGGTTCAGAAACTGATGGTAAGGAGCAGGTCCCAGCTGAGAGCTGCAATGTTCCCAAGTAATCCCAGCCCTGACAATCATGGAATCATAGCTTGGAAGGGACCTTAAAGGTGATCCAGATCCACCCCCTTGCCATGGGCAGGGACATCTTCCACTCTAAGGTGGCCTTTGAAGATCCTGAAGAAAGGGGGCACAGCATTCTGTGTTGCAGCAGCTGCTGGTCCAGCGTTTGAGGATGGAGCTGTTTCCTCCAAAACCATCCAGGAAAGGATCCTGCCAAGCCCCTTCCACGTGGTTGGGATAGATGGATGGAGGGATGGATGGAGGGATGGATGGATGGATGGATGGATGGATGGATGGATGGATGGATGGATGGATGGATGGATGGATGGATGGATGGATACTACTCCTAAATGGCCAAGAATCAGGTTCAGTTCTCCCTGCACTGCCTGGGGCTGTCCCCTCTCTCCCTGGGGACTGGCAGCAGGCACAGGGGACAAGCCCGTGCCCCACAGCACCAGAGTCAGGCAGCAGAGGTGCAATCCCCCCCTCGAGGGTGCTCAGTAAACTCCTCTATTTCTGCTCTTGGCTCCAGTAATTCCTGGCTCAGAGGAAGAGCCGAAGTGCACCAGGTTTTAGTGCAGCTGGAGCTTTGAATAAACAGGGAAACAACGCGTTCCCATGACTCCCCACCGCCTTGCAGGTATTTTTGGTTGTTTATTACCCTCTTATTCCTATCTTCCAACTCCCTCCTCCTCTCTCTTCTCTTTTTAATAGACTAGGTAGACTGTGAAATCCTCAAGCATCCTTCTTCCCGAGGGAGATTGGCCTCGGGCGAGGTACAAATTACGGGTTTAACAATCAGGGAGAGCACAATTATCCCTTGTGCCTCTGGGCTGTCGCTAACGAGCTGACACGGAGCTGACACGGGTTCAGCACTTGCTGCTCGGGAGATGGAGCCGACCCTGGGGCAGAGATTACACGGACGACGCCTGGGTCAGGGAACGGGGAGGAATTGCAGGATTCAGCTCCCTCCTTCCGGGCCCCCGAGCATCCAGGAAGGGGGAGCATCGTGTAAGGACGGAGAGCCTGAAAGGAGGACACAACCAGCGCGTCCTCCTCGAGGAAAAGCAGGATTTGGGCTGCCCCAGAAATGAAGAGGTTGGTGGACATGTGAGGTTGTTGCTGGATCCACGGAGTTTTAATGAAGAAAGGATATTGGATAAACACAGCCTGTGCTGCCTTGGGGCATCCTGTGCTCTTCTTCCCTTCCTTTCCTCTCCTTCCTGAACCTTTTCTAGGTTTTCCAGGATCCCTCCAGGCACAGCAATCCTGCCTAGGATCCTGAAAAATTCCCATTCCATGATGAAAACAGCCCTCCATCTGAACTGGAGGGGCTCAGCCTGAAGAAAAGGGGGATCAGGAGAGACCTTGTGGCTCTACACAACTCCCTGACAGGAGGGGGCAGCCGGGAACAGGGACAGGAGGAGAGGGAATGGCCTCAGGCTGGGCTAGGGGAGGGTTAGATTGGATTTTAGGGAAGATTTCTTCATGGAATCAATGGTCATGTGTTGGAGTCCCCATCCCTGGAAGGATTTAAAAGCCTGTGGCACCTGGGGACATGGTCAGTGGTGGCCTTGGCAGTGCTGGGAAAATGGTTGGACTGGATGATCTTAGAGGGCTTTTCCAGCTTTAATGATCTGTGATTGTATCTGCTGATGGCACCATCTCTGAGAGACCAGGCCCCACCTGCTGGCTCAGGTGTAGGACAGGGGTGTGTACACGGCTGAAAATCTTCAATCACAGAAGGAATCCCTCCTGGGCTTCCTCTGGGAGTTCTTAACCTGTTTCTATTCTTCCAGGGTGCCAAGCCCTTCCTCATCAAGGAGGGCTGGAGAGAAACTTCCCACAGTCATGGAAAACTTCTGCCCAGGGAGGTGCTGGAGTCCCCATCCCTGGAAGTGTCCAAGGAGTGCCTGGATGTGGCACTCAGTGCTCTGGGCTGGGTGACAAAGTGGGGATTGGTCACAGCTTGGACTTGATGATCTTGGAGGCCTTTTCCAACCTCAGTGATTCTGGGATTCTATGGAAACCTTTCCCTCAGCCCACCTCGCCCCCAGTGTGTTTTTGTTTTGCTCAGATCCACTTCTGCCACTCAGGCAGAAAAAACCACGTCGGTTTTGGCATTATTTCTTCACCCTTGAAATGTGGGTGTGCAGAGTGAGAAGCTTGCAGGAGAAAATCTGTAAAAAAAAGTGGAAGGGAAGGCTCAATCCAGGATCAGTGAGGTTTTAGGGGTTAAAGCTGTGGGTAGAGCCAACCCTTGCACGCCCTCAACCTCTGCACGGCGCTCGCCAGTTTTATCTCGGTTTCGCTTCTATTTGCTGTTGTTGTTTTTAATCATAAAATGACTATTTGTGCAATGCAAATAGCAGAGCCTGCTGTGAGCCACTTAGCAGAGCCCAGAAATGTCACTCTCTGCATTCATCCAGCCTCTCCCATGCTGGGTTTTCAACAGCTGCACTGGGGCGCCGGCCGCGCTCTTCCAGGAAAGCGCGATGTCACTCATCCCTCTCTCCACCACTTGTCCTCTCCCTGCTTGGGATTGAGGCTTCCAGAGGCAGGACAGCCTTGTCCAGGAGGGGTGAGAGGTTGTGGCCTCTTAATTGAGGCTTGCTCAATTTTTAAATTATTTTTTTTCTTATTAACGCACACTCAAACATTTGAGCGTCGAGAGGATTAATCCGTGCTGGATGCTCGGATTCACCTCCTGACACGCTGGTGTCCAGTCAAAGGTTGGATTTGATGACCTTGGAGGACTTTTCCAACCTTTGTGATTCCATAATTCTACACTCAGAGGGTGCTCCAAGGGCGGGATGTCCCCATGGGATGGTTTTCTTTGCAGGACAATCACACCAGAGCACAACCCATGGGAGTTTGGAATGTTCTCTATTTATTCCCAGGCCTCACCTGAGCCTGAGGGATCAGATTGTTCCTGTCCAGCTGTTGACACATTCAAGTTGTCCCTGGGAGCTGAGGTGGCTCCTGGACTGTTGTCCCACCCCTCTGTCACAGCCTGAGAAGGATTTCACCTGCCACTTTCCCCACGAAGTCACTTCTGAATCCTTCAGTCATTACCTGACATAAACCCAGCCATGGCAACTCAAAACCCCAAATCCCAGCCATGCCAGAGCCCCAAATTTTCTCCCCTTTCTTCAGCAGGTCTGGTTTCTGCAAAATGTTACTCTATGTTTGAGGAATTGGGGGATTTTAAGCCAGATTTTTTTTCACACCTGCACTTTCTGAGCACAAGATTCTGTCCTGCCTTCCCACGTGGCAATTGGGATAAATAAATCTAAAAATGCCATAAATTTGGCTATTTGGCATTTGGGACCAGGGTGGAAGATGGACTCACAGTATTCAGTCCATCTCAGACATACTGGAAAACCTTTGTTCTCTCTGCTGCCTGAAAATGTGAAAATCCTCACCTGCCCTGTTTTATTGTTTAATCTGAGCCCTTTTCCTTGGGTTTGAACTAATATTTTAATTCAGTTCCAGGTTACTTCTGCATCTGTGGCTCCAAAAGGAATTTAGGCAAAGGCACCACTTTGATATCAGCCTGAACACTTTCCCCTCCTGCCTCAAACACGATGCTTCACACACAACCTCTGACTAAAATATTCCCTAAATCACTGCTTGCCAACAGTCAGGGCAGAGGATAACAGGGGATTGCTGCTTCCTTACATTCCCCACAGATTTCATCTGTGGCTGGAGAGGACGGCTGCCATCCCAGGGACACTCATCTCACATTCCCAGACAGGCATTCCAGTCTGCTCAGAGCAGATAAATGCAATTTGAAAGCACCCTGGGCAGCACTGATTCTGGCAGCTCTGCAGTGTTGGGAGAGCAGGAATCGCTTTGCCTTTGTGGCAGCAGCTCGGAGGCAAAAGGGATCAAGTGGAAAACCCCCACAGGATGAAGAGGAAGAGACCACCTGACATCCCTGCAGCATCCCTGCCGTGGCAACCAGCCTGGAAGGAGGTGGAGAGGGAAAGGGGGAAGGCTTGGGAAGGGCTGAGCTGGCTAAAAAAGCTGTTGGGATGCAGAGGGTTTGGAGGAGGTTGGGAGTGGGGGCAGAGGGATGGGAAGGAGATGATCTTTGAGGTCCCTTCCAAGCCAAACCATGCTGTGATTCTGGGATAAAGAGGGCTGGGTCCCACTCCACGTGGGGATGTGGCCTTTTTCCTGCTGTGGGACAGGGAATGAAGCAGGTGGAGGCAAGGGAATGACTGCAGAGGGGTGACAAAAGCCTGGGAGAGGATCCCCAGTGGGTCTGGGAGGTGCCAGGAGACCCTGGGGAGATGCAGAGTGGCACCCACGGGGCTGAGGCAGAGCCTTTGGGGAAGGGGGATGTTCCCACTCCCCCTGCTCCAGCACAGCCGTGGCTCCCTGGCTGTAGCACAAGGCAGGAGACTCCTGCCAGCCCCTGGCCTTTCCCTCAGCTGCCAAACCAAGCCTGTCTTCCTTTTGCTGTGCCTTGCTTGTGTCAGGAGGGCTAAAAATGCTGTAAAGCACCGAGGAATGTGCCAACAGAGCTGCTGCCAAGCAGAGCCTCCACAGTCCTGGTGCTTCTGCTGAGCACAGAGTTGGATTTGCAGGGGTTTGGGCAGAGATAAGAGGTCTTCCCTTATCAGTGGCCTTATTTTGTCAGGGCAGTCTGGCTGGGTCTCATCCATGCCCCCTGCCCAGGGAGGGCAGCTGCTTAAGCAGCCAGTTTGGGTATTTCTACAGGGTTCCTCCTGCCTTGGTTTCATTTCTGGGCATCTTTCACCGTGTTCTTACAGTGATTTGAGTTTCATCACCCTGGCTTTGCCCTGGTAGGGATTTGGATTGTCCTTTCTCCCTCTCACTAGCACTGCTTGGAAAGATCTCAACGTCTTCTGAGATGCTCATGGAGCAGCTCATCTCTGCAATCACCTGAATTTATTGCATCCCTGATTTTCCCACTCTTCTGCAAAATTCCCTGTGCCATCAGGCTGCAGGATTGGAAAGGAGACTCTTTATTCTGGTTTTTGACAGCTCAGGCTGCTTTGAAAGCCCTGTGGTCTGGGAAGTCCCCACTGCACATCAGGATTAAGACCACAGTTTCATAGAGGTGACCAAAGATTTGCACCCTGGATGTTGGAATATTGTTCTTTATTATTACCCATGTTCCACTAAGTGGCATCATATCCCTTGTTTCTGTTTCCTCATCTTAACTCTGTCTCCAAATATTGAGAATTTTCTTTATCAAGCAGACAGGAAATAATAAGGGAGGAAAAACGTTTGCCAACTGAAGGGAAACTGTTTTTGGAAGAATTTTTTGCCAGTTTCTGACTGAAAAAAAGGAGGAAAAAATGCATTGGGAAAAAGAGAAACATTAAATTCAAACTCCCCCCCAGACTCTCTCCCTTTGCCTGGGGTTTGGAATACACAGGCTCCTGATCCTTCAGGGTCTCCCCAACCCCTCCCAGTGCAGGGTTGGCTCTGTTTTGGGTTTAGCAGCCCCTGTGTCATTCAGGTCCCTGAATTCAGGCACTGAGACCTTTCTAATTCAAAGAAAATGGTCTCAAAATGAAATTTTCACAGTGAGTGGCTTTTGGCAGAGGGAGGCTGGCACAGGGAGAGCCCAGGCCTTTGGGGAGAGGGGATGACATTCCACAGCTCTGAGATGTTTCCAGTTATGTGTGGCCAGTGATGGGTCTGGTTTGAAATTAGGGACCCTGTGCTGGTCTCTGCCCAGCCCAGAGAGCCACAGAAACACTGCAGGAGGTTCTGTCAGGCTTGTGAGATCCTGAAGAGGAAAGGACAAGGAAACAGCTTTGAATTGCACCAGGGCAGGGTTAGGGTGGATATCAGGGAAAGTTTCTTCATGGAAAGGGTGTCCAGCCCTGGCACAGCTGAGCATTGTTGGGAGTCCCCATCCCTGGAGGGGTTTAAAAGCCCTGTGGATGTGGCACTTGGGGACATGATCAGTGGTGGCCTTGGCAGTGCTGGGGGAAGGGTTGGACTCAATGGTTTTGGAGGGTTTTTCCAGCTTAAACAACTCTGTGATTCCATGATTTGGCTTATCCATGCTCACTGAAGAACCAAGTGAGGATGAACTTGGATACACAGGAAGTTGTCTCTGTCCTTGCTGAGCAGCTCTTTTACCAGATGACTAAAAGAGGAGAGATTTAGATTAGAAATTAGGAAGAAATTCCTGGCTGTGAGGGTGGGGAGGCCCTGGCACAGGGTGCCCAGAGAAGCTGTGGCTGCCCCTGGATCCCTGGAAGTGTCCAAGGCCAGGCTGGACAGGGCTTGGAGCAGCCTGGGATGGTGGGAGGTGTCCCTGCCCAGGGCAGGAATGGGATAATCCTTAAGGTCCTTTCCAACCCAAACCATTCAACGATTCCAGGGTGTCTGAAGGGTGAATTAAAGCTTTTTTTGCAATGGAAACTGAAGGGAAAACCCAGATGGGACTGACCAAGGGATTCACCAAAAAATGAGGAGCCACAGCAGGGCTGACCATCCAAGAGAGGAAAGGAGCTCTGCAGGTGTTGCAGGGAAAGCTGAAATTGCAAGGAGGGTTTAAAGCAGAGGCAGAAGGTGCTGCTGTGGTTCTTTTTGGGAGCTTTGCTCAGCCTGCAGCCAGACAGGAGAGCAGCACAGAATTCCCTGGAGATCCAGTAGAGGATGCAGCAGGAGGCTGGAGATGGAGGTGGGACCCGAGGTGAGACAGGAGGGGGCACAGAGACTTCAGATAACAGAGACCACTCCCTTCTCCCCTCCTCTCACAGGGGGACACAGTGCAGAGGGTCAGGGGACAGCCAGAGCTCGCCTGGCCACTTCGAGGAGCTAAAAATGCCCTTGCTCAGAGGTGATTTGCAAGTGCAATGAAGGCAAATTTGCATCAGAGGAGAGCAGGTGAGGGGCTGTGACAGCGACCCCGGGCAGCACAAGGGCCCTGCTGAGCTGCTGAGGTGGGCAGGGAGGGCAGTGCCTTCAAATTCCAGGGGCGAGGAGGCTCCAGGGATGGGAGAAAATCTGCCTGCCACAGCAGAGGCTGCTGTGGGTTTGATCCTCCTTATCCACAGGAAAGGGAATTTCTGCATCCAGATGTAGGTGAGTGTTGGGCATCAGGCCAGGATGAACAGAGCTGTGCTGAGCCCACCTTGGTTCCAGGGCATAGAACGAGATAAAAATGCCCCGTTGGGTGGGGCTTCCCCATCCCTGAGCCACAGCTTTGCCCATCCTGCAGAGCCAGGAGGAATTTCAGACAGACAAACTCTGCAGAGCCACGAGAAACTTGGGATTCCAGGGCTCTCTGAGAGGGACCAGCTGTGGGCTCTCAACCAAGAGATCGTGGTTCTGCAGCCTCTGCAAGCACAGTAATTGTCATTATAATCTTGTCTTTTACTTTTTAAACTTTCCAAACTCAGGGAATATCTTGGCTTAAAAGCTGGGAGCTGGTTATGGGGTGTTTTATTTAAAGAGTTCAGCAGGAATCCAGAAATTTAAGAGACAAGAGAGAATTGCTCACCCTTCAGATATTGGCAGCAAGCCACTCTTCCAGGGTATTTCCCTGGAAAAAAGGAGAGGAATACATGGAAATAAATCAAAGGCAGTGTTTTTATACTCTCCAAATAAGCATCTTCACCTACAGGAGGTGTGGGATGGCTTTCCTCACCTGGCAGATCCAAGCTCAGAACAAGCAGAGAAATCCAGAGCTGGAAAACCAGCACTGGGCTGGGCTTGAATGACTGATTCTGTAAAAATATTCCATGAAAATGTGCACTTTTTGTGAGTCAGGATCACCTTGTTGTGCTGTTTGTAGGACACCTGCTGGGCTGGGGTCAGTGTTTGAGGGATGCTGCTCATGTCTGTGTTTCCAGCAGGCCCAGCTGGGGAAGAATTTGTGTCCTGGGGCTGTATTTGAAAGCAGGAAATGTAAAAAAACCAAACCAACAACAGCAAAAAATGGAGATGAGTAAGTGATGCTTCACCATGTGTTAATTTGGAGGTCTGTGTAACATCATATTTTAAAGGAGGTTTTTTTTTTTTTTATGGTGTTCATGAAAAGAAGAAAGTAGGAGACAAGAAAAAAGAAATTGAAAACTGAGATTTCTGCTTTCCCACCTGAGGCTGTTGAATCATAAAGCCAGGGAATGTGTTGGGCTGGAAGGGACTTTAAAGCCCACCTCATTCCAGCCCCTGCCATGGGCAGGGACACCTCCCACCATCCCAGGGTGCTCCAAGCCCTGGCCTTGGACACTGCCAGGGATCCAGGGGCAGCCACAGCTTCTCTGGGCACCCTGTGCCAGGGACTCCTCACCCTGGAGGGAACAATTCCTTCCCAATATCCCATCCATCCCTGCCCTCTGGCAGTGGGAAGCCATTCCCTGTGTCCTGTCCCTCTATATCTTGTCCCCAGTCCCCCTCCAGCTCTCCTGGAGCCCCTTTAGGCCCTGGAAAGCCACAGTAAAATCACCCCAGAGGTTTGGCCAGTCCCAACCAACTGTGGGCTCTGGTGGGTCCTGCTCACTCATCTTCACCAGGAGCTGCTGTGGTGCCAAGGAACGTAAAGAACAACAGAGGGAACAACACATCAGCCCCCTCTGTCACCAGGTTGCCTCATCTTTTGCATTGTGTCTTTGATGACCTTTTTCGAGAGGTTTCTCTTAATGAACAGTTATTTTTCACCGACCGAGGAGGGGCACGACGCTTTCAACACTTCCCTTCAGTCATCGTTTCCTTTGTTTGCCTTTGCTTTGTTTTGTCATTTCTTTCAGGTGAATTCTTGAACCAGAAATGAATCAACTTCTTTTTTTTTGATCAAAAGCACGAAAGGTCCCACAGAGCCTGGGCACACTCTGCTTTCTGAACTCAGTGTTGGCACGGCTGCTGCTGACGAGGAGGCGTTTGATGAGCTGCTAATGACACTGCAAAGAGCTGTCCCCTGCTCCTGGCTCCAGTGTGACACTGGGGCCTTTGAAGTCTGGACAAGTATTTAATTGACATCGCTGAGCTGGCCCGGCGTCATCGTGCTGGAGCTGTCAGAACAAAGTGAAGGAACAATGGAAGTGACCTTTTTGTTCAGAGGATGTTGGAGTGGTGGGAAGAACAGCGAGGAATTAGAGAAAATGGGATTCCTGGTGCTTTTCTGTGCTTTTTTTCTCCCTGGCATGAGGTGTAGAAGGGACTCTGAAGATCACCTTGTGGGCAGGGAAAACTTCCTCTTATCCCAGGCCGCTCCAAGCCTCATCCAACCCAGCCTTGGACACTTCCAGGGATCCAGGGCATGCCCACCCTCCCAGGGAAGAATTCCTTCCTAATTTCTAATCTAAAATTTAATATCTAATTTAATTGAAAGCCATTCAAGTCTTTATATGCTGTATTCCAAAAGATAGGAGATGTGCTGGATATCCAGTAACGCTCTTAGCACTGGGAACATTTCCAAATTTTCCACTATTTAGGGGGAAGCTGGGGAAAAAAAATTGCTGCCCAAAGCTTCAATTCCTCGAGGTCTGTTTGCCAAAGGCAGAGAGGCCACGGGATCCACGTGGGTCCCACATCAGGCTCCCAGACACAGAACTGAGATGTGACCACCAGTGGCAGGAGAGGAGCGTGATGACAAAGGCACCTCCCAGCTTGCCCTGGCCATGTCACCGTGTCCTGTCTGCTGGTTTCACACTGGTTCCTGTCTCCTTCTCGTCCTCCCTGGCTCTGAGCAGCCAGGACAGGCTGTCAGCACAGAAATTGCTGCTGTTTGTTTTGACAAGTCCCTGCTTCGCAAGGACGGAGCGCGTGGGAGGAACAAATGATCTGTCCTTGAGTGTTGGAAGGGAGGGAAGAAACAAGCAGGATTTCAAGGCAAGATTGGGCTTGAAAATCAGCAAGCCTGGATTTAAAATTGTGATTTGGCTCAGAGGTGGCTTTACAAGGAAAAGGGGTGGTTTTCATCCCTGGCACAAGCAGGAAAAGAGAAAGCCAGGCAGGAGAAAGCTCTGGGAGAAGAAGCCAGGCCTTTGCAAAGGTCAAGAAGAAGGATTCTCTTCCACAGGAGCTTGGCCATGAGCACAGCAGGCATTGGATGTGCTTGGACTGTAATCATGGAATCATCATGGAATCATGGAATGGGTTGGGTTGGAAGGGACCTTAAAACTGCCGTGGGCAGGGACACTTCCCGTGCTCCAAGCCCCATCCAACCCAGCCTTGGACACTTCCAGAGATCCAGGGGAGCCACAGCTTCTCTGGGCACCCTGTGCCAGGGCCTCCCCACCCTCCTAGGAAGGAATTCCTTCCCAATATCCCCCCTAACCCTGCCCTCTGGCAGTGAGAAGCCATTCCCTGTGTCCTGTCATTCCAGGCCCTTGTTCAAAGAAGAATTTCTTCCCAATGGCCAATGTTGGGCCATGCAGGATTTGTGGGCACTCCTGGATAACATTTTCCAAGGGTTTTGTCTCCTTCAGGAGGATTGTGTGAGTACTGGATGCTTCAAAGGAAAAGTCTGATTGTGACTGGCATCAGCTGTGAATCCAATGTTCTCACCCCAGGACTATTTTATTGGATTGATTATCCTTGCTGGTGTAACCAGCAGCTCTGTAATCATAACTCTTATTCTTCATGGATCTCCACAGACCCATTAAACCCCATTGTAATCTGCAGGATCCCTGGAGGATAAGAAAATTAATAGCAGTGCCTGTGCATCACAATTACCACCAGGCAAAACTCAGACATTCCTTTTTACTGGAAAGTTCAGTTCTCTGGAAAACAGTGATTCAGAATTACCAAATCTTTAGAAAACACAGGAATACTGAAATAAAGCATCAGAATTCCTCTTCTCAGCTATTTCAAAAGCTGCACCTTGGGCTGCTCTAAGGGAGACCAGACTATTTTTCTTTTAATTTACTCTTAGTGTTATATTAAAAAAAAAAAAACCACCACAACCAGCTGCTCCTCTAATTAACATCGAGTGAAACAGCTTCTTTAACCATCTAATTCAAAATGTCAAACAACTCCCAGCAGCGAGACACACCTCGAACAAGCAGATAAGATGTTTCATTAGAGCAGGAGCTGCTTGCAATATTGTGGAAAACTGATAGCAGGAGAAAAGAAAAGCAGAAAAATGAGGAGCTAGAGTGGGAGGCAGGAAGGAGAAATCCTAGGTGAAGTTGGCACCCAGCTGTTGTCCCAGGCAGATCATTAAGTGCAATTTTTTTCTGCCTCTTCTTATTCTAATTATTTTTTTTCCTGGGAAATTGATTGTTTTCCAAGAGGAGTTTTCAGTCTTGCCAAAATTCCACTTTCCTGAGAAGCTGCAGCACCCACGGAACCTCTGCTGTGAGGTTCATGCACACCCCCAGGAGATCAGACAATCCATTTTGTGCCCATTTTACAGCAAAAGCAACAGCCCAGGTGTGAATGAGTCCCTTCCTCAGGGGGTTGGAGCTACAGGTTGGTCTTTAAGGTCCCTTCCAAGCCAAACCATTCCATGATTCTGTGATTAATCCATGTTTAATCACTGGCTCGTGGGAACTGCAGCTCCTCCTATGGAGCAGGAGCTTTGTGAACATTCAGAATATTTCAAACCACTGCTTTGTAAAAAAACCTCAGCTGAAGTTCATAAAATCATTGTCAGGGATGAAAACAAGAGCAATGATATGAGAAAATGAAAGAAATAAGAAGAAATTCCTGATTCTGAGGGTGGGGAGGCACAGGGTGCCCAGAGAAGCTGTGGCTGCCCCTGAATCCCTGGGAAGTGTCCAAGGCCAGGTTGGACAGGGCTTGGAGCACCCTGGGATGGTGGAAAATGTCCCTGAACATGGCAGGGGGTGAAATGGGATGAGCTTTAAGGTCCCTTCCCACCCAAACCATTCTATAAATGTGTAAATGTTGTCCATGGCCAAGCAAATGAGTGGAGACTCTGAGATATTTCTGAATCAGGCACATCTCTGCATCTCCAAGTCTTGCATGCAGTCCTCAAGATGAGAACCAGGACCTCAAACTTGCAGAATGGAACTTGGGAAATATGGAATTACAGATTGATTTAGGTTGGAAAAGCCCTCTGAGATCATCCAGTCCAACCACTCCCCCAGCCCTGCCGAGGCCACCACTGACCCTGTCCCCAAGTGCCACATCCACAGGGCTTTTGAATCCCTCCAGGGAGCTGAACCTCTGCTCTGCTTTTGACCCCTGGTGTCCAGTGAGGCTCCAGCCACCAGCTGTGGCCATGGGTGGAGCTGGGAGAGTGAGTGTGGACCTTTGGTAGGGGTCAGAAGCTCTCCCACAGCCTGGCCCCTTCTCTGCTATTTTCCTTTTCCTTGAGGCTTTCTGACAGAGAATTTTTAGGGGGACTCCTGCTCTGCTGCAGCCTGTGATCCTTTGTAGCTGCTTGTGCAGGGTGTGTGGGCAGTGAGGGTCAGAGAGGGGCTGACACCACAGATGGAGTGAAAAACCAGGTGGGAGGAAGGTGCACAGACGTGTTTGATTTGGCTGGAAGCTGTGGGAGAAGCTGGCAGAGCTCTCCTTGTGGGAGGTGAAGAGTTTTCCTCCCTCAGGTGGTGTTTTTAGAGCTTCCCCAGCTCTGACACAGACAGGTTTCAGAGGATCACAGATTATCCTGGATAAGGGACACACCAGGATCATGGATCCAGCTCCTGGCCCTGCACAGACACCCCAAAATCCCAGCCTGTCCATCTCTGGCAGTGCTGTCCAAACCCTCCTGGAGCTCTGGCAGCCTCGGGGCTGTGCCCATTCCCTGGGGAGCCTGGGCAGTGCCAGCACCTTCTGGGGGAAGAACCCTTCCCAATATCCACCTAAACCTCCCCATACCCAGCTCCTGAGTGCTGTCCCTGTCCCAGGGAGCAGAGATTGGAGTTTGCTGTAGGATGCTCACCCCACAACACTGTGGGACCGTTGTCACCCTGTGCTCTGTGTCCCTCTGCTGAGGCAGCAGTGGTCACAGGCCACCCTGAAGGCCCTGGGGCTCCATCCTCAGCTCTGCTGTCCCATGGGACACTCAGGGACACGAGGACAGCAGGGAGCACACTGCACATAAAGAGAGGGCAGCTGTGCTGCTGCTCCAAGAGAAACAGAGTCCCCTCATATTGTTCAAGTAACAAACAGAGGAAATATCTGTAATCTCTCTTCCCTGCCACTCCTAGGGAGCTATCTCATGGCCTTTCCTGTGGAGTCCTCTGCTCTGCTTCTGCCTGTGGGAACTGCTTCCCAAATGGATTATTTGAGTTTGGAGCAGTTCTGCTCAGGGGTTTTGTTTTTTAAATATTTTTTTTCCCCACAGAGTTCCCCTTTGGCACATCTGTCTTTCCTGGCAGGAAGAAAAGAAACAGAGTGATGTCCAGGTTGTGTCTGGGTTGGGATGCTCTGGCAGCTCCTCTCCATCACTTCTTGATGCTTTGATTATTGCTGACCCTCCTGAGCAGGAAGGTCCCTCCTGATGCCCCTTTTCTCCAGGCTGAGCCCCTTTCCCAGCTCCCTCAGCTGCTCCAGACCTTCCCCCAGCTCTGTTCCTTAAAGCACCTCAGGTCATGCTGTGGTCTCTGAGCTTTGGAGGGCAGCTGAGGATGCTCACTCCTCTCAATGCAAGTCCCTAATTAAATCCCAGCCAATTAAATCCCTACCAATTAAATCCCTGCCTATATTCTCCCCTTGAGTGGGTTCCCATCCTGCTGTGCCTGTGCTCCCTCCTGCTCCCTGATGAACAAACCTTTGCCCCAGCTGGCACAGATCTGCTTCTCTGTATGGTTTTGGGGAAAAAAGGTCCTTTGGAAGCCTTGGAAGTTTAGGATGATGAACACGAAGGATTCAAAGTGGATCTTGCCCCTGGGACATCAAAATCCAGGCGGGATGAACCCCAGCTCTCGTGGTGGGAAATCAGCTGTGGCTCAACCTGGCAGCAGGAGCTGCCCCTGTGCCTTGTCCTCTGTGCCTCCATCCCTGATTTGCTGCCATAAACCAGAATTTTCCTGGAAAAGGGAATTGTGAGAGCTCTCCTGTCAAAGAGCCTCGCTGATCTAATTGCTGGCATCACACCTGGCACCTTCTTTATCCAGCAATGTCCCACCAAAGGAGGATTTCTATGGGATCTGGGAAGATGAGGGAGCCTCAGGAGGTGGACAGCACCAGGTCTTGACAGGAGAGGAAGCAATAGATGGGAATTAAGTTCCTGAAGGAGTTGGAATGTGAGACTTTGGGTACCTTTCTTAAAAAATATGTATTTTCACTAATAGTTGGGATTAAAGGAAGAGCAGGAACCTGATGACTGCTGTGGGTAGAGAGATAAAGACTCTGCAGAGGGAAGAATTGGAAATTATCATAAAAGACAAAATGCCTGAGAGCTAAGAAGGGTGGAATTTAATAAGGTCTGAGAGTGTGTTCTGAGGGGATCAAACAAAAACTTGGATTAAAAGGGGAAAATTACAGATTGGGCATGGGGGAAGGGGAGAAAATGCAGAGATGGGGGATATTTATCTTTAAGAAACTGAGGCAAAAATTGTCATCCTGGGATGTGGGATGCTCCAGGGCTGGTCAGGAAACTTTGATGCCACTGTGAGACCACAAGTGGAGCATCCTGAGTAGTTCTGATAAGATTTCTTTTGATAAGAGGCTGAACCCAAACTGTCACTCTTGGAGGAAGGAGATGTGGAGTGGTGCAAGGGTGAGCAGGAAAGGAAAAATCAGTTTTCAGCCACACTGGGGCATCTGGGGGAACTGAAACAAGTCCTGCCCCTCTTCCAGGGTGTTCAACATCCAGGTTTGTGCTGCTGGGAGAGAAGTGAACTGGGAAAGTTCAGGAGGAGGAGGAGCAGCTCCAGGTCTGTCCCTGCTGTGCCTCTCTGGTTTTGTGGAGGTGGTGCCACAGGTTTGTTCCATTGCCTGCAGGGTGAGCAGGAAAGCTGCAGGTGCTGGAAGAACTGCTCCAGGCTGAGCTCTGGGTGGTTCCTTGGCTTGGGAATCTTTTAAACACGATTTAATAATGGGGAAAAAAGCTCAATCCCCAAATTTGTGTTGGCAGGACACGAGGAGGGAGATGGGCAGCACAGGGAGTGGGGTGGGGATGAACCCACAGGGCTCAATCCCATGGGAGCCCCTCTGCTCTGGAGCCAGGCTGGGAGAGCTGAAAATGTTCCCCTGAAGAGGAGAAGGCTCCAGGGAGAGCTCAGAGCCCCTGGCAGGGCCTGGAGGGGCTCCAGGAGAGCTGGAGAGGGACTGGGGACAAGGCCTGGAGGGACAGGACACAGGGAATGGCTTTAAGTGACAGAGGGCAGGGATGGATGGGATTTTGGGAAGGAATTCTAAATATTATGATAGAATCAGGGAATGAGTTGGGTTGGAAAGGACCTTAAATCTCAGTCCATCACATGCAGGGACACCTTCCACCATCCCAGGGTGCTCCAAGCCCTGTCCAGCCTGGCCTTGGGCACTTCCAGGGATCCAGGGGCAGCCACAGCTCCTCTGGGCACCCTGTGCCAGGGCCTCAGAACCTTCCCAGCCAGGAATTTCTTCCTAATTTCTAGCCTAAATCTCTCCTCTTTTATTTAAATCTTAGTGCTACAAAGCCAAATGTTGCTCCTGTCTAAGGCCCTGGGTAAATTTTCCCACAAGGCTCCCCAGGAAGAGAAGAAAATATTAAATGTGCATGTGTCAGGTGCAAGTCAAATGTTCAGTGAGGAATGAATCCATCTACAGGGTCAGAAACCCCTTGTTGTAGGTGAGATGAGAGTTAGGAAAGGTTTGCTGAATTTTTCAGAGCACTAAATTTCCTTTAATTAGCATTTTCTTCACACTGACCTGTTTGTGACAGTCCCCAGGATGGAAGAACTTTGCTCCATCTCTGGTTTTTTTTTGTACTATAAAATTTTTTCAGGCACAAGCTGAGGTTTATTTTGTCACCCCAAGTGGAAATGATGGAGACATGACCATGAATTTATATTTTCTATTTCCTTGGATACTTTTCTTCCGGAACTGGGCATTAATGAAGCCCACTCCCAGGCAGAATTGTCTCACCAGCCTCATTTGTGTGCTGTGAGATAAGGGAATGAATTTGGCTGGCTGTCAGTTCATTAACAGGCCACTGATGAATTTGTGCCACTCTCTGCAGGGTGTTCTCACCCTCCTGGGCACCTGCTGAACACTGGGGGTGGAGGACAGAGAGTTCTGTAACATCTCTGATGCAGAACCTGGGGCCCCTGGGGTCTGTGCCCCCTCTAAAGCTGAGCACTGTTTCTACTCCCAAATACCCCCAAGCAATGGATCTCTCAAAATTAAAATAAGAAAATCCAGGGCTGGGTGCTCCCATGGCCTCTGTGTTGTGCCCACCCCCAAATTTTAATTAGTCAGGTTGAACACTCACAAGAAAATCACACTTTTTATTATTTTTTTATTAAAATTTTTTCTGTGAACAAATTATAAAAAAATCCAGCAAGTGCAGCTTGAGGTTCTCCCTTTCCTGGGAGGTCCTGCAAGCCCTGTCTGCCACAGGGGCTTGAATACTGGAGGATGGAGAAATCAATGGATGGTTTTCCCTGATCCTCATTCCTTGCACAATCCTCTCACCCCTGTGGGGTGCCAAAGGCAGCTCAGCCCAGGGGTCAGGGTGGGTTTCACTGAAAATGGGCAGCATCTCCCAGGGTTTGGCAGCGTGGGGCTGCTGTCAGCAGGAGATGCAGGGCAGGCGTGGCTTTGGGGAAAATCCCTTTCTGCTGCCTGTTTTGGGGACTGAAAACCCTTTTCTGAGCAAGGCTGCATCTGCTGAGGGATGAGAAAACACATGGCAGGGGAAGGAAATGTGAGCACATTCTCTGGATGTGCAGAGAATCATCTGAGCTCAGGTATGAAAATAAGCAAATAATAATTTGTGGGTTTTTAACCAACTTTAATTCTTCCAATTCTTCCACCACGTGAACATCTTTCTGTTCTCCCTCCTTTACCTGTAGTCTAGAAGGAAAGAATCAGAAAGAAACAAATAATAATCATGAGACATTTTGGACTTTGGCAATATTTAGTTGGAGTCCCCACCCCTGGAAGTGTCCAAGGCCAGGTTGGATGGGGCTTGGAGCACTCTGGGAGGGTGGGAAGTGTCCCTGCCCATGGCAGGGGTGGGATTGGATGGGCTTTAAGGTCATTCCAACCCAATCTATTCCATGATTCTGTGACTTCCATAAAATCTTTAAAGCTGTCCTACTATTCCTGAGAAGTCCCAGAGGCAGCCTGAGAAGGTTTTACAAAGGGAATGGGACAAATTTCTTCAATTTTGGTGTTCTACAGAGCATCAGATGATGTTGTGCAGGAGACTGGCAGCAGGAAAGCCCCTGAAACACAAACTCCTGACCTAATCCAGACCATCAATCCAGAAAAACATCAGGTAAGCCATGTTTGGGTGGTGGGGACTGCGTCCTGGGAAGCTGTGACTGGAAGGATTTGGGGACTGGCCTGTTATGTGCTGGTTCCCAGTTTGATGCTGTGACCAGAAAAGCCGTCAGGGCTCTCTGTGGGGCAGCTCAGGGGGGAAGGTGGGGTCAGGTTGGGGACCTAAGGTTACTCAATCTCTCTTCAAGAAGTGGAGCTCTGAAAATAAAGTTTTTGGGCACATCATCTTTTTTTTTTAAAAGCCTCTCCCTCCTGATTCATCACAGAAATGGCCTTCAAAGCCATTTTTTTTCACCCTGTGCAGATGCAGCCCAGATCTCCCTGGAGCTGTGAGTTGTGTTGTATTAACTGGGAATTACAAATTCCAAGGAAATGCAGGGTCCATAATTTCATTTTTGATGCCACATTCATGTTGTGTTGCTAAACAGGACTTTAAAGGAGTAAATTTAGGGGACTGAAACAACCAAACCCTTGGGATTTCAGGGATTTCACCCTTGGGACTGGGGTGAGTGTGTGCCTTATTCTCACAAGAAATAGATGGATTCTCTTTTATCTGTTTTGTCTTCTAAGCCAGAGAAAAGAAAACATCTCATCTTGTGGTGAAAGGAAACATTTGTGCAGGTCTCCCTCTTCTTAGATAATAATCATCAGCCATTTCTGGTTTGCTGTTTACTTTTCTTTCTTCTTTAATTGAAGCCCCACTGGAAAGGATTAAAAACAAACTATTTTGAAGAAGGGCTGCACGTGGTCCCAAATAAATCTGTGTGAGCTTTCCCCACTGCTCAGAGCTCTGGGATTTGCTCATCTGTGCCTTTCTCTACTCTTTGGCTTTAATTAAAATTTGGTCTTTGCTCCTTTGTCTGCATCTGCATCCCTCCACGTCCCCGTGCTCTCTGCCAGGTTTGGAAATGCACCAGCTCTGATGGAGAACCTGCAGAAGGAGCAAGATGTGGCCAGCAGCATCCCTTGAGGTGCTCCATGCTGGTGGCCTCCCATCAGCTCAACATCTCCCTGTCAGCAGCCTTTTCCTCTTTGCCACCATCCCACGGCTGTCAGCACCTCCTGAAGCACAGGGCCAAGAGGAAATCGGGAAATGAAGCGGAAAGACTGGCAGGGAGGTGAGGGGCAGGGAGGACGTTTCCACACTTGTGTGGGAAGATCTGGGGTTTAAAGATGGAGAAAAAGCCAACAGAAGAGGGGGTAACACGATTCAGAGCTGGTCAGCAACTCCCTGTAGTCCAGGGTCATCCTCGGCTGTGACACGTGGGGGTGAGTCCTGGTTGTGGAATCCCCTCCTGCCCTGCCACCCTCATGGACAGACTGACGAGCCTTGGGAAGCCCACCTGTCCTGTACAGCCAGGGGCAAGGAAAAATAAGGCTGCAGTGCCAGGATTTCAGTCAGGAGGCAGCTGGAAGTGTTTGCAAGGCTTGCATTTGTGCCCAGAAGGGCTCACCCTGCTCCGACGTGGGACAGAACCTCCCTGATGGATACCAGGGGCTTCCTCTTGGTTCACATTCACTCTGTATCCACTAAGAGCTTGCAATGAGTTTTTAACTGCTGTGGAGAAGCCAACCCGGGCCCCAGAGAGAGCAGGAAAAGGCGATTTCTGCCGATGGCACAGAAGGGGAGAGCGGCCTTTACCAGAGGAGGACGTGCAAGGGCAGCCTTGGGGCAGATTTGGCAGCCATTCCTCCCTGGTTTCGATCGCTGGGGTATCAATCCCAGGGCTAATGGCCCCTCTGGTTCCAGATACAATGTGCAAGGCTGTTTACAGCCTCTGCCGAGAGCCTCTTACTTTTACTCTCGTTGGCAAATCATTGTTTACATCTCGTGTTTCGAAACGCAGCTGGGTTCCAGCCTTTCCTCACCCACCGGCGGAGCCGAGCGAGTCCGTGCCCCATGTGCTGCTCTTTAGCAACACAAACAGCACAGCCAGACTCCACTTAGCGGGGTTTGCTCACTCCCCAAACACGCAGGGCTTGGCTCCTTCCCGCTGGCTCCTTCCTGCCGGCTCCCCGAGCGCCGCCGGAGAGGCGCGGGACGGATCAAGGGTGGCCGAGCATCCCTGGGATATCCTGGAGCTCGATTCTCATGTCAGGATCAGGGGTGTGTGCTGGGGTTCATCTTCTTGGTGTGGCCAAAATCCCTTTTCTTCCCACCTTTTTTTAAGGCTGGGTTGATAGCTGGGGTGGATGAGCTTGGAGGTCTCTTCCAACTGAAACAATTCTACGGAATCATGGAATGACTGAGGTTGGAAAAGACCTCTGAGGTGTTCAAATACAACCTTTGACTGATCAACTTGACCATGTCAACTTCATCAACCAGCCCAGAGTGCCACAGGCAGCGGTTCCCTGGACACCTCCAGGGATGGGGACACCGCCACCTCCCTGGGCAGTTCCAATGCCTGAGCACCCTTTCCATGGAGAAATTCCTCCTGATGTCCAACCTGAGCCTCCCCTGGCACAGCTTGAGGCTGTCCCCTCTTGCCCTGTGCCAGCACTCTCATCCCTCTTTGTGGGTTTGTTGTCAGCCATGGGAAAAAGGGATACAGCCATCATCCAAAAAGCCCAAATATTCAAGCAGAAGCAGCTGAGTGATAGGTAAATGCTGAATTTCAGCCAAGTGGGCAATAAGACATTATTCAGTGAGAAGGTTTGAGAAAGAGTGGCTGAAACTGTATTTTGAGCAGAAGGAAAGAGAGGGGAAAAGAAGGAATTTAGAAGAAGGAAGGGCAGAGCACTAAGTCAGCCCAAAGCTTGTTGTTCATCCCGTAGAGGTGGGAAATTTGATGAATCACAGGATGGTTTTGGTTGGAAGAGACCTTAAAGACCATCTCATTCCAACCTCCTGCCATGGGCAGGGACACCTTTCACTATCCCAGGTTGTTTGGTGGTCAAATAGACAAAAATCTTCCAGAGAACAGGACATGTTGCCCACACTGGCACCACCTGAAGCCCTTAAATCTACAGAGAGGAAAGATCAGCCCCCTCTTTCCAGCAACCCCCTCAATGCTCAGGGGAAACCTCATCCCCTGAATTTACTCAAAGGCATTTCCACTCCTGTCCTAGACCATCTCAGGAGCTGCTTTCATGCATGCCAGTACTACTTCACAGGACAGGTTAAAAATTTCCCTTTTTCAGAGCAGACAGCACTTTTATTCTGCATTTTTTCATGTTTGAGCCAAACAAAACCCATCATGGAAGGATTGCTGCCTGTTGGCCATGCTGGGACCCCACTGAGCTGTGCTTGGGATGCTGGGGCTGCCCAGTGCTCTGTTCCTCCTTGCTGGAGGGCTCAGAATACCTGAGAAAAGTCACTGATTTTTGTTTCCCACTCTGGTCCCAGGTGCAGGTCGCTGATGGAGTGGTGAGCAGTGCCTGATTTGTGTTTCCCACAGAGCTTCTGACCCCCTCTGGTTCCATGTTACATAAAGGAGACCCCCCTGTGCCAGATGTGCTGCATCACATTCCCCTTCAGCAGAATCCGTGGGCTCTCCAAACCATGCCATGTTTATGGAGACTCCTGAGCACCAATTTTGCAATGTTTCCCATTCTCTGCAGCCAAAAGACATCCAATTAAACTGTCCAGTTACCATGGTTTCCTCCTCACCAACCTGGGGAGCTTGGATGTGAAGTTTGTGGAAAGGAAAAAGTGTTTTCTTGTTAGGAAATGTGCTCATTGGGCTGATGGGCTTAAAATTTTGTGTTCAACCCACTTTGTGTTTGGGGTTTTGATGCTGTTATTGTGGGGGGTTCTTTGGGTACTGAGAGCCATGGAAAGGGAAGATCTTGTGAATGGTTTACCATGACAAATGCATTGTTTTCTGAGTCAATTTAAGCAGCCAGAGAGGAGGACTGGAGCTGGGGAATGTTTGCTGGAGTATCTGAACGTGCTGTTGGAAATAGTTTGTTGTTGGTAAAAGCTGGGTTTAATTGTAGTCTCTTAAAATCCCTCAATGTCATATAAAGAAAAAAAAAACATCTTTACAACAAAACATGCCTTTCAGAGGCTGGAAATGAATGTAGAGCCTAGAAACAGGCTGGGGTTGCCTGGACTGGATTAGTAAACTCTGACTGTTGTCATGCAGCACATTCAGCTTTTCAGGATCCTTCCACAGCAGAAGAACTGAACTCAAACCCTGTCTCCATGAAATACTTTTGGGATCAACCAAGGGAAAAAAGATTAAGACTCACTGAATGATCTGCAGAAAGTTGGAATTCATCATAAATTATGACCATCAAGTAAGTGATAATGGTGGGTGACCTGGCCAAGAGAGGTGAGTGGCAAGGTCCTGGTGGAATTTCATCCTGGCAGAGTCATCATCTTTGGCTTCCTCTGATTTCCTCCTCCTCTCCATGGTCAAGGAAGATGAAATTGAAAGAGAGAAGTAATGGGATGATGTTAGAGGACTCCTATTCTACAAAAAACCCAACCCAATCCCCATAAAAAAAAACCCAAACCAAATCAAGAGTCTTTGCTGACCAAAAGAAATCTAGATTCCATTAAATAGACATAATGCCATAAAAACCAGGATGGGAAATGGGTTAAAAACCATCAGAGGATGATCCAAATGGTTTCATGTCCTCAGTAGGTTCTGGCCTGCTCTGTGCCACATCCTGCTCTCCCTAACAAAGTCTGGAAACTTTGCAGGGGACAGTAAGAGTCAGGGACTGTCACCTGCAGGGAATATGGAAAAAATGTCCTATTTTGCAGTCAGGGGCAGACTGTGGTCACAGGCCATGCTGCTCCACGTGTCTGCAGGGCCAGAGGGAGGCCCTGGCCCTCTTTAATTCACTACTCAACACTTGGCCCTGCCTAATGTGTTGTTTTTATAGAGCCTGGTTGAACTGAGAGGGTGTGTTTGGTGTGAAGAACAGGGAGGGAGGGGAGTTATGGGGGATAACAGAGTGTCTGCACCAACACTTGTGGTGTGAACTGTGGAGGAATAAATTCTGGATGAGGTTTAGGAGGTGGCTGTTTAACACTGGAGCTGTGAGGTGGTGAAAGGCTGCTGATCTGAGGGCTGGGTGGGCAGCTGGAGGCAGGAACTGGGGGCTGAGCAGGGACCTGTTCCCTGGTGGAGCCATCCTCTGATGGAACACAGTGCTGTGGTGCTGGGGGGATGTAATGGGACTGCACATGGGGTCGAGGTGACATCATGCAGTGGCACTGCTGGGGAAGTGCAGCCACCCCCTGTGCAGAGGGGAAGTGGGCTTCCATGGCTTCCCAGCCTAGGGGAAAATTGAAATTACAGCCAGAAGTCTGCACCTTAGCAAATAAACCCAGGAATAAGAGGGATGCTCCAGAGGTCAAGGCAAAGAATCATGGAATGGTTTGGGTTTGAAAGACATTTAAAGACGTTCCACTATCCCAGGTTGTTCCAAGCCCTGTCCAACCTGGTCTTGGACACTTCCAAGGATCCAGCCACAGCTTCTCTGGGCACCCCACCCTCACCACACATCAGAGGCTGCCTTCCTCCAGTCAGTGGATGAGGACTGGATCTTTGAGCTCTCCCATTTCCACCAGCTCCCTGGTAAGCGTGGCCCGGGCAGCCTGAGCTCATGAGATCATCTGCTTCCCTGAGGTCAGCATGGAACAGCATTTCACCACTGGTGCAAACCTCAAAGCAAAGCCAAGCCGCTGAAGCCATAATTATGTCTTTATTGTGCAGGGCCGGGCCGTGTGCGGGCTGGCAAGGAGCCTTTCATTCTGCAGGGCCCGGGGCATTCATCCTGCATTACACATTGTGGGCTGGGGGAACTCGGCCAGGGCAGCTCCATTCACAGCACTCCCTTGGCCGTGCTCTCGGGGCCACGGCGATGGAGAGCCCAAAAAGAAGCATTTTGCTGCCTGTCTCCCAAGCAAGTCCCTCCTGGCCACCACCACGGGGAGTGATGTAAAAGGGCTTTGTGTGGCTTGTCAGCAGGAAGGCTCCGGCGGGGACCGGGAATGGCACGCACGAGGTGGGTGCATGGCAGGGATGAGGCAGCAGGGGAGGAGAGGAGCAGAGGTGGGTGGAGAAGCGTGGGAATGGGGTGTTGGAAGTGCAATGGTCTGCTGAGGAAGGGGGAAGAGTGGGAGGAAGGAGGCTGGATTGGCAGGCCACATTGGAGGATCATGGAATCCCAGAATCAGTCAGGTTGGAAAATCCCTCCAAGGTCATCACGTCCAACCTGTGCCCCATCCCCACCTTGTCACCAGAGCAGAGCACTGAGTGCCACCTCCAGGTGTTCCTTGGAGCTCTCCAGTGATGGGAACTCCACCTCCCATTCCAATTCCTGACAAGCCTTTCCATGAAGAAATTCTTCCTGAATTGGATATGGGGTGGGAGTCAGGGCCCATTGGGCAAATGATTGTGGTGCTTGAGGGTAGTGGCAAAGTGGCCAAGGGTTCAGGAGTGTGGTGGGAGATGTCACTGATGTGCCAGGCGTGACCAAGAGGGGCAAATGTGGTGGAGATGGTAGGAGAGAGAGAGAGAGGGAATGAGCTGAAAAAGATGGGTGAAAGGCAGAGTAGAAGGAAGTTTAATTATTGAATGAAGAGGAATGAATGAGAAGAGCTGAGTCAAGATCTGGAGGGGATGAGAGGAGGAGGGTTTGAGGGAGGCTGTTGAGGTGTCAAAGTGACAGATTGCAGGAGTGGGACCACCTTGAGTCAGGGATCTGTGATTGCCCCTGGATGAAGGGGAAAATCCAGGATTTGATGAAGCTGATGTGATTTCACAACTCCTGCCTGCCTGATTCTGGTCAGGAGGCTGCAAGATGGTTGTGGTGGTTGGACCATGAGGTGCTGGGCTGGACCTGCAGGGGAGGGATGAGAAACGGGCACAGGGATGTGCACAGTTTGAACTGTTGGGCTGTGGACACATTTTCTTACACCTTGGAAATCCAAGGGAAATGTTGAAGTGGGCTAAGGACAGCCTGTCAGCCCAATGGCCACGGGAAGAGGAACACCACACAAACCACAGCAGAAATTCACAGTGAGTGAGGTCTCTGCTAATAATCAGACATTATCATGCCATTGCTGCAAGATGTGTTTGTTTCCCACAGAACGGCCTGTCCTGGCCTCCCTCCTTGGGAGGAGAAACTCAGCTGACTCTGGGGCAGCAGCGACCCACGAAATTCCCCAGGCCTCTCAGGCCACGCTTTGACTCCGTGTCACGAGGCAGGGCCTTGTCCAGGTGAGGTCCTGGGGGAGATCTGGGTGTGCAGGAATGGGATGAGATGCAGTGCACTGCACTTCATCCTCCAGAGGGGTTTATTAGGAGAAGGACTTAGGGTGTGCTCCAAAGGACACTTGGGACATGTCTGTACCATAGAATTCACCGTGGGAAGACGCTGGGGATACCAAGAGTGCTTAGGATGAAGAAGTAATGGGAAGATTTTGGGTCCAAAACAATGGTAAATTATATTTAGGCACTTGCCAGAACAGTTTACCCACCAGGCTGGGACCCAGAGGCTCTTCTAAACTTGAATAAATTGGTTCACCTGGTGTCACCTCAGCAGAACGGGGATGTCACAGGCTCCTGCAGCAAGACTGTCAGCATTTCTGTGTGTCCTGCTGTGCACCACAAGTGGTGATAGCAGCTGTGGAAAGCAGCAAATCCCTGGATGGAGCTGAAAGGTGTCACAGCTAAATCAAATTAATGCATGTGTAGGCATTGGAGTTGTTTCAGGACACACCTGAGCTGAGGAGCATTCATGGAAAAATCATGACGATAAAAACCCCCACTGTGAAATACTCAAAATGACCCATTTTGAAGCAAAAGCCAGGGAGAGATTCCCTGGAGAAGGGATCCATGCTGCTCTGCAGAAGATATCCAGATCCTCCTGCCTCTCCTGGATAAGGGATGCTGTGTCCTGATTCCTCCAGGCAATCCCATGTCATCAATCAGCAGAAAAACACCTTTCCCCTCCCCAGCTCTGCCTGTCCTGGTGTGTCAGGGAGGCTCCTCTGGTGAGGGAAATGCTTTGTGCAACACAAACACATTTTGTCACATCAGGGGCAGAGCATTTCCAAGTGTCTTGGTTCTTCCACATTCAGGAAAAGGAGAAATTAGCAACCGGAGTTGCCATGGTAAATAATACAGCAGCACCCCTGCTTAATGCCACTCTGCAAATACTTTAATATTGAATGACTGTAATTTTGCTTTAGAGTCTGGAAAATAGATTCTGAGACCAACTGAACAGAAACTGATGAAAGTAATTTGCCAGTGGTCTCTTAACACAGCCAGGCAGGCAGAGACCAGAAAAAGAAGAAATCTTATAGTCTGAGTTTTTAAAAGAATCTTGAAACAGCAATTGGATGGTGGATGTGCTATCAGTGCACTTCGTGGGGATGTGGGTTTGGTCGTGCTGAACGGCAGGAATGCCTTCAGTGTGCATCCCTGTTATTTATTGAGTAGTGACAGTGGCTTTAGAGCAGCACATGGCAGAGGAGAAGTCCCAGTTCTCCAGCACAGGGTTTTAAATAGCTCTTAGGAGCAATGCAGCTTCAGGGGAAGTGCTGAATGTGGTGGGGAGCTTTGGAGAAACAAACCAATCCAGGACCCTCTTCCCTTCTCTGATGCTTTCTCCCTGGTTTCTCCTCTGTTCCCCTCTCTCAGCAGCTGTGGTGACCGGAGAGCATAAATTATCCTCTCTGTGGCAGGGCAGAGCACAATTTCACACCCCCACAACTTGATCCTTGCCTGGTGAGCTCTCAGTCCATGCCCAGCCTTCTTCCCAGGGGAGATGCTCCATGATTAAACTGCAGTGGAGAAGAGGAAGAGCTCAGCAGACTCTGCTGAACAAAGTCAGACTCTGCCACTGCTGTCCTGGTCCTCCTTGGTCAGGGGACACCTCTCTGTGTTGTCTTTTTTGGGTGAGGGCCTCATCCCACATCCAGAGATGCTGCTCCTCGCTGGGTTTGCCACCTCCCACCACACATGTGGGGTTGGAACAGGCTGAGGTGACCTTGCAGCTGCCCCTCAGAGCTTCTCCCAAACTTCTCAGGGCAGCAGTTTTTATTATGGAGTCACAGGGGAGCTGGACTGGTCTGATCCTGTCACCCTTCATGCTGTGGGTGACTCCAGCATCAGTCAGATCCTCAGGTTCTATCCTGGAGTAAGAAGGAGACCAAAAATGCCCTGAAAGGAACTCTTTATCCAAGATACTGATCTTGAGACTTGGTCTTTATCCAAGATATTGATCAGCCAAAGGGCTGCCTGAAGTGATGGATTGTGGATTTTACATATTCACTGAGGAAAGGGAAATACAAACACTCAGTAAGACTCCTCAGAGTTTTTAATTTGGGGCACTGAAGAAGTACCAGCCCCAAAGCCCAGTGAACTTGGAATATATTCAGTGTCTTGCCCCGTTGCAGACATCAGCAGCTCACAAGAGGAGAAAGGATTTGCAGGTGTTGGATTTTTGTCTCCTGAGGGTCTGAGAAGTGTGGAAGGCTGTGGTGTGCAAGGGGTGGAAGTATATTTGATTTCATTTTTCCTTCTTTAAAAAAACCAAAACAACAGAGCAGAAGCAACCGAATATTTAATTTAAAAAAAAAAAAAAGAAATAAAAAAGTTGTGCACAAATACCTTAGGAAAAAAAAAAAAAAGAGAGAGAAAAAATAGGAAAAAAAGGAGAAACTGTCTCTTCCAGAAACAAGCTGTATCCTCTCCTGGATCCTGGAGGAAAGATGACGGATCCCTTGCCCTGAGCAAACACCAGTGGTAGGTCTCAGAACAGCATGTGAGACACCAGTTCCTCCAGGAGGTTTCTCATTCATTCACAGGCCTGGAATACATGGAGTGCTTCAAGCACTGGGCAGGCTTGTGCTGTCAAGTTCTCATTCCTCCCTGTGGTTTTGGCGGCGGGGGAAGCTGGAAATTGGGATTACTCGATATTCCTCTGCCCAGCTCCACATCATCCTGCTCTTTTCCTGCACAAATATCTCCTTCAAACAGAGCACTGCCACCAGTCAGAGACATCAGCCTTTCTTCAGGGCTTCAGAGCTGCTTGGAGGTGGGCAAGACAAACTTTGGTGGTGGTTGGAGCACTTGAGCCTCGTCTCCAAAGCTTGGGTGGTCGCTTGGGCAGCAATAAGAGAATGAACTTTTATTTTTCAGGGCATTTTGCTGAATTTCTCTCTAACACAGCCTGATCCTATGAAGGTTTCAGCACTGGCCTTGCTTTGCACATCATGGTCTTTCAGTGAGTCAAGCCTCTGTCTCCAGAGATGGCTGGGATGGGTTCTCCATGTTCTAGGGTGGTTTTCTGTGATGTGAGTGCCCACCAGAGCTGGTCTGTGGTACCTTTCCCTCTGAGGAGATGCTCCAAACAGGGCTTTGAGGTAGAACTGAGCATTTGGGACAGGAGGGGCAAGGAATGGGGAGCAAAGAAAAAATTTCCACTTATTCATTGTACTCGAGAACCTTAAAGATCTTTTCCAACCAAAGCTGTTCCATGATTCTGTGATCCCTTCCCAAGGGCATCTCCCACCTGGATCCTGCTTGAGGTGGAGGCTGCTGCCAGCTCAGGACTGGCCCCAGGAGTGGTGTTTCCATCTCTTTCCTCCCAACACTGGGCAGCCATGACTCCATACCCCTGGCAAATCCCAGATTTGCAGAGGAGAGGGATTTCAGACAGATTTGGAGATGGAGAGCTGTAGTTTCACTGCACCTTGTGTCTCTTCTCTCAATCTGTGTCATCACTGACACTGTGTTTGATTGGCCTTCGTGATGTTCATGCCCTGCAGAGAGGGGCTTCCTTTCCTCCCTTCCTTAAAGGGAATTTATAAAAAAGATGAAGACAGAGATTTAGCAGTGCCTGTTGTGACAGGACAAGGAGTTGCTGCCCAGAGAAGCTGAAGCTGCCCCTGGATCCCTGGAAGTGTCCAAGGCCAGGTTGGATGGGGCTTGGAGCAACCTGGGGTAGTGGGAGGTGTCCCCATGGCAGGGAGTTTGGATTCCATGACTTTTAATATCCCTTCCAACCCAAACCATCCCACGATTCCTCCTCTCTGAGAGCAGCAGAAAGTGCTCTCTGACTTGTGGGCTGCACACAAAACATCTCTGAGAAGATTTCTCAAGTTGCCAAGACCTTCTCTCTTTCTCCTGGAGCCTTCACCCCTCTGATCCTGGTCACTTCAAAGCCATCCCTGCAAGGCCAGATCTGTCAGCAAGAGGAGGCTGTCAGGGCTGCTGATAAGAGCCCAGCACCCCTAGTTCCAGAGGACATTTGCTGTGGGGATGGTTTTTAGGGCAGGTTTTCATTATGTGGAAAGCGTGTATCCAAAGCTGTCCTGCAGGGTGGCGTGGTGCCTGTATTTACAGTGCTGGCAGCTTTCAATAGCAATCTATTTTTAATGAATCCAAGCTGGAATGTGGTGCCTAAACCCCTGATTTAAGGCAGATTTCTAAAGGGAAGATTTACGCAAATTTGCTTGATTGGAAATTAATTACTGCAACAGTCAAGTTCAGCTCAAATAATCTCACAGAGACGGCCACAGGAGTCAGATAATTCATGTTGGAGAGAAGACATCAATTTACATTCCCTACATTTCCTTCTGGAAGGTTTCCTAATTCTAGAGTGAGCAGGAGGCATCACAGACAAAGCCAAGGGTGAGGAGGACTGGTGGCAGATTGGGTCTGCTTGGGGGGACTTGGTGATCTTGGAGCTCTTTTCCATTTCAAAAATTCCAGGTCATTCCCCAAAATGCTCCCAGGAGAGCCATTGTGCCACTGAGTTATGGCAAAATGGGTTTCAAAAGTGGTGAAATATTCCAGATCCTGTTGGTTCTCCAGCTCTGCTGGATGCTCCTGTGAAGGGGATCCTTGGGGGTCCAAGTGTGAGAGGAAAAACATTTGTTGGTCTTGGGGAGTGAAAGGCTTTGATTTGCAAATGATTTTTTTTTTCACTTATTAATCTTATTTTGCTGTGAGGAGCCCTTATCAGATTTGGGAATGTTCTGTTTGACTCTGGTCCTGCTTACATTTCCCAGATCCTCTCCTATTTCCTGAGCCAAAAGCTAAATTTGGGGAATGGCAGAGGAACTGAGCCATCTCTGGGGTACAACAGGTGGTGGGGACATGAAAGGTTTGAAGTCACCCCCCATTGCAGCAGCGCCCTTAACCACATAAGTTGATTATTTCCTACTTAATTGTACTCCAGTTCTTAAAGTATAACAGGAAAGCAGAAGTTTGGTATGCTCACAGAGGTGGGAGTCCCTCACCAGGGGGACTTGCAGTCAGGGCTTGCAAACTTGGTATTCCAGTTATTTATGGCTGGGCTGAGACATGGGGCTCTCTCTTCTCCCCTTGTGCTTTGCAGGATGAGCTTCATGAATCACAGAATTATAGAATGAATCAGAGAATGGTTTGGGTTGGAAGGCACCTTAAAAATCATCCAATTCCACCTCCTGCCACGGCAGGGACACCTTCCACCATCCCAGGGGGCTCCAAGTCCTGGCCTTGGCCACTTCAGGTATCCAGGGGCAGCCACAGCTTCTCTGGACACCCTGTGCCAGGGCCTCCCCACCCTCACAGCCAGGAATTCCTTCCAATATCCCATCCCTCCCTGCCCTCTGGCAGTGGGAAGCCATTCCCTGTGTCCTGTCCCTCCACCCCTTTCCCAAAGTCCCTCTCCAGCTCTTTTGGAACTCACTGGAAGGGGCTCTAAGCTCTCCCCAGAGCCTTCTCTCCTGCAGGTTGGACATTCCCAGCGGTGCCAGCCTGGCTGTGGAGCAGAGGGCTCCATGTTCCCAATTCTCTTGGTGACCCTGTGGCCTCGCTCCCCTCTCCTCCCCGTTACCCCCAGCTCTGGCACAGGTTTGGTCTCCAGTGAGCATCTTGTTAGCTCCACTCCCGAGCTGGAAAACCCCCGGCACGGATTTTTCCCAGGTCCAAACCTTCTCCTCTTCATTTGTGCCTCGGTGAGGCCGCTCCCGAGGCAGGAGGGAGCTGGCAGGGAGCAAAGAGCGGGGAGGAGAGGATCGGGCCGGGCTCGGCGGGGCCTTGGCGGGGAGCCTGCCCTCAGCCCGGCCCTCCCAGCCGGCAATGATGAACGAGGCTTGGCTCTCCTCCTCCCCGCGGCCCTGCCCGGGCTGGGCTCGGGGTTCCTCTTGTTCTCCGGCTCCAGCGCAGCTCCCGTGACGCAGAGGGAGGCTCTGGCTCCATCTCTCCTGCTGTTTGCTCAGCCTCTCCGCTGCCTCACACGCTCCGAGTCCCTTTTCCCCGCCTTTCTCACCGTGCCGAGCTTCGGGAAGCAGGCCCGGCAGAGGAAGGAGGCTCCGAATCTCCTCAGCGCCGAGGGCTACGATCCCCTTTGAAGCTGGCTTGTTTTCCCAGCCTTTTCCAGTTTGCTGTTGATCTGTGTGACATCTCTTCTCCCCCGAACGCACTTCAGGAATTTCTCTGATCCTTTCCTTAGCCCGAGGGGAAAGCAGAACGTGTCATCCCTTTCTCCTCTCAAAACTCAGTGAAGAAAACGCTCCTAACTGAGCTGTCTCACCCTGGGACTCAGAAGGACACCTCGTGGGTGGTGATTTGGGTTCCTCCTGTTTGTCCACAGTTACCAAGAGCTTTGTGGCTGTTGTGGCTGGGAGCAGCTGAAACACCTGGCAGCTCCTTGAGGGATTTCTCTGAGGAAGAGATGCTGGGTTTGATCCCAGAAATCCCAGTGATTGAGATCCCACTGAGCTCCAGCTCTAGGCCACTGCAGTGTGATTAATACGTGGAAAAGTAGCTGCCTGCAAATACGGGCATTAAAATAGTCATTTGTCCTGGAAAATACAGGAATGTTGTTGTGATGCTTCCTCAGGTACAGGATGAGAGAGTCGGGGTGGTTCAGCCTGGAGAAGAGAGGGTCTGGGGAGACCTTCCAGCATCTTCCAGGGCCTAAAGGGAGCTTATGAGGAGACTGGAGGAGGATTTGGGACAAGGGATGGGTGACAGGACAATGGGGAATGGCCTTAAGCTGAATGAGGGAAGGCTTAGATGGGATATTAGGGAAAAATTCGTCCCTGTGAGGGTGAGGAGGCCCTGGCACAGGGTGCCCAGAGAAGCTGGGGCTGCCCCTGGATCTCTGGAAGTGTCCCAGGCTAGGTTGGACGAGGCTTGGATCACCCTGGGACAGTGGAAGTTGTCCCTGCTCATGGCAGAGGGGTGGATTGAGATATTTAAATTCCCTTAAACCCAAACAATTCCATGTTTCTATGATACTCTCCCAGCCTCCAACCCTTTGTTTAGGATCTTCCCAAACCAGAGTTCTCTGTATGTTTCATATCCTCAGTCACATTTTTCTTCCCTGAATTCTCCCACCACAACTGGAACATATTTCAAGGCACAGAAGTTGATCTGGAGACCCAAATTTTGCCTCTACCTCACCTCAGGTTACTTCAGTGATGCTTCCAAGTCACTTCCAAGTCCAAGGAAAGATTCCTGCCCTCCAGCTTGGGATGCTGAGGTCCAACCCAGCACAATGCTGAGCAGCAGGAAGGATCCAGACTTTTCTGGAAGAGGATGTGGGATTCAGTCAGTGGCAGCTCTCCTCCAGTTTCTTGGAACTGCCAAGTGGCTTTGAAACACCTTGGGGGGCAAACAGATGGAGAACACAAACTGCATTTTCTAAGGAGGCCTGGACAGGAATAAATAATGGTGATTTTAGCAGTGAGGAGCAGACAAGCATTTTGTTTTCCTACCACGGGATGCCACGGGTACAAGGAGTAACACAGAACATTACATTTGCTTCCAGAAAGTGGCTGACAGCATCCCTTTCTGCTAATTAAAGTAATTCTGGGTAGCTTTTTCTTGCTTGAAATTAGGCAGGGTAATTTAATCATATTTAGGTCACTCTCAGTGCACACACTGCATTTAGCAGGGCAGGGTTTTTTTGACTAATGTGGTTGTTTCTGCCTGCACTCGTGAACATCTACAGATTTTTCTTTGTAGATAAATGTATCCCAGAATGAGAGATGAAAGATGAAATCTTGAGAATTGCTGATGGTTGTTCTTGTCAAGGAACACAGACGCCCCTTTGAGCTCAAGGAAGGGAAGGGTGGCCTATATTTAGTGTGGGAGATCACGAAGAGTTTTGCACAGACACAGAGATGGTGCTTTCTCTTTTGTTGTTCACCATGCTCTAATTAGTCCAGCATTAATGGGAATTAAGTGTCCTATTTAGCTGGAGTAAGTGCCCATGCTAATGTTATTAGTGCAGCCAGCTGCAGTTGATATTCCTGAGCACAGGGGCTCTGGCAGGAGCAGGCACCTCGGAGGAATCCAGAATCCCACACAGGCATCCACGTGGCTTCACCTTCTCACTCAGGGAGTGCTGCTCTCTCTGGAAAGCTGAAAGGGACAGGGGTTTCAGTAGGTTTGTGACACTTGGATTCCCACTAAAGTTTCACAAGGGAAATGGAAGGAATCATACAGAGCCTGTGGGACAACAAGGACAAAAAGCAAGCAGACCCCGACCTGGTGTGGGAAAAGCATTTCCTGCACCTCAGAAATCCTTGGCCTGCACTAAACACAGAGTCCAGAGATAGAAGGATGTCAAAACCTTGTTGTCCCAAGGTCCATTGAGCACAGTACCCTGTGCCCAAGAGGAAAGGAGGGGATGATTAGATAAGCAGAGAAAAAAAGATGATAAGTACAGTGGCCCATCCCCTGCAGCAATCAGCAGGTCAGACCTCCAGGGCCAGACATGACAGTGGAACAGCAGATTTATTGCCAGTGGAAGAGCTCTCCTGGGAAATCTCATCATCACCCCAAAAACCTGTGGATAAGGTTCCCTGTGAGGGTGGGGAGACCCTGGCACAGGGTGCCCAGAGAAGCTGTGGCTGCCCCTGGATCTCTGAAGTGTCCAAGGCCAGGTTGGACGGGACTTGGAGCAACCTGAGATGGTGGCAGAGGGTTGGAACAAGATGGAACAACCCCAAACCATCCCAGGATTCCATGATAATTGTGTCCTACTCAATATCCAAGACCCTGAGTTCCAGCAGATCCCCCTTCATGTGCTGGTTTAATTTAACTCCCAGATACAAAAGGTGCAGCTCTCGTGTGTCTGTCTGCTCAGTGCTGCACCTTTTGTATCTGGGAGCTAAATTAAACCAGCGTCTTCCCTGGAAGTGTCCAAGGCCAGGCTGGACAGGGCTTGGATCACCCTGGGACAGTGGAAGTTGTCCCTGCCCATGGCAGGGGGTGGATTGAGATATTTAAATTCCCTTAAACCCAAACAATTCCATGTTTCTTTGATACTCCCCCAGCCTCCAACCCTTTGTTTAGGATCATCCCAAACCAGAATTCTCTGTGTGTTTCATATCCTTGCCATGGGCTCACATCTTGGCAGGATGTCTCAGGTGACAACCTGTCCTTTAAGGAGTTTACTGCTGTCCTGCAGCATTAAATTTTGGAAATATCACTAAAAGTTGTTCCTTTTTGAGCCTTCTGCACATTCAACAGTATTTTCCCATGCCATGCCAGCTCCCCTCAGGGTGCACTCGGATTTTCTGGGGCTGTGGTACCTCAGGGAATCTGTTTCCCAGCTAAAAACCTTTCAGCCAGAAGTAAAACACTTTTTCCAGAAAATGGGGGAAAAAAATAGAAGACTTGTCAATGTCTTTAGCCTGGTTTTGTTCTTTGTATTTATTGTAGAGACTCAAAAGTACCAGTGGAGAACCCAGACAGATCTGTGCTAATTTATGGATGGAAGGACAGCCCCCACACCAAATTGCCCTATGATTGATGTGCCAGACAAGAGACTCTCCAGTGGTTTTCCAGGAAGGTTCCTGACTGCTTCCACTGATAACCAGACACCTTTGCTTGTGGATGTCACAGGTCTTTCATCCAATTTATAGGGCTGGAAAAGACAAAGACCATGGCAGTGCCTCATATTTATGGCCAAGAGCAGCCTCTCTCTCCTGCTGGCAGGAGATTGATCCCGTGGGTTAAAACCCTCTGGAGCTGCAGTCACCACATCCACATCCCTGTGTTGCCAAGGCAACCCCAGCATCCTCTCTGGGAATCTGGACACACATGGCTTTGTCTTCTGCCTCTGAAACTCTTCCTAAAGCTACTTCCAATCTACTTTTTCCGGGGCTAAGCCTTTGGAAAAGGCAAATTTCTGCACTCAGATGGGAAGTCCTGAATTTCTAGAATGATTTAACTCTTGTCCTGGCCTGCCAGGGTTCTCTGAGCGTTAATTCCTGAGTGACATGGCCAGAGTGTGCCAGAAGCAGTGGCCAGCCTTCCTCCTGACCCTGCTTTTGACATTAATCATTCCCAGCTGCTTCAAAGAAGGATGGAAGAAACGCTCCACTTGATAAATTATGCAATTTTCCCACAGGAGAAGTTTCATCCTAATGGGCTGTTGGTAGCTTGTTTGTGCTCTGCAGCTTGAGAATTGATATCCCTTTTCAGCCCAGTCTAGCAGAGCTGTAGATGCTCCAAAACAGAGATAAATGCCATTTTCTTTCTCTTTTTTTTGGGGGGGGGGGGGAAATAAAATATTTTTTGCAATCTTTCTAACCTCTGAGCTTGCATAATCGCTCTTGGTGATGAGTTCCACAGCTTAATTAGGCATTGTAATCACACAGTTTAAATTGATGAGGTGCTCTGGTTGCCTTTGAACTGAGTTGGAAGGGTTTGGGTTTTTTCTAGACATGATGAAAACAGTGGAGAACGGGATTCCCAGCCTGCTCATCCATCATTTTGTACCTTCCCTCTCTGCTCTGTGCATCCCCCAAGGCAGGGAAAAGCCTTTCCCCATGTCCTGATCTAAAATCCTTTTGAAACATGGGAAGAAAAATCCACCTTCCTCCAGTTTTTTCCTTTGAAAGAGGGAGGAGAGAGAGGGAAATGACATTCAGACTTCATCATCTCATTTTATTTTGACTTCTGGGCTAAACTGAGTCAAAACAAGATGAAGCAAGATGCTGTGAAGTTAAAATAATGACATTTAAACAAAAAGAAAAATCCCAGTAGTTGATGAGATAAAAAAGGAGACAGATTTCAAACGTTCACCTTAAAATTAATTTTATTTTTATAGAGATTTTAAATGTTTGGAGGAACAAATATCCTGTTACTCAGGAAGTCCAGAGTAAAAACACCAAATATTCCTACCATGAGATAGGATGAATTATGTTGTGGTTAAGAAAACTTATTGGGGCTCAGGGAACGTGGATTTATTTCCTGTCAGGCTTACAAATACCCTCAGTAGCTCTGAACAAGCCACTGGGAAATAAATCTTAGCAGGGATTTAAACATCCCAGTCCTGAGCGCTTCATTACCCATTTTTGAGGTGTTTACTGCCTGCAATGGGACTGAATTCCCAGAGAGAAGGGAATGTGGGCCAGGGAAAACTCCATATGGGAAGAGCAGATTTTGAGTCTGGCAGATTTTCTCATTCAACATTCCTCCTTCAACCCTTTCCTGAAAAAACCTCATCCTTCCAGTCTCCTCATAGCACACAAGGCAGGGAAAAGGGAGAGATGTGAGAGGCTGGGAGAGATTTTTTAGACAGGGAAAAGATGGTGATATAAGAAATCTCAGGGGCCTCTTTGCTGTAGATTAATTATTTTCAGTTTATTTGGTCTTTGTTGACTTCTTTCTGTGATTCCTGCAGGTAAAATCATGGTTTGGGTTGGAGGGGAGCTTAAAGTGCCACCTCCTGCCATGGACAGGGACACTTTCCATTATCCCAGGTGGCTCCAAGCCCTGTCCAACCTGGCCTTGGACACTTCCAGGGATCCACAGCAAATCTGAGAAAACTTCCAGCTGAAAAAATGCCAAACTGTTCTTTCCTCTACACCTGCAGGGTTTTCCCTGTGCTGATGCAGCAGGGATGTGGATCCTGCCTGTCCTCAGATGCTTTGCAAACCAAAAAGAAGGTTGTGCTCAGTTACAGGGTGGACACAGCATCAACTCTGCAGCTTGTGCTGCAGGAATTGCAGGTGGGCTTTAAACACTGCCACAAGTTCTTTGTGCTGGTGGATTTTTCATGCTGGGAAAACATCCTTGGGCACAGGGATGACCCATAAAGTTGGATAGAAAAGGAAATCTGAGCTGCTCTCCCACTGTGATGTGGCTCTTCCCTGCTCCCATGGAGGTTTGGCATGGCCAGGACCTGCTGCCACATCTGGGAGAGCATCTCAACCCTTATCCCATCTGCTGAGAGCAAATCAAGGTTCCATTTTCAGGCAGTGGATCTCAGCTGGAGGTTGGAGGTTGAGACTTGACTTGATGCTTGAGGTAGAACTTTGGAATCAGGGAATATTTCTTCCAAAAGAGCGCTGTGTCCTGCAATGCTGTGTCCTGCAGTGCTGTGTCCTGGAATGCTGGATCCAGCTCTGGCATCCCCAGCAGCAGAAGGACATGGAGCTGCTGGAGCAAATCCAGAGGAGGCCATGGAGCTGCTCCAAGGGCTGGAGCCCCTCTGGAGCCAGGCTGGGAGAGCTGGGAATGCTCACCTGGAGAAAGGAAGGCTCCAGGGAGAGCTCAGAGCCCAAAGGGGCTCCAGGAGACCTGGAGAGGGACTGGGGACAAGGCATGGAGGGTCAGGACACAGGGAATGGCTTTCAGCTGACAGAGGGCAGGGATGGATGGGATATTGGGAAGGAATTCCTGGCTGGGAGGGTGGGGGTGCCCAGAGAAGCTGTGGCTGCCCCTGGATCGCTGGAATGTCCATGGCCAGGTTGGACACTGGGGCTTGGATCACCCTGGGCTAGTGGGAGGTGTCCCTGCCCATGGCAGGGGCTGGAATGAGATGATTTTTTGGCTCCCTTCCCCCCCAGCCATGGGACAGGGCCCTGCCGAGGGCTGAGCGATGCCTCTCGCCAGCAGAGGAGAGCTGGGGCTGTTTCCTCTCACTCAAGGTCAGTTAATTTGAAACTCTCTGCTCTGCAGGGCCCAGAGCCACCGACCCCCTGGGCATGGTGAGACCCATCTGTTTCCTGAGCTCTGCCTGGCCAGGCCATGCTGAGGAGCTCAGGAGGCTGTTTTGAATCTCACCCCTTTTCTTGTCCAGTCAGGGCAGAAGCGAATCCAGAGATGCTCTTTGATGCTGCTCTCGGATGCTGCGCTGCCAATGTGCTGAGGGCATGGGCAGCAGGCACAGTGACACCAAAATAAATCAAATATTTCTCAGGAATGGGGTGGGGACATCAGCAAAACCTCTGCCTTATGCAATTGCCGCCAGCATTACAGCAGATTTAAAGCAGCTGCTGTTGGCTTTCCCTCTCTCCTTTCATAAACTGGTTGTTTGTCTGTTTGCTCAGGGCTGGAGGGGAGGGAAGAGGGGAGGTGTGGGATGTGGGGAGCACTGAGATGGTCGAGTGAGGGGATGGTGTCCAGATCTTCCAAATGGATCAGAAAATGGATGGGCAGTGTGAAGCTTGGCCAACCTGACACAGACAGGAGTGGTTTTGTCATCCCAGGCAAGGAGGGTGAGCTTGGGATGTCCATGGAGGGCCATGGACAGGGTTGAGCCAAAAGGATCTTCTTGGAAACACCAGCTGGAGAGGAGCAAGATGTTGTCATCAAAGCACCTGAGGTATGGGATGAAAGGGTTGGAAAAAAGGCCTTTGCTTCCTCAAGTAAACAGAAAGAGGAGTCTGATTATTTTTTATTTTTAATTTTTTTTTTAAGTAGAAAAAAGTGGAATTATGAGATTTGGACAGAGCCTGGGTGGAGGTTCAGGGGACAGGACTGGCTCTAGGGTGGTGCTGGGGTGGTGACCACAGGTGGCAGAAGGGACTGACCCCACTGAGGTTGGGTTTGGCTTTGCTGGGGTGGTGAAAGGCTCAGTGAGAATCGAGGTGGAGGAAGGGATGGTACAAGAACCTCACAACAAAACATTGAGGGGCTGGAGCGTGTCCAGGGCAGGGAACAGAGATGGGAAAGGGTCTGGAGCAGCTGAGGGAGCTGGGAAAGGGGCTCAGCCTGGAGAAAAGGAGGCTCAGGGGGGACCTTGTGGCTCTGCACAAGTCCCTGACAGGAGGGGGCAGCCAGGGAACAGGGACAGGAGGAGAGGGAACGGCCTCAGGCTGGGCCAGGGGAGGTTCAGGTTGGATATCAGGGAAAATTCCTTCAAGGAAAGGGTGTCCAGCCCTGGCACAGCTGCCCAGGGCAGTGCTGGAATGCCCATGTCTGGAGGGATTCAAAAGCCCTGTGGATGTGGCACTTGGGGACAGGGCTCAGTGGTGGCCTTGGCAGTGCTGGGGAATGTTGGACTGGATGATCTCAGAGGGCTTTTCCACCTGAAATAATTCAGTGATTCCATGAGGCCCCTGCAGCAGGGAGGGAGGATGTGGTGCACTTGTGTTTGAGGAGGAGATGGGCAAGAGGGAAGGAGAGGGGATAATGAAAGGGCTGCAGGTGGCACAGGAAAATCTGCAAGTGAGCCCTTGAGCCTCCTCTCTTCCCTGCAAGCAGGAAAATCTCCCAATTTCAGACACAGCAGGGCTTTCCTTTTACCACTCTAAGCAGCCTGCTGGAAACCCTGCAGGATGAGAGAAACCCCTCTTCCCAAAGCACTGCAGTGCCTACACATGCAGAGCACCTGACTGGGGGTTTGTCCTAGGAAAACTGGGATGCATTTTCCACCTCACCCCAGAAAAACCATCTCTAACACACAGAACTGCAGGAACACCCCAGGCTGTAGCTTCAAAACTCAGCCACTAAGAGGAATGGTTGGACATCTCTGACCCAGGCCCTTTCCCAATCCAATATATTCCCTTCAGCCACATATTGCTGCCTTTATTGAGCCCAAATGCTCACCAGCTTCTTTCTATTCAAATAATACCAAAAACATGTTCATCCAAGGGTCAGTGTGGCTTAATATATAATCAGGATTTCAGCAAACCCCAGGAGCAATCAAGTCATCACTCAAGTAGAAACAGCCCAGCCAGATATCCACAAAGAAGCCTTTTCCATCATTCCAGGAAACAGTCCCTCAGCTGTCTCCAGCAATCCTATTGTGAATAGATGTCTTTTGCCACTTTCCCAGAACATCCATAAATGCAGGGGGTTTCAAATCTGGAGAGGACAGCGCTGTTAAATCAAGATTTAGAGTCTCAGTGGAGGCCAAGGAATTCCCTGCCATCCATCCCTCTCCATTCAACCAGGCTGGAATGAGCTCCAGCCCTGCCAGTGATCCTCATGGTATGAGACAATGGAGGCCTTTTGGGCTTCTTTTCATGGAATCATGGAATCCTTGGGGTTAGAGAAGACCTGTAGGATCATGGACTCCATCCATTCCCCCAGCACTGCCAAGGCCACCTCTAACCCATGGCCCCACGTGCCACATCCACATCTTTTATATCCCTTCAGGGATTGTGACTCAATGATTTCCCTCCCCCAGCCATTCCCAGGGTTGGACAACCTTTCCCATGAAGAAATTTCCCCTAATATCCAATCTAAACATCCCCTGGCACGACTTGAGGCCATTTCCCCTGGTCCTGTCCCTGTTCCCTGGGAGCAGAGTCCGACCCCCTCTGGCTGCACCCTCCTGTCAGGGAGTTGTAGACACATAATTGGTGCAGTTTTAGAGCTGCTTGTCCTGATGGGGGTTCTCAGAGCCCAGTCCATGATGAAGCTGGGATGGTGGCAGTGAAAGACTTCAAAGGCTTTGACCCCTTATTTCCTTTCCACTCCCTTCATGCCCAGCTGTCCCTTTGCAGGGAGTGGGTGAGGGATATATCCATGGCAAACACCTCCCAGCACATCATCTCTCCATTTTCTGAGGCTGTATTTTATCTGCATAATCTCTATTTTATCTGCATAATCTCTATTTTATCTGGGTTTTTTTGTTTTTTGGGCTGGTAGCCCCAAGTGTGTGAGGTCTCTGGGTTTTCATATTGTTCCAAGCAACCATCTCATTTCTGTGGTTCCAACCTCACCATTCTCCTTCTCTCTTGGGATGCTAAAAAAGCAACAAACACCTTCAGGGCTGGCATTTTTCTTCACTCTTTGAGCAGCTCCAGTGGGAAGGTGAGAAGGAGGAGGAGCAGCTTGCTCTGCACACTGAGTTTCTCACCAACCTGGGATTTATTTTCACAGGACAAAAGCTTTGTGGGCAGAACTCGTGCCCTTTGAGTGCTGAATCTTCACCCACCTGCCTGGGCTTTTCTCACAAGCACTGGATGGGTTTAGTTTTGTCCACTACAGCAGTTGGGTCACAGCTTGGACTCAGTGACCTCAGAGGTCTTTTCCACCCTAAAGGATTCTGTGACCCATCTCCATGCAGGAGAGGCAGGAAAATAAGCACAGGGGGAACCTTCTCACCTTCCCATCCTGCTCCTGAGCCTGCAGGGCATCCTCACACTGTGCCAGGGGGTGAAAGCAGATGGAGACTCCTGTGCAGCTCTCAGCAGATCCACTCCTTGGATCCCTGATGACTCCCTGACCTCAGACAGGAGCTGCTGTGCTTCTCCAAATACCTAAAAAGGAGCTTGAAAAGACCCACAGAGAGATGAGCTGAGCTGAGCCCTCCCCTTGCACATTTTCCCTGCTGTTTATTTATCAAAGACCAACATTTTGCACTTTGTCCTGATGCTGTGATTGCTGTTCTCTGGTGGGTTTGTATCATGCACCTCTTTTCCCCTTCATTATTGTTTAGGATTAGGAACAGGAGCAGGCACATTTCCAATCCCATTATCTGCTTTTCACCTGAACTAAAAGTTTCCCAGTCTCCAAAGTGAAATAATCACATTATGCTACCAAAACCCTCTTCTTTCTCCTAAAGGAGACTCTCAACCAAATGAAGAATTAGCTGAAACATGGGGTTATGGATATTTTGAATTCTCTCTCATTTCTTTTTATCACAACTTCACTCCTGCTTTAGTCTTGATTTTACAGCTGTAAAAACCTGTGGCAAAAAAACCCAAAACTGAGAAGCCTGTAGTGCATATCAGGAATAACAAGAGCAACAAGTGCAACAAAACGCAGAAAATCTTCTGAAAACTTACAATAAATTATATACATCCAAATGAATTAGAAAAGGAATTAAAGGAATTTAAAAATATCCATATTTTTTATTTTTTTTCCCAAGTGTGTAGTGCCATTTTCTCACCCAGATGAAGTTTTACATTCAGGGATGTAGAGAATATTTTGGCAGAGGCAAGTGACCTCTCCAGAGCTCTTAGTGGGATGCATGACTTTGGCCATTGTTTTGTTCTCCTTTTATTCAGCATTTCTTTCCTTTATACCAGTGAAAGCTTTGGGTGAGGAAAGATGCAAGAAGAGGCTTTAATTCAAGCCAGAGAGGGATGAGGGTTGTGCAAGAGGTGAGGCAGCTCTACCTGAGCATTAAAGGGCTCAGAAAAACCCACAAAGATGAAAGAGGGTTTGAAACCAGAGCCTGTAGTGCTTTTTTTGCCTTGCAGTAATACTGTGAGAGTTTTAAGGAGTTCTGATAGAAATGAAGAATTTCCACATTTTACTTGAACTATTTAATTCTTAAAAATAAAAAGAGATGGACTAAATTAGTGCAGTTATTTATTCTCAGCAGTTATTCTTTAAGGACAGATTGAAAAGACTTATTTTAAATACTTTCAGTATCCTTGAAGTTAATTTCTGCCTTGATCAAACATCACTTGAATACATTTAAACTCTTCCTCTGGTCTTTTTGTTTACTTGTAGCACACCTAAGGGTGGAACTGAGTGTGAGTGAGAACCAAATCCAGGGTGCAGAGGTGGAAGGCTCAGCTTTGGAGTGACATTCTCTGTCCCAGGGGACCCCTGGTGCCACCTGCACGTCCTTCTTGTGGATGAAAAATTCAAGGTAAACTGAGGAAACCTCATGGCCACAGAGGGAAAGGATTTGAGGAGAAATCATCAGCCAGGAGGACTGAGGACAATGGGGAGGCACCAAAAAACGTTGAAAAGCACAAGAATTTTTTTCACAGTGGTGCTGAGACTGAAATGAGGGGGAAAAAAAAATGTTGATAAGGATGAAGACAGAACAAAACCCTAAATATTTGTGCCCTGGCATTGGGAATAACCAATGGAATCCCAGCCTGGATGGTGAAGGGAGGCTGGGGCAGCAACCATTAATTCTTGACTCACACAGGTCTAAGTGCACCCAAGAGTTTCCAAAGAGCTGCCTGAGGAGGTCTCTGGGATAGAAATTATGTTTTTTGTTTTTTTTTTCATTTGGTTTGGGTGGTTGTGAATGATGAGAGCTGGGCTGAAGTCGTAACTGTGTTTTCCAAAAGGTAAATCCTAGGAAAGTGTACGTCCCTTGGTCTGGCATTAGTCCCAGGCTAAAAAGTACAGAATCTCACACAGGACGCAATAAATTAAGGGAAAATAATTAATAGAGGAAGGAAATTAAAGGAGGGTAACAAAAGTGAGACAAAGTACTAATGCTGTCAAGTGAATTTGGTACTTTATATAAACAAAATTACGAAGTTTTGCAGAATTTTAATGGGGTTGATCTTAAAGATCTCGTCAAAAGTGGTGCTTTAAGTTAATCCTGGGTTTAGTTTGAGCAACAATGGCATGCAGAAGACATTAAACAGCCCTCAAAGCAGCTAATTAATGGGATTCAAAGTGTAATTGCAAAGGCAGTAATTAAAGTAGTGACCACGTTCCCACTGGGGTAGGGCAGAAAGCATTTCCATGCTCTTTAACATCTGAATTAATGACCAGAAGACAACACACACTGGGCTGCTGATAAAACCCCCCAGGTGACCCTGAGATCAGGGAAGCCATAAACGATGGAGGAAGGAATTGTGCAATGCAGAAAAATGTTCATTTGTTGGCTGGCACGTGGTGAGGGAGAAGCTGAACACGGCCAAGTATGAGGAGAGACAGAGGTGATCCATGGGCAAGGGCTTTGGGAATTTGGGGGTGTGGTGGGAACCATCTGGATCTGGGCTCTCACCGCTGTTTGGGGACCAACAGATGGATGGGAATGTGATATGGAAACATAAAGCAGGAATGGGAGGACCAGGCTCAGCCCTGAAACCAGCACTGGAGGGTGGGTTGAAGTTCAGGGGGTTGAAGGTTCCAACAGAAGTGTTGGCAGCAGGAAAGGGCTGGGATGAGTTGTGGAAGGGAGAAATGCCTTGGTTTGGTTTCTTGTGCTCTGAGCTCACAGCTGCAAGCTCAAAGGCAGGAGCCCTCTGGGAATTCCCCTGGGAATTTTGGAACTTGTGGGTGCAAAGGGCAGTGAAATCCTCCACTGGTGACCAGTGGAGTGTGGAGCTCTGCCTGGCAGTGCTCCAGTAAGGACATGGAGCTGCCACACATCCTCCAGACACGAGTTCCCAGGGCTGTTGAGGCTCCTGAGTTTGCAGCCCCAGACCCAGCACAGCCCTGTGAGGGAGCTGAGCCCAACTGGAGCTCCTGGTGGGAGCTTTGGGATGGCAAAGTGGGCTGCTCCACAATCTCTGTGATTGCAGAATCATGGAATAATTTAGGATGGAAAAGACCTCCAAGATCATTGAATCCAACCTTTGATCCATCATCACCCAACCTTTGATCCATCATCATCCAACCTTTGATCCATCATCACCTTGTCACCCAGAACAAAGCACTGAGTGCCACGTTCCTTGGACACCTCCAGGGATGGGGACATCAACACCTCCCTGGGCAGCCCCTTCCAATGCAAAACAACCCTTTCCATGAGGAAACTCCTCCTGATGTCCCACCTGGAGCTCCCCTGGCACAGCCGGAGGTTGTTTCCTCTTGCCCTGTCACTGTTCCCTGGGAGCAGAGCCTGGGTCCTGGCAGGGAGCTGTGGAGGGTGAATCCACACTGCACTTCACTGAGAGAAGCAGAGAGACCTTTTTGAGTCCTTCTGGTTGCCACAGCTCGTGTCCACCAGTCTGTCCCTCACACAGCTCCTAAACTCTGTCCTTTTGTATCAGCCCTGCCCTGCTGACCTTTGCAGGTCACTGTTCCTCTGTGATGGAGGAAATCATCAAAGAACTTAGGAAAAACTCCTTTTTAAACCCTCCCCTCAGAGCCTGAGGGACACTTTTGTCATCCTTTCACCTTCTCCCAGCTGATGTTTGCCTTGGGAGGAATTGTAGCTCCAACATCTTCATGGACAGTTCCTTTGGGATTGGGAGAGGTCAGGTGCCCCTGACAGAACTTTGTGCATTACCTTGTTTTCCAGAACCTCTTGCCTACAGCCTTGGCCTTGAACTCTGTGGTCACCATGAAACCTTGGCCAAATCTTTACAAATAAGATCTGAAAGGCAACAAGAGTCCAACATGAGCTTTAATGCAAAAAATAAATTAAAAAAAAAAAAAAGGAGCCTTTCCTGCTTTTATCCTGCCCTTGATTTTCTTTTCCTTTTTAAAATAATTTTACTTCACTTTAAAGATGTCATTTTTCCTGAATGAAAATTAACCTTTTGCCTGATTTGTGAGACAGTATCAGGAAATACACAAGCTGTCCCCATGTTCTTTGCTACTTCCCTTAAATCAATGAAATGGTAATTGTTAAGGCTGGACAAGAGTATTAAATTAAGAAGACCTGAACTCCTGTATGGAAGAGACCTCTTCATTTCATCCTGTTAGCCCTGTAAGGAGACTCAGAGCTTGTGTTTGTCCAGGGCATCTCTTGCAGAAAGACATTTAGCTTTGAACTCCAGAAGTGAAGCAAGAGAGAACTCCACTGCCCTCAGAGGATTTCACTTCCACTGTGGAAATAAAAGAGACTTCATTTCCCATTCCACTTTTATCTGGCTTTAATTACTGTGGAGAGAACACCAAAGTGCCCCCTATAATCCAGAAAATCTCCCTTGCTCTGTTTTTCTCACTCAAGTGAGGATGCCCTGTGCTGATGTGCTCTGCTGTGCTGGCTCGGGCCAACCTCCCTGGAAATGAGTGGAAAATCAGAATCATGGAATGGTTTGGGCTGGAAGGAATGTTAAAGACATCTAATTCCACCTTCCACTATTCCAGGTGGTTCCAAGCCCCATCCAGCCTGGCCTTGGACACCTCCAGGGATCCAGAGGCAGTCACAGCTTCTCTGGGCACCCTGTGCCAGGGCCTCCCCATCCTCACAGGGAGAATTTCTTCAATATTTTTAACCTCAGTTTTCCTTCTTTCAGTTTGGACCTATTCCCTTGTCCTGTCATTCCAGCTCCTGAGGAAGAGTCACTCTCTGGGTTCCCTTCAGATCCTGGGGTGTGCTCTGAGGCCTCCCCACAACCTTCTCCTCTCCAGCTTGGATGGTCCCAGCTCTCTTGGCCCAGCTCCATGGGAGAGGTGCCCCAATCCCTTCATCAACTTGATCCCTGGTAGCTCTGGCAGGAAACACCCAGGAGAAAAGAGGAGATTCCCTTCCCTCCCAGTGACTGGGCTTGAGAGGAGCAGAGACGAGTTGAAAGAACCTGCTTTACTTTGCTGTCCCTTCTCCTTGGGGCTGCCCAGCTGTCTGCAGGTGCATCTCCCCATTCTGGCACTCAAGAAGAGCCCAGAACAAGTCATTATTCAACACCAACCCACAGAATCATCCTCTTGTGCCTCTCCCTCTTCACAAGCTGCCCCTCAGGAGCTCTGCCCTGTTCTGTGCCTGGCCAAGTTCTGCCCTGAAGACAGGACAAGAATTTCTGTGCCACTGTGGCTGCAGGTCAAGGTGTCTGCTGCCATTGCCATCCCACTGCCTCTGCAGCACAGCAGGAGTCACCTTTGCCAAGGGAACAAAATCCCACCCCCTGATCCCAGGAAATCAGGAAATGGGGAAATGGGGAAATCACAAATGCCATTGGGGGCTGAGGAAAGCTCCCAGCAGAGGCAGCTGCACTGCCCAGTGTTCAGTCTGATCACAGGGTGAGCTGAGTGGGCTCCTGAAATTCTGTTCCCTGCACTCCCAGCTTTGTTTAACTGGAGCTCCAGGGCTGCTGCAGCTGCAGGCTGAGCTCGGGCTGCCTTGCAGGGAGGTTTCCTGTGAGGACACACGAGGTGATGGTGCTGTTCTGTGCCAGTGGCATTCCCAAAAACTTCCATGCTCAGGGCCATCCTGAAAGTGGATTCAGGCTGGGCCCTGACTGTGTGGAGAGCAGGTCACCAAGAAGGCAGCACAGCATTTACTGCCACCTTGACTGATTGTGTAATGTGAAGAAAATCTGGTTTCTTGTGCTTTTTTCCCCCTAAGAAAATACTTTCACTCCTCTGCCATGGTGTACCTGAGTGGCCCTCGGATCACTGAGCAGGGAAATCCCATTCTCTTGAGGGCAGAGCCTCATCCAAAGCTCACCAAAGCCTGTGAGAGCCAGAAGATGTTAGACTTGGCTGTGCCAAACTGCTGAGAACATCTTGGAATCGTTCCCTGCTTTCTCCTGTCCCTGCCAGGACAACACTTGCTTTTATTTGCTCATCAGACTGATAGATAGGATTTCACCAATGGATAGGAAAGATAAGAAGATCACAGAGGGAGCCTTAACACGAAGCAAAAAGCAGTGGGGAGAAATGGGATGTGATTGTTGTTCTCAAGGGGATTAATGCACCCCCAAACAGAAATGTTGAGTGTTCCTAAACCTCCTGTAAAACTTTTTATGGTCACTGGTTTCTGGGACATCACAAATGAGCTCTTGCTATCAAAACTTGAAGGATTTTTAGCTGGCTGCTCAAACTTTTCTCAAGTAGGGACTGCAGTGGCAGATTCAAACAGGTTTGACAAATTCTTCTTCATTCTTCTTTTTTTTTTCTTTTCCCTAGGGATGAAATGGTTTCTTTTAATAACATTTAATCAACTGCAGAATAACATTCATGCAGCATGGAGAGGGATTCAGGCATGCAGAGCTCAGAGCTGCAGAGCTGGGCTTGGAAGTTCCACTCCAGCAAGGGGCAGGTGTGGTGGGACAAGATGCATGTGACTCTTAAGAAAAATTCCCCCATTTTTGCCTTCAAATCTACCCTGTGAGCACTCTCTGGGATGAGATCCCTCAATCTTCCAGTGCATTACTGATATTTCAAACAGCCCCAGTGAATTTGTGGGCAGAGTTAGCACAGGGCTGCTCCCACCAGCCTTTACTGACTGTCGCCTCTTTGTCTTCTCTAAAATGAAATTCCATATTAACTGCTGAAATTTGGGCTTAGCCCTCACTGGGAAAAGGGGAAGATCTTAAAATACACAAGCAGTGGTATTCAGTCAAAAAGAAACAGCTGAAATTGCTCAGTTTGGGCTCTGCTGAAAGGGCTCAGCAGCTGATGGCTGAAGTGACTTTTCTACCACAGAAAAAGAAATAAATTTTTGGCTGTGGAGAAAAAGTACAATTTTTTTGTAGAATCATTGAATATTCTGAATTGGAAGGGACTCACAAGGATCATAAAGTCCAAATCCTGGCCCTGCACAGGACAACCTCAAAACCCCCACCATGAGAAGGTTACACCTTCCTGTGCATGTTGTCAGGAGCATTTTTATTGTGACTTCCTCTCTGTAATTATTTTTCTCCCCATCAAGAGCAGCTTTGGGATGATATGCTTAAATCTAATCAGGAAATTCAAAAAGGAGTTCTCCTCATGAAAAGCTGCTGATAAATCTACACACAGCCTTCTACAACATCCTCTGATTCTGCCTGGGAAGGGATGGTGTGAGGAGTCAGCCAGCAGCCTTCCATGAAAATGTTTATTTGGGTTCCTACACCACAAACAAGTTGGTTTTGCTCTTGGGAGAAGGTGTGAGTTCCCATAAGGAGCTGAAAGCTGAGACAAATGTTGGCAAAATGTGCTGAAAGGTGATGAAAGGAGGACTTGGGAGTCACAGATGTTTCTCTGTCGTTCCCCACTTCTCCAAACCACATGGAGATTGTTCCCCTACTCCAAACTCAGGGCTCATGTCTCCTGTGCTCCTCCACCAGTCTCAGCCTTGTTGCTTTTCCTTCCCTCTTGCTGCTTTTTTTTTGCCAAGGATGGACATTCAGTTCCCTAAAAAATTGGCCAAAATCCTTGGCCAATCCACCTGCACAATCCCAGCCTTTCAGCACAAATGCCATCGTGGTCCCTTAATATTTGTAAAGCTGGGTCTCAGCCTTGATCTGACTTGTGGGCACACAGTGAGCTGCTCTCCCAGACATTCTGTGCTTCTTCCTAAATATTTTTTCCTCAGCTCTCACCCAGCTGGGCTCGTACTGGTGGAGCACTGTGTGCCTGCTGCTTCACCCAGTGAATTCAGGTGGCTCTAACTGGGCCCAGCATGAGGAGAAAGCCCTCAGGCCTGGTTTGCTGTGATTCCATGTCCATGTGTTGCTGCTGCAGGCCACCCCAGGGTGAGTTTCCACGGGCAGCTGCCTTGTGCAATAATTCCCAGCGGAGCGAGGACGTTGCCAAACGCCAGCGCTGTGACCGAGCGGCGTCACTGCAGCTGGAGATCTTCTGGGGTTTTATGGGTTCACAGAGAATGCACAGCACAAAACTGGGCAGAATTTCTAGGAAAAAGCCTCTCTTGACAATTCACAAGAAAGAAACATTTCCTCTGGTGCTCAGCATGTCCCAGTTTTCATGGCCCAAAGCAAGTCCAGTCTGAGAGCACCACGCTCCTCTCTCACTTCCAGCCTTAGGCCCTTCTTGCCACCACATCTGATGAGGTGAAATGTCACCCTCAGGGTGTCCTGAGGGCCACACTGGGAGACCCAAGAGGGGCTGGTGAGCTGCTGGATGGGCCCATACATCGATCCCAAAGTGTGTCATGATGGCAACACTTCCTCTAAAGCAATGACAGCAAGGTGGCTGCAGGTGTTCTCTGGGGTTTGATCCAACCTCAAATCCCTCCAGAGTCTGGCTCCTGGCTCAAACTTCCCCAAGATGCCATGCACAGACCCACTGTTCCATCCAAGTCTTGCTCCTCCTTACTGGATAAAGACAATTCAAGATAATATACAACCAACTTTCAGTGTCTTTTACAACCCCACCATCCTTGATTTCCAGGAACTCATGAATAGAGAAGATATATTGTTCTTGGTAACTAAATAGTATCATTAAAACCATTATGAATCTTGCAAAAATCATTCCTGTCTACCTAATTTAATCTTGGAACAATGACTATTATTAACTTGTCTTGTGCTGTTGCCATTTGAGATGATGGCCCTGGGTGCACGGGGAGCTATTACAGGATCCAGTTTTTGTAAATGTGCATTTGAGTGCCTCTCCTGCAGGGAGCTCCTGGGATTTATCAGTGTGGTGAAACTGAAGAAGGAAATGAGGAGTTCAGGGAACAACAGAAAGCTTAACTCCTGTCCTTATATTGATAAGAGTCTCATGGCTGAGTTCTCATGCCCAGCTCCACAAGAGATCCATTGGAAGCTCCTCCTTTGATTGATGATGACTTTGCTCCATATGGCGCCCTGAGGGTCTATAAAAGGCTTGATGACCTCAATAATGTGGTCACTCCCAGCTGTCTGTAAGAAATGTTGTATTTTTGAAGCCTGCAAGGTTTGGCCAGTGTTGGCTCCACACCCTTCAGGCTCTGTCTCATGAGTGCTCAGCTGCAGAGGAGAGAAAAGGAGACCAAATCTGTCCCTACCCTCGAGTGGTGACCGCGCGTTCCTTCACCTCACCCCAAAAACGTGGCACCTGCAGCAGGCAGCACTCCCTGAGGCTGTGGCTGTTTGACCTCCCCCTCCACTCAGCTTGATGGAAAGGGCCTCATTTCCTTAGGAAACTGGCTTCTGGGGGGAAAAAAATAAAAATCCTCTACCTGTTTGCCTCATTCCTTGGTAATAAAAAAGCAGGGAATTATTTCTGTGGTCACGGAGTTGAGATGAACCAAATGAATTCATTGGAGTCCCTCAAATAAAAAGAATAATAAATATAAAGGCTGCTGTTGGGATGAAATCCCTGCAAATATCAGCTTGAGCAGGATGTGCTTCATGTGCCTGCAGAGAGCAGGGCAGGGCTGGGGCTGTGGTTCCCCTTTGTCCTGCTGAAGGTGAGAAATGTGCCTTCACCCAATTCTCATTTCTCCACTGAAAAGATGTTTATTCTCTTTATTACAGGGGCAAATAGTTACAGGCAACTCCAGCAGGAAACAATGATGTTGTTGGTGTAAAAAATGGAAAACAGGGAATGTCAGAGTACTTTTTGAACACAACGGGGTGTGATGTGTGGGTGTAGATGTTCTTCCTACCCCACTCCTCCCTGGTGCCACCTTTCACCCCTTCCTCCAATTCCAGAGCCACAAAACAATTGATTTTCTCAGGTTTCACAAGAACACACACCTGAGCAGAGGTGAGAGACCTCAGAAATCTCTTCTGCATCCCGTGGGATGCCCACATGGACAGCAACACCCAACCCCAAACCCACAGAAAAGCAACATCTGCATGCAGGATTGGCAGAACCATTTGCTTTTCAATCTGGTTTTATGTGAGAGGGGTTGAAGAGGCCAGAATTCTGCTCTGCATGGAGGTGCTCCCAGCAGAGGTGTTGTGGTGTCATCATCCAAGAGTCTCTTGAAGGAAAGGTGTGACAGCTTTCCCATTCCTGTGAAGTTGTTGATGCCACCATTGAGAACTGCAAGGCAGACTCCAAACAGGGCCTGAAAGTGAGAGCAGCCAGAGGAAATGCCCCTTGATGGGTGACCTGACCTCTGATCTGAGCCCAAGCACCCCACTGAAAACAAGCAGCACACCCCCAGCTGTCAGGGCCAGCGTGCTCCAGAGCTGAGCTCATTTCCATGCTGGGTGGAAACGATTTTCACAGTGGAATTCTGGCATTTTGTTAATTAGGAGTTGTTCTGCTGTGCCAAGGGGTCAGAGGATGTGCCCTCCCCAGCCCTGGGCACAGCTGCTCAGCCAGGGAGGTGCCAGTGGAGGGATCAGCTCCTGCAGGAACAGGGAATCACCTGTGGGAAGCAAAACTGGAATGATAAAACTTTACACTGAGGACATAACCAAGAAAACCCAAATAATTTTCCTTCTAGTGGAAATCTGTAACTGGTTCAAACACAGCTCTGGTAAAGCTTTACAACTGCAAGGAAGTTTTTGGAATATTTTATCAGACCCAGGACAAGGAGCAGGTGATGACAGTTTGAACCTTGAGAGCTGGATGACAAATCCTTCAGTCCCATAACACAAAGCAATGAGATCCTGTGTCATTTATTGTCACCCAAATAGCTGCTTGGGTGTGTATTTTTTTTCCTCTCTCTCCTCAAAATCTGTGATTAAAGCCTCTGCCTGAGATATTGAGTCTGTAATGACAGCCACCAGTTATTTTTAATAGGGTTCCTTGAAATTCCCCTTTTTATTTAACAGGAGACAAAGTATTAAGAATATCAGGACAAGAATTTATTCTGGAGAAGTATCAGGAGCGTGGGACTGCATCAGACATCTTCACAACAACCCATAAGAGCACTCCTTGGGGATAGCACTGAAAAAAAATAGGCAAGTAAGAACTAAAAGCAAATCTAAACATAAGTTTTAAGCTCTCCCTATTAGGGAATCCCCAAAACACCTCACAGACACAACTCCCAGTCCTTTTAATCACCTCAGTTATCTCTCCTTGGGGTTTTTCTCAGCATCTCCAATCTCCAGGGGAGGAATTTCTGGCAGAAAAAGCCCTTTTTCTGCCCAAGTGAACCTATTTTCCCCATCAGGCTGCCCAGCACCCCCTCCCCACCCCAGTCCCACCCTGCTTCAGGGGGGTTTTCAAAGCCCAGGAGGATTTCAGGAAGCAGCAGCTGAACATCACCCCCAGAGCACCAAACTGAACCTCTCCAGCTGCTCCTCAGGGATCCTTCTCCCTGTTTGGAGGGGGAACACTGCCTAAATATTAAATAATTGAATATCAGCCTCCTCAGGCTGGGAATTCCTGGGCTGTTGGACCCCTGAGCTTCAACCCAGGCAGCTGAGGAGCTTCCCCCACCCCAAACTGTAAATGAGTTTATAGGAAATAGCTGAGGGTAAAGGGGAGGGTGGGTGGAGAGCTTGTTTTCCTCCCCACCCTCATCTGAGGCCCTGACCTCCTTCTTGTGTGCCCTCTTCTCTTCTCCAGGGGTGGAGAGGAGCTGTTTTTCCAGGATTTGTGGTGATGAATGGGGTGACCCCTCTGGGAGGCAGCAGAAAAGGAGCAGAGGGAGAGAGCTGCATCCTCCATCCTCTGAGTGCTGGGAAGATGAAAGCTGAGTCAAAGGAGGTTCTGCCTAATGGAAATGAGCTCTCTGTCCAGCAAGGTAAGCTCTGATTTTTCTCTTCTGCTGGTTAATTTTGTCTTTTGCTGATTAATTTTGTCTCTTTGTGGCTGCTTGAAGTGAAGGGAGACAAGGGAGGTAATGCAAGTGAAGCTGAAAACTGCTGAGCAGCTTGGTTAAAGGCTTCTGTTTGGGTTTTATTTCTTCATTTCGATTTTTAAGGATTTAGGGAGTTTTTTAATCTGTTCTTGAGGAGTCCTGGTTGCCTTTTCTAAGTAAAAGCAACACTCAGGGGTGCTGAGTGTGGAGACCTCGCTGTAAAGGGAGGAGGGTGAACAAGCAAAGCTGTGGGATGGGGTGAAACAATGAAAGGGACAGAGGTGAGACATAAATTTATTCCCCTGGAACCCAGAGGCTGAAGTAGGGATGTGTATTTCTTGAAAGGCCTTCCAGTATCAAGCTGCTGCTAAAAAACCCCACCCTGTTGAGCATCCCACAACCAACTTGTATTTTTAATTAATAAAATGCCCCTGGCTGAGAGGCTCCAGCACAGCTGGGGCAGGGGGGAAGCCAAGGTGTGGTGAAAGGTTGAGTTCCTTCCCCCTGGAGCTGTGGCATCTCCAGCTCTGCTCCTGCCAGGAGCTTCTGGGAAGAAATTTCTGTGCTGTTCTTGGGAGGAGCAGCCAAGAAAGCTCCTTGTGCCTGCTGTGGGAGCAGGAGTTTGTGGGCAGGGTGATGTGTGAGCTGAGGGAGCAGGAATTCCCTCCCCAGGAGGAGCCAAGGGTAGGGATTCCATGGAAAGGGAGGAAGTGAACCAGGTGTGAGGGGAGCTGTGAGCTCCTCATCACCAGGGATGAGGCCACAACCTATGGGAAGCCTCAGTGAGGGACAGGAGCAGCTTCCAGGAGATGGAGGGGGATGAAGGAAGGATGGGGATGGATCCTTTGTGATGATTATTCCTCCATCCACGCCCTTTGGCCTGTGCCTGTTGCCTCTGGCTGCAGAGCCCCTGTGAATGAGTGCTGGTGGTGAGGAGTGGGGAAATTTGTTGGTTTAGGGGTGATTTGTCTTCTCCCACACAGGTCTTGGTGGACCCTGTTTCCTCTGAAGGAGAAGAATGAGGGATGTGGGAACTTTTAAGTAGCAGGGCCTTGAAAATGGGGTCCCCTTTTCAATCACTGTCTTCATTCTGGGGCACAGATTTAGATGAGGAAAAATTCCCTGGCAGGTCTAGGAAAACACTCCTAACTCCTGAGGCTGCTGATGTGGGTGCTTGCCCATCCACAAGGAGGTGAGGGAAGCTCTCTGGGAGAGGCTCAGGTGTGTTTTATCAAAAGCAGGTGTTGAGTTATCCCTGCACACACCTGTGTGGCTCTGGAACTCAGATCCATTCTGCAAACCATCCATCCAAAACTCAGTTCTGCTGCTTAGGCTTTGATTCTTGAAAAGAGCACCTGAACTCCTCCCCAGGGACCTCAGCTTACCCCTGTGTCCTCTGCTCTGCCTGGGGAAAAGCTCTAAGGGAGCAAAGTGCCCTTGTTCTCCTCCCAGGAAATGCAAACCCCCTCTCTGCTTGGCCTGGGAGAAAATACAGCCCTGAACTTGCCCAGAGCTTGATCTTCAAAGCAATAATGAACTTGCTGATCCAGAATATTGAACAGTCTCCCTGCTGAGGGCCTTGTTCCCTCCCCATGAGCATCTCCTGTGTCCATCCCCACATTTTGGGAGGGTGGAACTCAGGTGGAGTCCCCAGTGGAGAAGAAAAGACACTTTCCCCTTCCCTAAATCAGTTGTGATGGAGGAGCTCCCTTCAGGGAATCTTTTAATGAGATGTGCCCAGCTGGGCTCCCTTTCCTGCAAAAGCCTTGGATAAAGGGTGGCTTTCAACCCTGAACTTCACAGTTCCTGGTGCTGGAGGGTGACTGTGGCTAGAACTCCACTCTGCTGCAAAGCTTTTCCTTAAAAACAGACCAAAATTGAACTTCTGCCTCAAATAATCCCTTGATGGTACAAGGCCTGTGCATCCTCTGGTTTTTCTTCAGTTTCCACTTCTGATTGGCCTCACCTCAAAAAAACCAAACCCCAAATCTTCCCCTACTTAACCCCCTGGCCAGTCTTAACTGTATTTAATGGGAGTGGATGGCCCAAAGGTATCTGGGTTCCACCATATCCAGGGGATTCACCCAATTACTTCCATAAATAATATTTCTGGGAAAGTGGGAGTCTTTAATCCCAAGCCCTATCAGCAAAGTGGAGACAGGGAAGAAAGTGAAACTGAATTCTCAATGACTTTCTGGGTTGCAAACCCAGGGAAGGATTTTTCCTTGGGAAAAGCTCCTTGTCTGTGTTACCCAATGAGTGGGGATGGGATGGGATGAGTTCCAGCTTAGCCAAAGGCTTCTCCTGGTCTGGAAAAGGCACAGAACTGTAATAGAGAGGACAGGAGGGAATCCCATATATTATTTATTTCCTGCTGTTCACTCCTCTGGTGTTGTCCCTTGGACTGGTGTGAGGTACCTTGACATTGGGAGGAAACTGGGACAGGGGGAGGGTTTTTAATGGGATAAGAGTGAGAAACACTGGTTTTTAGCCTCTGGTCTGGGGGATCTGTGGCCTGTCTGGGTAAAAGTGGAGGGAGATGTTCTCATGAGACCTCAGACCATTGGCTCTTTGGAAAAACAAGCCACATCCTCCTGTTTGTTATTAGAAGTGAGTTCACAGATCTCTTTTGTTCCTTTCTGATTTATTAAAGTGGGGAATTCCCAAGGAGGGAGCTGTTTTTCTGTGGAAGGAAGGTTGCAACCAGCACCAGAGTGGGAATGGAGGGACTGGGAATGATGGGTCAGTGAGGAATTGTGCTGGTGTGGGAGTCTCCAACCACACACCTGGTGCCATTGGGGATGGATCTGCTGTGGGAATTCTATGGTGGAACAGCTTGGAGATCCCTCCAGGCATCTCCTCCTAAGCCCTGGCAAGGAATCATTCTCATGCCTGGAGTTGTCTCATCTCTTCCTGTGGCTCTTCCTGAAAAGTTCTGTGCAGTGGGAACTGATGGATGGATGTTCCCAGAACAGAAAAGAAAATGACATCAGCTGTTCCCATCAATGGAATTAAGGGCAAAGCCTCCAGATGTCAGGCATTGTTGGTTTTTTGGTTGTTTTTTTGTTTGTTTGTTTTAAATCTTTGTGTGACTATAGGAGCTCTCCCTTCATTTGCAGCTAATGAATAGAACAAAACACAGAAATCTGCACTGGGTTAGAAAGAAACTGATGCATTTTGAAAAACATGATGCCTGCTGGGGTGGGGGGGTGAGGGCTTGGGGCTGCATCCATCAGGGTGTGGATTAATAACACGTGGGAGCCTGCAGAACAACCCAAAATGGGATATTTCTGATGGAATACCTGTAACTGGCTTTCTCAGAATCTTTGCTGGTGGTGCCCAGCCTCCTGCAGCCCCAAAAATGACAGCAGGAAGTGCCCTGAGGCCCTCAGCTGAAGGAAGAGCTGGTCAGGACCCACTGCTCCTGTTTAATTAAACATCTCGATTGTTTGAATTCAATTAAGCAAAGAGCTTGACTGGGTTAGCACAAGGAAGGCAGCAAAGAGGGATCTGAGATGTGGCATCCATCAGCAAGCTCAGGAGGCAGGGATGCGATTTGGGTGGTGGCCAGGAGCATCCAAAGTATTTCCTAGGATGTCACATTTCATGGGAAATGCCTTTAATTAGGTCCTGCTAGACTGGGAGGGTTTAAAAATGAAAAAAATAAATTACTCAGACTAGGGCTTCTGTGTTCAGAAGGGAAATGAAAAGATCCCCAAAGGTCGTAGCTCGAGGAGACCATGAACATTTTCAGGATCTTTTTGAGGAGAGGCATTGACTGAAACCAGAACCAGGTGTCTAAGGAAGCTGAAGGCTCTGGAACTTCCATGTCCTGCTGGGAAGTGCCAGTTGAGGATCCAGTTCCTGCTGGTTGAACCAGGTGCTGACCGAGCACCAAACTGGCTCCAGCTGCTTTCTTGGTTCTCTTGGAAAACGGAGTCTCCAGCTTCTCTCCAGTCTTTGAAGCCCTGCAGCAAGTGGATGGCTCCATCACATCGAGGGCTGCAACAGCAGCTCCTCCTTCCCCTCCACCTGCTCTTTTTGTAACATTTCCGTGGCCATTTTCACCGTATTAAAGTGATTTTCCCCCACCCGTTATCTAAAGGACAGTGGGAGATAACTGCGACCTCAATGGCTGAGGATAAAGAAGCCCTGACTGGGATGGCTCCATTTGTTTTACTTTTTTTCCAGGAGTGTTGTTGCAGAGTTAAAGCCCCGAGTGTTTGAGATCTAGAACAATGCACGGGCTCATCTTTGTTTTAACCGGGTTGTTGGGAGCTCCTGTTTCTCCTCTTGTCCGTGTAAATGTTTTATGAAGTGAGTTTAAAGTCAATAAACGCTTCCTGTTTAACGTCTGCCTCGCTGCCTTATGAAAGATGCTTTATAAAAACATCAGAGCTCTCACCCAGCACGGGGCTTATCTCTGGTTCCCTGCTAAGCATGATAACAAAACTCATCTAGGAGGGCGAAAAAAAAATCCTGATTTAAAAAGAAAATAAACTCGCGTCTTCCTCTTAATGATGCTGCACTGATTATGCAGTAACACAGCATATTGAAATTGCTCTGAAATTGGATTTTGGAGCCAGCTGAGCTTCAAATCCTGATGGGAAGGCTCATAGGGAAAGCTGCCCTGCACTGAGCACCCAGCTCGTTGCTTTCTTGCCGATTTTTTTCTTTTTTTTTTCAGCGTGACAAATGAAATTTGAATAATTGCTGTGTAAACCGAGAGCAGTTGTTGAATGTGAGAGGGCTGAGAAATATGTGCTCTTCGGCTTTGCTCTGCTGCTGCTGTCGACTCACGGTGATCGTGGCTGGAATCTTAACCCTGAGCACTGGGACAGGCATTTCCAAGATCTAATCAAAGGTGCCTGGCTTTGCATGACTTTGCAAAGTGGCAGCTGGCACGGCCAAACTGGGCACGGGCTCGTGCTTGGCAAGGCTGATGTGGGCAAGAGCTTGGTGCTGCTGGTGTCTGCCTGGGCTTGGCCAAGGCAGGCCAAAGGTGGGTGCAGATAAAAGATAAAAGTGACTGGTGTGATGCAGCTCTAACCTTGTGTCTGCTCCTCCTGTGCTGGTGGGTACCAGGATTCTCTTTTTCTGTACATTTATTTTTGTTCCCGCACCTCTGCGTTGCTTTGCTGCCTTCAGTGAGGGGAATGGCCCCTGGGGGAGATGTTATTGAAACCCCTGCTCTGTTCCATCAGGTGGAACATCACCTGAAGAGTGCAGCTAACAGCTGATGATGTAAGGAGAATGACTTGGCGAGGGAAAACGCTGATTTTGTTTTCTTTTATGGTTGTGTGAATGTCTAAATCGTGTCTTAACAAGACTGGGATTATTTTCAAGCTGCCTGATCCTCTGGAAGAAGTTTCCTGACATGAACAGTGCAGTGGCTGGTTTGTTCCTCCCTAGCTTTCACCAGGAGGAGAAACACTGAGCTGCAGATGAGCTGCTCATCAGACCCATGTGAGGCTGAAGGAAGCATCAGTTTCCAGAGAAAAAGGAAGAAGTTCCTGGTTTTTTTGGTCTTTCTGAGAAGTGGCTTAGCCCTGATTGCAAATAGCAGGATATCTGGTGTGGAACAGCTCAAAAGTGAATTGTTTAAATAGAATACAATGTAATTTGAGAAGTTTTTGTTATCAAGGGACTGGCTGAGCTTTGGGAGCCCTCGAGTAGGTGACACTGAGCTGTGCAGCCATCAAACAGCTGAACTCAGTGTGCTGAAGGTGTCTGGTGGAAGAGAGTTTGGAAAAGGGGAGTTTTTCCTGCCTGTACCTGGTGCAGCTGCTCTGTTCCAGGCAGCCTCAGCTCTGATTTCCAGGCCTGCTGCACCAGGGGCTGTCTCTGCACTGCAATTCACTGATTCTAACTTGATTTGCCTCTTCACATAAAACAGCTTTACAGATCCCAGTCATGAGTTTAGTAACTTTAAAAACCAGGTTGATTCTTCCCCCAGACTCTTATTTTCTCCACCTCAAGCTGGGAAACTGCCACCAAACCTCCTGTGCTCTTGTTTTTTTCACCAGCTTGGACTGCTGAAGGAGTTGTGCTTGAAAAGTTCAGTTAGGGCAAAATTTTATCCTCTGATTTTTTAATTTTTTCCCCTGCCTCTCCTCCAGTAGACAACTGCTCTGAACATGACTTTTCCCTCACAGGAGAGTCCCTGCTGTTCCATGACAATGATTGCTCTGATGAGACCTTGCAGGTAACGAGTGACCTTTGTGTTTTGCCCCACGCAGGAGAGGCTGAGTGGAGACGAGTTTAACAAGGAGCCCTTGGCACAGGCGCTGTTTTATTGCTTTAAACCCTTCTGTGCCCTTTTTGGATCGGTTGTGTTTTACAAAAGGCAGCGAGCTGTGAATGGAGAGGCAGAAATGGAGCTGTGGGGGTGCTGCTGCTGTGTGTCCACGGCTCTTTGCTGGTTTCTGCACACCTGGGCTTGGATCAGCTGGGAGCTCTCGTTTCACAGGGTACCTGCTCCACATCTGCCTCCCAAATCAGCCTTGATGGCTCCCTGCCCCTGCCCCTGGGGACAGGAGGTGCTGAAGGAGTCCCAGCCCTTGCTGGGATGGTTGTGCAGCCACGGCGAGGCTGAAAAAATAGGATCTGACCCTCACTGGGATGTGGTGAGGTCACAGTGACAGCAGGGACACCTCGTTTCACAGCTCCCTTGGCATCCCTGCCCGCCTGAAGGAGCCGGGATGCGACAGAGGGAGCCTGGGGAGGGCTGGCTGCAATCTGCCGGTGCTTTTTCAGAGGACTTTCAGAGGACATGACCCTGCAGGAACGCCTTGGTCCCTTTCCCACCTGGAAAAGGGACTGGAGCTGATGCCTCCCCATGGTTTGTCTGCCCGGGAGCGCTCCCTCCTGACGCCTGCAGGTGATAAAATCTTTTAGGGAGGCTCCAGGAGCCCCGCAGCGAATTCCTGCTGTTCCTGCTGGCATTCAGCTTCCCAACTGCAGCTCTCTAAACTTAACGCCCCAGAGAGCAGCTGAGAGCAGCTCCGGGACAGAAAGCAAGCCGCAGTCTAGCCTTGGCTAACACTTTTTGTGTCTCGTCTGTGTTCAGCAATCGGGCTGCTGCTTGGGAGCTTTGATGTGAAGCCACGATGCTCCCAGGGGTGACCATGCCCATCCTCGGGGACCAGCTCTGCTCCTGCCTGGGAAAGCTGCTGAAATCCCAGCTGGATGGTGCTGGTTCTTTTTGGGGGGGCTGCTGCTACCTGGGAAAGCTGCTGAAATCCCAGCTGGATGGTNTGTCTCGTCTGTGTTCAGCAATCGGGCTGCTGCTTGGGAGCTTTGATGTGAAGCCACGATGCTCCCAGGGGTGGATGGTTCTGGTTCTTTTTGGGGGGGCTGCTGCTACCTGGGAAAGCTGCTGAAATCCCAGCTGGATGGTTCTGGTTCTTTTTGGGGGGGCTGCTGCTACCTGGGAAAGCTGCTGAAATCCCAGCTGGATGGTTCTGGTTCTTTTTTGGGGGGCTGCTGCTACCTGGGAAAGCTGCTGAAATCCCAGCTGGATGGTGCTCGTTTTTTGGGGGCTGTTCTTACCTTGTCAGTGTGCTGGGCTCTGTGAAATGCAGCTCCCAGCACAAAGGGAAATGCACCCTTGGGTGTTCTCTGTCTTTGACACCGTCTGGTTTTCATCAGGGCTCTGTTTGACATCTCTGTCGCTTGTCAAAAGCCCTGAGGTGACGTGGAGGGCTCTTGGGGGCAAACCCACAGTCAGGATAGCAGCAGGGGAGTGCCTGCTCTGCCAAGGTGCCTTGGATAATGCAGGGGAAGCTGCTCAGATCCTTGTCCAGCCCTTCCAGGAAGCCTCTTGGGTGCAGCCAGCCTGCCTTGGCTGCAGGCACTTGGGAGGGCAAACACCTCTGGTTTATATCAGTGCTTCCTGTGGAGTGGTGCTCACCCATCCCAGAATAACCTGGGGTGCTGTGTCCAGCTCTGGGGTCCCAAACAGCACAGGGATGTGGAGCTGCTGGAGCAAATCCAGAGGAGGCCATGGAGATGCTCCAAGAGCTGGAGCCCCTCTGGAGCCAGGCTGGGAGAACTGGGAATGTTCCCCTGGAGAAGGGAAGGCTCCAGGGAGAGCTCAGAGCCCCTTGCAGGGCCTGAAGGGGCTCCAGGAGAGCTGGAGAGGGACTGGGGACAAGGCCTGGAGGGACAGGACACGGGAAATGGCTTCCCACTGCCAGAGGGCAGGGCTGGATGGGATATTGGGGAGAAATTCACAGCTGTGATGGTGGGGATGCCCTGGCACAGGGTGCCCAGAGAAGCTGTGGCTGCCCCTGGATCCCTGGAAGTGTCCAAGGCCAGGCTGGACAGGGCTTGGAGCACCCTGGGATGGTGGGAGGTGTCCCTGCCCATGGCAGGGGTGGAATGAGATGATCTTTCAGGTCCCTTCCAACCCAAATGGTTGATTCTGGGCTTTGCCAGACTCACCAGAGCTTCTTGGAATCTCCTGTCTTGCAATGTCCCTTGTAAACAGAATTCGCACCCTGGAATGAAAAAAAACCCCCCACCTCAATCCAAAACAAAAAAACCCCCACCCCAATCCAAAACAAACAAAAATAAAAACCCCCAAACCAAACAAAAACCACAACTCAAACCACAAACTCAAATCCCAAGGAACTACTCATAAATTGGCCATGTTCTCTGCAAATGCACTGGATTTCTTTTTTCT
>VZRX01016357.1:9860-43418 GCA_013398075.1 Notiomystis cincta
TAAAGTGATCACTACAAATTAAAAAAAAAAAAAAAAAAAAACAAAACCATTAACTTAGCAGCACATTCCTTTCAATTATTTTCAACACAGAAAATTAATATAATTTTAATATCACCTGCAGATAACATGCCTCATAAGCTACATTTCACCTGTCTATACTGCTAATTAGTAGCTGAAAAACATAATATGTGATACCAGAAAATCTGTTTCTCTAACATTTTGTGAAGTTGGTTCTTTGGAAATAAGCAGAAGAATAGTGGGACAATTTACAATCAATTAATAGCCTGAAGTACAGCTTAAAAAACATCACAGAAAAGGTGTGTGACTGTCAGAGAAGATCTTCTAGGCCTGAAGTCAATCCTTCCAAGTTGTTTGCACTTAGTAGATTGTTACATATTGGAATTTTATAACATTAGGGTCAAGCTGAAAATAGGCAGAGAGAAAATGTTTAAGAGTCAAGCTGAGTTCAACATTTGAGGCATCAATGACAGCATTTCCTCACAATTATTTCCGTACAAGTTAAGAAGCAGAGAATCCTTCAGAAAGCTCTATTACCAATATAAACAAAAGAATTGTCTTCATACTTGTACAAAGAAAAAGCCTCTCAAGTAAGCCACTGACAGATTCAACAATAGATGATGCTACATTTTTGTCATTTACAGTTACTATATTTATTCTAATTTCAAGAGTTAGAGAGGACTTGGCATATAACAGAGAACATTATTAAAGCTTGAGTATTTTCTTCAGACACATAATCTCAACATAGAATAAAGAGCAAATATAATGGAGGGAACCATCTGTTACTCTGAAACTTATTCAGAAGGTTTTATTGTGTGAAAAAGGACACAAAAACTGGTTTAGCATGAAGCTATGTTGTTGGGTTTTTTTCTTTCCAAAGAATTTATTATTCTGCCAGATACAGACTTAGCCTTTAAGGAATTGCTTCATAAACTTAATTAAACACATTAATCCTTTAAAAGACAAATTACTGTTCTAAGTGATTGGTACAGCCAAGAGAGTTGAACTATAAATTCTGCTAAGCAGGTGTATTCCATCTTTCTTTTCCTTCTTCATTTTTTCTCCCTTTTAAATTATCTTGCTTTGATTTTTGTTTTCTATATAATTTAAAATACAGGAAATTTCTATAAATTGTGAAAACTAGCTTTGATTATAGCCTGTGGAATTTAAAATAAAAGAATCTATTTTTGGGACAACTGTAATTATGAAGTGTTTGAAATATTAGTTGTTTCATTTATTTGCTTCATATTTTTATAAAAAATATGATAGACAGTGGAAAGGACAGGATATTTTCATCTTAAGAAGATGTATTTGAAAAGTCTCAGGTGGGATTCAGTTTTAGTATAACTTTTTAAGGTGAGAGAAAGAAAAAGAGAGAAAAATACACAAGGACAGGGAAGGAGAAAGAGAGTAAAAGACAGAGGAGGAGGAAAGGAGGGAGGAATGGAATGAAAAGAAATGAAAGTTAAAGAAAGTGAGCAAAAGAAAACAAGAAAAAAGGAAAGCAAACAAGCAAACAAGAAATAAAAGAAATTTGTACACAAAACTATATGACAAATCTGTGACAAACAGGTAGAACAGTTTGAAAAGGCAATGATGCACAAGTTTATGGCATTACAAGAAATTAGGATTTCCAGTGAGACTGAATGGCTTGATGAATGTGTATTCTGTTAGATTCTAAGCATCCTCTACAGTGATGCCTACCTTAACCAAATTGTTTTAATTTTACAAGACTACTAAATTCAGGCAGCTAAACACTAAAAATATATAAAAATCCACAAAATGAAAAGGTTTTGAAATGTTGTTTTCCTCCTTTGGGCAGATAAAAGTTGCTGTTGCCTGAAATCATGTGTTTCATTATCTGTTTAGCCTGACGAGCCATCTGGGATAATTGAACTTCCACTATTCTCTGTGACATTTAGCTTTTCATCTTTCTATTTTCTGTATGGATTGAAACCTAAATTTTCAGCTAGTGAGGAGAAGGTAATGCAAGTTTCTTTATCAAGTACAGTATTTCAGAAGTATTTGTAGCAGCTGGTTGTCTGATATGTTGTTGTACTAATCAAAATTGGCACAACTGTGAAGAAACTATGCTGGTTTTGTTGGGAATAGATCATTATCTGTGTAATTGCAGATCACATAGTAAAAGAAAATTATATTGTAAGGTTTTTTTTTTTTTAAATAAAATCTTCAGGTGAAATTTCAAAAATTTATCATTTAGTTTTAGAAAAATTTATAAAATATGAAGACTAAAATAAGTGTTCTTTGCATTTTAACCTCACCTTCAACCTCAAACACTTAAAAAAATAAACCCCAAAAAACAACCCTAGAGCAGACCTTGAAAATTGTGATATTAAAGAGTAGTAAATAGAAAAATTATTCCTTGTTTCCTCATCAAACAGATCATTCAGAAGATCCTGAAACCACAAAGAATATAAACTAACATTTTGTGTATACTTGGAACCAGCCCCACTTCTCATTTAGCAAATACTGGTCAAAAGAACACCTGAATTAATCAGTTTTTATATCCTGGACTAATGGTCAGAATCTTTTGTGATAGTACTCATATGACCTTAGAGCAGTCTAAAGGAAATTGTAGGATATCTACTGCTCATTTTGAAGGGATCACAGTAGTTAAGATTCTTACAACCAAAGTAAGAACGAGAGCAAATATAATTCTGTAACTATTCAGGGAATCTGCTCCACAAAAAACGGTGAGCATGAAATGTCATTGTCTTATAAAGCAAAGTTTATGCCTGTTTATGACTATTTGCATGCAGAAACACTCACATATGTTCATGAACAAGTTAATACTTCTATAGCTTTTAGATGAAGAGAGGCCAATAAGAAAACTTTTTTAAAAAGCCACAAAAACTGTATTTGAAAATGTTATACTGGTTATAAGATACTTCCATTTTCCATGAAAGTAGAGATTTAAAGGAAGTTTGCATTTGACCCTCAGCCTCCATCAATAAACACAGTAGTACAAATGCTTTAACATCTTAATAATTGCCAGGCTAAATTAACAGGGTGATAGTGTTTTGATTTATGATTTGGAGGCCCCTACTCTGTGCTGGCCTTCAGGAAGATTGAGCTGTCTCCCATATTCCCTGAAAGTGAGTCAATGACTGTTTATTCATTCCCTTGATTAGAAGGCTGCCCTGAAGCCAAACACAAGAGGCTGCTATAATAAATGCAAGACTCATATGCTTTGTTTTGCTTTCTGGATTTAGTGCTAAACATTAAAAGGAATTGGAGATTGATTTTTGTGCATGGACATGTGCCAGATAAAACATCAAGCAAGTGAACGGCTTTCTTCATAGAAACAAGCGCTGTTAGTATGAGATGCCAGAGACATAGCTGAGGTCTCACTGTTGCTATTGAGCTACTTGAAGGGTTTTGGTTTTTTAATGTCTCATCTACTCTTGACACCTGCTTACCTGAGTAGCCATTTTGGTAGAAAACACTGAGTGGTTAAATTTTCTTTCCGCACTAAAAATCATGTTCTCTTTTTCAGACATTGAGAGAAGAGTACTTGAACATCCAGTTGTATTTGGTTCTTGTGCCTTAAAAGTGTCAAGGAAACTTCCCAGACTGACCATTCAGGCTCCAGCTGTCCCACTCCCAGAGACTGAGCGCTGGGACCAAAGCCCCTTTGCCTTGTGGGCAGCTGCAGTGACCCGGCGGTCCCCACACGCCATCCCACACACCCCACTAGTGCACACACCGCCCCTAGTGCACACAGCCCACTCACACCCCCCACTCACACCCCCCACTCACTCACACCCCCCACTCACACTCAGACCGCCTTTCCTCACCAGCTCCACTCCATGTTTCCCACAGCAGCACCTCAGATGTCTCCTGCCGTTTGCAGCACAATGACACAAGACTGGCCCGAGCTGGGATCTCGGAGGAGGAGCCCAAACAAAGGGCCTGTCGAATTTACCCCCACACAGTCCAAGCCTGCATAAATCCTGCTCACTCCTCCTCCCACGGCGTCAGCTCCTGCTGTGTCTCCCATTGTCCATGCACCCGGCTGGCCCTTTGTCTTTTCCACAGCCCCTTGTCTCAGGCTCCCACCCAGAGCTCATTCTGCACCTCAATCTGCATCAGTTTGCAAACTGAGCTACCTGCAACAGGTTATTCAGCAAAGGAATAAACATGCATTTACAGGGAGTGGAGGGGATGAAAGATAAATAAATTGTTAATACATTAAGGCTTTGTGCTGTAGAGGTACACCACAAACTGATTTTTCAGAGCTTACCTCCTCTCTACCCATGATGTGGGATGTTTTCTTTCTCTGGCAGAGCAAGCAAGTGGTTTCAGCAGCAGCTGACAAATTGGCCAATAATGTGGGTAATAAATGCAGTCAGTAGTCATTTCTCTACACTGCAATTTACATGTCAAGTTTGAAAAGACTCTTCTCCCATGTTCTAGGACTTAAAAACACATCGAGTAACTTTTGCTAATGGAGTCTCTACTAAAATGAATCCAAAGCTGATCAATCAATCGGTAATTCTGGATATGAGCCTGTGGAGGATGCTTACCATTCAAAACCTGTAAGGAATCGTAGGGGAAAAGGAATCATAAGGAAACAAAGGAACTCTTCTCTATAATAAAAGACTGGACTTTCACCAGAAATTCTGTAGCATGGTATATTCAGGAGACCTCATTCTACTGAAGTAATTAGGATACCTAGAGGCTTAGGATGTCTTTGAGAGTTATAGGACTCCAACTTTTCTTGAAAAATAAGGACAGACACCAACCAGATAAAAAGAAGATTTTTTTTTTTTTAAAGTGAGAAAAAACAGCCAATGAAAAGTGGTTTATGGAGTGTCAGGACTTCGAGGAAGAGAAAAACGGGATTGACTTGGACTGAGCTTTCAAAAACAGGGCTGAGTCATTTGCAAATTAGCAGCATGCAGTTACAAACCAGGACTGTGTTCCCTGGATAGCTACATACATGCAGAGATCCCAGCTGGGCCTTGGAGCTTACCTGGTCAGTAGTGAAAGCCTCAGTATAACTCATTCAGATGGAACCTCTTTGATCAATCCTCTAGCAAGACAATCTATTCTGAAATCAGATTTCCGCAGCCGTATTTATTCCTTTATTTATTGATATGTTGATGATGCTGAGCACTCCTCATAGAATAGGCTCTTTCTTATATTTTCCAAATGAAATGACCTTTTAATTTTTTTTGTGTGTGTGTGTGTATAAATGCACTAATAGACTGACAATTTTCGTGGCTGGAAAGGCTTGCTCTCTTACTTTTTTACTCCTTCTTGGTCTGCAAGCACAGCATTTTTACAAATTAATGGTTCTAAAAGGAACTCATCACATACATTATATCAGATGCATAGAGAAATCCAAGAAATTAGAACTTCAAATTAATATTTTACAGAAATGAATTTTGATGAATATATTTCCATGTCTGACTATTAAAATTCTTCTCCTTTCACATTTATAGAATTAAAGATTTTCTATGCACTTGGAAATCAACAGATTACAATTGTCTGCAATGAATGCTGTTAGATTTTTCATTCAATTACCACCTTTTCTTAGATGGGAAGACCTGTAAGTTTTTATCATGCTTTCTTTAACTTGCTGCAATGTTTCCAGCCTAATGTTACTGGAGTTACTGTTAGTTACAAAGTTCTGGGATCAATTAGGAGCCACACTCTTGACTAACAAGTTTTTGATCAATTATTCAATCACAGCATAGCAAGGGCTGAATGGGCAAGTATTAATTGTAAAGTTTTGGTATTTGTGCTCATCATTGTACTCAAGGTATTGTGGGCATCTTCTTTACAAACAGACTGGAAATGTTATTTTGCAAGGGTATATCATTGAATGCTTGATGTATTCTTACCAGTTTCTAGAAAGCACTACCATCAATGAAAGCAGATATTCTTTGAAACATCTGTCTAGTCTTTCTGTTTGTTTTAACTTTTCAGAGGAAAGTAGCTTAAGGGAACCTAGAACACATGTCAAAGATAGATAAAGGAGCTGATGCTGGACCCCACACTGCCACTTGTGGGTGTGCACATGGAACAAAGAAAGCAAGGATTATGCAAGGAAATGGGATGGATAGTAAGCACAAAGAAATTGACGAGATACCTGCAACTTAGAGATCCTTCTATTGGTGGCATCGTGTAATAAAATTACATGTCAAATTCCCACTTTCAGGCCACTGCTTCTGATAAATTTGAAATGAAAGCACGTGAACATTTTTTAGTATAAACAATAATTTGTATTAAAAAAAATTAAATCATAGGTTCGGTCTATCCTAGGTTTGGTCTGCAATGATTTAGCTCATGTGCCTTACAGCATAAACTTTTGTAAATTAGGTCTTTTCTTCATGAACTTAGAGCAGTTTACTAGAATGTACACACTAGATAAGCAGGGCCATGCTGACATTCTGGAGTGTTTTCTTTTTATTCTCCCTGGAAAGCTATATTTCTCTAAAATTTCAATATTTCATTAAAATACTTTCATGTTACAGATGAAAATATGAACCCTGTTGCAGGCAACAAGATTATCACTATTCCTTTCAAGAAAAGCAACTTTTCAATTCATGAGATACTGCTGATATATCTGCTTACTAGTTCATTGAACTCTTGGCTTCTAAGTCAAAAACAGAACAAGACTAACAATTAGGAACAATTTATGATTTAGTATTATTCTAGTATTATTTTTCCCTGCTTTATTTCAGTGAAGGAAAAACAATTTCGAAGTTTTCCACTTACACAGAAGTAGTACTAAAAACGTACCAAATGCCAAAGAACATATCATAATTTTTTGCTGGCATTGTCAGGAAGACATCAGAGATTCATAGTCTTTTTCTGACTCCATAGGAAATTGATGATAAAACTAAGTTGCATGAATGGAATAGTATTAGATAATTTTTTTTTGTTGCTTTTCATTAATATATGGAATGGACTTGGTTCCCACAGTTGATTTAACACCCTTCATGCTCATTAAATACAAGAACTCTATATTCAGGAACTCACCATTATTTTAATCACTATTAAGTTCAAGTCAATTAAAAAACTTGTAAAATATTATTTTGCCAGCTTTTCAAACCCATCTCAAGGAAACACCATCTCACAATGCTTCTTGTCGATTCTTTCAAGGGAATTAATACATGTCCTCATATCCTTGTTTGAACAGCTGCTGATAACAAGATAAAAGTCTGGTAAATTGCTAAGGAGAGGAAAAGGATATTCGAGTCAAAGCCTTTGACCTTAAAGATGCTGCTTCAAATTCAGTCTCAAAGAGTACTGACTGAAAGTCATTACCTCCTGATGACCATGCAGCTTATGTAAACTTGGTTGTATGCATCTCACTCTGAGCTCCTTGTAAGTAAACACCCACAGCAGAATTAAACCCCAATGAATCTTCTACAAAGGTCAAATGCGTAACAAATCATGGAGATAAAAACCCACTGTCAACCATAAACCCACTTTTTTAGGCAATGATTTGAAATGATGTTGAAGAAAATGAGGTAAAACTGAACAGGAAGGATAAAACATGGTCTGTAGTTAAACAGGCAATAGTAAAAAAACCACCACTAATTCAGTGTCTAGATCACCACTGCAGTATTTTACATTAACATCACTAAGATTTTTTTTTTACATGAAAGAACTAATGAGTTACTTACCTCAGCTTGTTTTCCCTTATATTTGCATGAGACAAGTCAATCAATATATCATAATGTGTGATTATTCAAAATAATCTTTTGGATTTCTGATAAAGAGTTTTTTAGCCTGTTCTATTCCTATTCAGCAAAATGCATTATTATCATTCCCACTAAACTTGTAGCAACTCACTCTTAAGAATCCTTTAATCATAGTTTTCAAACCATGAAATGACAAACATGAAATTTCAGGTGGTTGGATCTACAAAAATCAAGTTGTTCACTCAAGATAAGAGGGACTAATTTCATAGTACTTTTTGCCTTCATATATCAAATGATATCTGGACTTGAGAACTACAAATAACTATTTGTCTAAGAAACTTTTAAGGTAAAAGTTATAGAGCCAAAAGGATGATCTGTTCTCTCCTGCAATGCTGTGTTTATTCTCCTATTTGCATCTAAAAGCTATACTGAACAGTGGAGAAGGAATTCGTAAACTCAGTCATGCTAAATCTCACAGTTCTTCAGAAGATCCTAAGTGCAAATCTTATCCAGCACTTCAAAAACTTTACAAAGTTACTAGCTCTTATGGCTTTGATGATAACCAGTGAAAGTTATTACATGATTTCCTGAGTGTTCTTTCATTTCTTTTTTTTCATTCCTTAATGATTCTTCACAACTCTTGTCAAGATACATCTTAACTTAGGCACTAAGTTATTTTCTGGGAAGACAGAGAAAAGAGAAATGTCCACATTTTTTTCTTTTTTTCCCTTCTTCCCCGCCCCCCCCCCTTTTCCTTTTTTCTCATCAGTAAGTTAAATGTACAGTGTTATAGAGAATAACATCCTGAGAAGTAGCTCTTAGCCATGGAAAATAGAGTTTTATAAGAAACAAGGGAGATGAGAAAAGCATCATATGCTTGTTGGCATTACAGCTTGGACTGTTAAGAGCAAAGTGATGTTCTGGAGATCATAACTAAAACTACTTTACAATCTTACAGCATCTTTCCTTCTGGAACTTTAGTCATTGAGCACATCCAGTAGCAGGGCCTCTTAAATCCATTGCACGCAGGAAAGACTTTTTTTTATACTGACTTGTGAATCAATGTGAACTCAAGAACAGCTCTGAAATCCTGAATGAACCCCTTGTTCTAATTATTAAACTGCTTTATTTCCCACCTCTAGTCAAAGATCAAGACATTGGGACTTAGCTCATCTATTGACTAGAGACATTTCAACTGTCTCATCCTTATTTCATGATGTTTCTTGTTTCTCTAAATACTTGCACATTGCTTGCTCTTGTTTATTCCCTAGCTCCCTTCTGCATCCTTTGGAAATAACTGGGAATATGTGTGACAAATCTTTTCTGTAGGGTATCATACTGTCTCTTTAAGCAGGTGAGCCATGGGTGATTTAAAGAAAAGCCATGATTGTATATCTTAGTTTCTAAGGTATTCAGAGTCTGAGCAACGCAGAAGGAGAGATATGATCTAACATATCTGTCCCTAAATTTCCACTTGGTATTGCTACAAGTGCTGATAATTTTAGGAGTGCAGGAATTGATGACTCTTCTGAATGCCAGGAAGGAATCCACAGGAAACAGCATAGAGAGAGGTGCTGATTATGCAGTTAGTACTTAACAAACACAAGATACAGTGCTTTAGGATTTGGAATCAGTGGGTCAAAGCCAGAGGGTGTTGACACCAGGATCAATTTCAGGGATTAATACCTGGCATACATATATCAGGCATAAAAGTTAGTGTTGTTTCTGTGTCCTTGCTCTGCATTTTTTCCCCTCAAAAAATGTCTGTTTTACAAAACAGACAAATGTTGAGAGCTATTTCAAAAAGTTCATGGGACAAAATGCTGTTTGATGATGATCAACAGAAAATGATATCTAACACATTAAAGAAATGAGGCAAACGCAAGATTTGGAAGGGTGAAAAGGTCATGGTCTTGCAGAATTCCAAGTTCCTGGTTTCCATTACATTTTTATTATTATAATTTTTGCATGACTGTAGCTGGACCTCTCATTTTGAAAGCTGAAGAAAAAGTTGCTAGCTGCAGTCAGACAGGAAACTCTCCTCCTCCAAGCTCAACAATGCCTCATAAAAATATCAGCTCACAGATTAAAACAGAATGACTTGAAAGTTCAAAAATAACAAGTCTTGCCTCCGTATGGCGGGTATTAAAAATAGCTTTTAACCTGCTTAAGATGGAAAGATAATATTATTTCTATTCTCAAGTTATTGCTCTTTCTCCTTTTGATCTAAAGTAGAAAATTGACTTTAAGTATTTGCTAGAGACAAGCAAACCGTGTCTAATGGACCTTTTTGGCTAGCCGTACTAATTTGTAATAATGTTTTATATATGAATGACAAAAGTCCAAAGGCTAATTCACAATTCTAATTGGTGATATTTTTAATATTTCTTATTTTATTGTTTGATACTAGTGTGTGTCCTCATGAACTCTAGATGCCACTTTGAATTTTCAGCCAAGTCTTCTGCTAGACTGCACTCAAAGAAGGTTTACAAGAAGATTTTTAGGTCACTGGGGCTGTGCATGAACATGAACTTTTACAAAACCAAGGAATATATTTTTCATGAACCCCCTCCTCACACCAAACAAATCCAACATTAGATTTTTAACTGGAAAATTTTACCTACTAGAAAAGGTGAGTCACTGACACTAGAAAATACATTTTCAGTATCTACTCTCCCTTCCTATTTGCAGATTGTCCATTTTCACAAATATGTCTATGGCTTGAGGATTGATACATCCTGTAATCCTCCTTTCAAACTGTAGTAGTTATCATTTAGTATCTCAGAACTGTAACTTGCCCTCAAAGCCTCATAGCCTATTTTTGGATTCCCGATTCAAGCAGGTTTTTTTCTATTAGATGAAAATATTTCATGGAATCTGTCTTTCCTGGGCTAGACTTGTTTTGTTTTAGTGAATGACTAAGTGCAAAGTAGATGCAGCTCAGTGGAATCTGAATACTGAGATGGCTGCCTCTCTATCTTCATTCTTGCAATGTAAAAAGTGCAGGTGGTTCCTCAAACCCTATTATCTAAGTATCATGAAAGTCACCCAAAATACTGCTAGTACTTCATCCTTAAGTGTGGAACATGACAACACATCTCATATTCTCTTGCCTCAAAAAGTGGCACTTTTTTTGGCCTTCTACAAGTATTTTCAATGTGTTTATATCACTGCAGAAACCACTCACTATCCTGGTCACCTCTGAAAGATCAGAAAGAAATTAGGAATATACAATAAGGTTCTGAGAGCTGCCAGTGCTGCAACACATTGCAGAGATCATCTGGGCTCCCATCAGGCTCAGTGTAAGAGTGTGGCTTTCTTCATCTAATTGTCAACCTGACAAGACTGAAAACACATCTGATTGGAAATTCACTTCAAAATCTCCCAACAATTTCTCTAATACCTGAACCCTCGATGCTTTTTCCTATTGCTGAATGCTGCTAACACAGATATATATGACTTTCCTAATCACTTGATTCTCCTCAGGGAAAGGATCTTGCCAATCATTTCAGAAGGGACAGTAAGTTAACATTCCTTTAACTGATCTAATCTTTAAGCAGGAACACTCAAAGCAGAATTAGCAAGCATAACCATATCTATGCAGTTGAGTGAAAAGGCTTCCTCTTTCAAGTTTGAATCTGAATCCTCACAGCCTGGCACTTTGGGGAGACAAAATGCTAAATGGGTGGGAGTGACCAGAACAGTGTGACATTTTTGTGTTCTCCTACACCTACCCATTTGAAGGTTATAGAAGACTACAGAGAGCTGAGATGCTCTGACAAACTTGTAAATGTGTAGGCATTACTGTTTCACCCTTTAGTAGCTATTTTAATGATCCTGAGACTTAACTCCATGCATTGAATTTAATACAATGTCTTCTGATAATAATTACTATTTTTCACATACTAGTAAAATAAATATTTCAGATGGTCAGCACAAATTCCAATTCTCTCTTAGGCTGAAGAACAAATGGTTGAGGAAGGGCAACAGAGCTTAAGTTGATTCATTTTAGTTGATGCATAACATGTACAGTGACAAGGACACATTAAGTAGGAGACAGTTCTTTCAAATGTGTCACTCCAAAGAGATGACTCAGATACTCAGTTAAGTTGCTCTTTAACTGCCTTCCTAAGCCACAGCCTAAAATCACAGTATGCATGGTTACAACCTTCACACCTTAACACACTGACAAGACCCTGACAGCTTCCTTTTTTAAAACTTTAATACCTTTTCCACCTCCTAGTGAAAAAAGCATCAAAGGAAACTGAAAAAAAAATATATATAGAAATATGAGAAACTTTAATTGTACAAGACTATGAGCTGCACCAAATTCTCATGGTGGAGAAGCATATATTGCTTTCAAAGGAAAATGAATTTATTTTGTTCAATTAGCACTTGATCTTTGTGCCTCCTTCCATAAATAAATGTAGTTTTTTCAAACAGGGCTGCCTTCAGTAGGGCCTGACTTATATTCCTCTTAAACAAGAGAAAAGATTTCTTTTTATTTGAAGTTCACAGTAATATGGGCCAATTAGAATCTCTTAGGCAACCAGTTAAAATTACTGAGATAGGCTCCACACTTTCAGAAATCATAAGATCCTAGAATATCTCAAGTTGAGAGGAGCCCATAAGGATCATCATGTACAGCTTCCTGCTCTTTTAGATCTGCCTAAAACTAAACCATGTGACTAAGATTGTTATTCAGATAGATGCTCCTTGAATACTCCAGTACTTCCCAGTGAGGACTGTTCATGGATGCAGCCCTCTCTCAGAGAAGAGCCTTCTCTGATGTGCAGTCTTAACCTTCCATGTGTAATGAACCTTGCAGGTTCATTCAATTCTTTTAGTCTTGTCACTGGTCACCACAGCATCTTCCCCTCCACTGCTCACCTCAAGGAAGCACTGAGGTGCCATGAGATGACCCTTCAGTCTCCTCCAGGCTGAACAAGCCAGGTGACCTCAGATCTTTCACAATCTTGGTTGCCCTCCTTTGAATACATTAATAATTTGATGTTCTTGTACTGAGGTGCCCAACACTGCACACAGGACTTGAGATGAGGCCACACAAGTGCAGTGCAGGGTGGCACATTCATGTCCCTTGACTGGCAGGCAGTGCTGTTCCTGATGCACCCTGTTACATCCATGTTTAACTTGCCATCAACTCAAAACCAGCTCTCTTTCTCTGCTTTCCAGCTTTTCCCCCTCTCCTTTGTATGTATTAGCAAGATTACCCTATCCTAGGTGAAGAATACAGCACTTTCTATTAAATTTCACACAGTTGGTAATTACCCAATTTTCTAGTCTTTCCAGATTTCCTAATAAGCCTCTCTACACTTGAGAGAGTCCACAGATTCTCCTAATTCAGTATCAACAATCATACAGTTCACTTCTAAATCTCCCCCACATCCCTCCCAGTTACTTATTAATAAGCTCTTTTATTTGCTATTATAGTCCACCTGTTCATGAAATGTTAAAAAATAAATTTTTTTAGAAGTCTGAAATTCTCAATGGGCTCATCTCCCAACACTTTCCTCCATGTGTTAGTACAGAGATGAACTTGACAGTTAACAAGGATTTAGTAAAATTGCAATTCCATTGCTAACACTAAGCTTTCCCACCATTTCTGGTGGAATAGGTTTTCATATTTTGTCAATATGTTGAATCATTTACTGCTTTGCAGCTTGATTTCAGCAAGAAGACTCAGAATGATTGCTTCCCACTATTTATGAGCATGAATAAACATGCTTGGAAAAGTGCATGAGGCAGGAATAACCCTTACATTCATAAGTTATTTTATTTGGTACCTTAGCTTGCTCACAGCTTTCCTTCCAGTACAGTAGGAGCTGCAGCCCATTTGTGCTGCCTACCCTGTGACTCCATATCTTTGACCTGTAAATCACAATGGGCTCTGAACAGAACTTTACAACCTCTGCACTGCACAGGGTCTTCTGTAGCACAGAGTAGAGTGCAGGATCTGGCCCTCAAAGCTCTGTGGTTTCATTCCCTCTCCTGTGAAAGAGAACCAAAATAGGTGGTGTGAATCTGAATTTGTTAAATATTTCCAGCATGCTTTAAACCTGCGAAAGTTTTTACACTGTCATTTATTTATTATCCTTGCCAGAAACCAGTGTGCTGTGTTCCAGTAGCCATGCCCCTATGCTCTGTGTAGACACATGCAGTGGAAAAAGAAACCAGCTGTGTTTTACCCACTTCCAAACACCTTGCTGGAGAAATCAGCAATAAAATCACTGTAATGAATCTTCTAACTCCACCCTCCATTTCCATGTCAGTGAGAATTTAAGGTTTACTTGAGAGAAGAATTCTATTTGTCTTATGTATCCTAAAACCTGCTTATTTATTTTTTGTAAATTAAATAACTCTCCTTTTAACCTTGAACATTCCCCAGCCCTGAACCAGACAGTCTTGCAAAATAGGCCAGTCAATCATGTTCTCTTTCTCATTGTGGGTAAGGGTAGTGGGAGAATAGAAAAACCTTCTGTCACTAAATCCTTTCCACCCACAGGCAAAAAGTCTTCACCCAATTAACTAACACCAGGTGCACACTTGAATGCATCAGAGGTATGTGGTATACTCACTGGCTCTGTTTCTAACTTGGCAGACAGACATGAAACCTGCCCCTGATTAGCCTGTTTTACTGGACCTGCAGTGGAGGGTGTCTCCCCTCTCAAGGAAAAAAAAAATTAGGTGTTTCTATGCAAATAATGAATGCCTGACCATGCCAGACACAGCATATCCTGTGAATTAAAAGGACTATCCTTTTTATGAACTGATTTGTCAAGGTCAACCAGTGACAGCAGTTCACTACAAAGAAAGTATTAACCATGAGTGACCAGAATTTTGTGCAAATGTAGAGAGTATGACAGTCCATCTCCATGGTACTGTTACTGCCTTTATGGGTATAGACTATCAGGTTTCCCCCAGGTTTGACTTTTCCCTCATATATTTTGGCTCTGACAACTTCTGTTACCAGACAAAATATTTTTTAAAATCTGTGGTCAAAAAAAGAATTCCAGGCATACACATTTCAACTTCTTATTGCAATTGATGTAGCTCTTCAGGAGCCTGAAAATCCATCAGTTCAATTTTTACCTTAGAGGATTTTGAAGCACCAAACATTCCTGAAAATCAGATGGGAACATTCATAAACTTAGCCTGAGTACGAAGAAATGGAGACATCCAGGATTAACAAAAAATTGTAAATATTTTCTCCTGGATGTTCTTGTTCTTTATTAATATTTCATAAGTGAGGTGAAAACTGACAAACTTTGAGAGTTCTTTCCCTGATCTGTGTGACAGCCAAACTCTTTCATGTAAAGCTATTGGTTTATTTTCTTGTAGCAAAGCAGCTTAACCTATAACTGGTACAAGAAGTATATGCAAGACTTTACAGTTACTACACAATTGAACCACTTAAATAAATAAATAAAATCTTTTAATTCAGGATTTCTACCTAATATTGGTAACAAGAACGTTCTCATTCTTTTAAGGCACTTAAAAGAATAGATGATCAATACATGGACTAGAAATTATAGCTACTGAATATAGCCAATAAAATGAGATTTTAAGTGATAAAATTGTAACAGCCATGGCATTTCACTAAGTTGCCCCATTCCATGGATACAAATTTATTAAGTTATAACTGTTAATCTTTGAACTGTTTTCTCTCTTACTTTATGGTACCTCAGAACATCAAAGCCAAAACAGAAGTCAAAATCCTTACTCTTCGATTTAGTCACTTGAGAGGGATATGAATCTGTACTTGCCAGTAACTTGAACTTGGCCTTCCTAGAGGTCTACCACCTCCCTTAAATCAACAGCTTCCCCTGTTTTCTCTCTAACTTGAAGATGTTGAGGACTAAGTTTTAAAATCTCAAAGACTTAAATTCGCACAACTATTTTTTAAAAAATGTGTCTCTCAGACAAACTGAGACCAGTACAAGCCAACCTATTGTGCTGTCTGAAATTAAAATACAAACCACATTGCATATGTATCCTCCTGCAGGTTCTCCTGAAGAAATGGGATTCGAGTCTTTATCTTTAGAAACGAAGAACATAAGATTGATCATCTCAAAGATCAATTCAGTCTAGAATGCTGTTGTCTACTGGAACTAGGCATGTGGGACCAGGAAAAATATTAAAAATAGGGCAAGAACAGAGTCATGCTTCCATGGCATAAAATCCCACACTACAAATATTTTACTATTAGAGAGTTGCTGTATGGGAAAATTTCAACTGACTATTCTATTTAGTATAAATAGACCCAGCCAAGACTGGGTCTGTTATTAATTAATTTTTCCAAATTTTAATTCTTACTTGTTTATAATACAAGAATACTTTTTTATAATACAAGAAATCCACAATACTTTCTCAATGAGTTCCACAGTTCAGCTATGTATATATGTATGTATATATGTATGTATGTATGTATGTATGTATAAAAAAACCCACCTTTTTGTTTTATTTTTCATTTGCTGTCAAGTAACGTCAGTTTGTGCTCCCTGCTTTTCCTTTTGTGAGAGTGTATAATTTTCCTTGTTCATTTTATCTACAACTTTCCTTCTTTATATGCCTCTTTCTCTTCACCTTTTTCTGTCTGAGAGTGATCTTGATCAGTTTAGTCTCTCTTTATCTGTAGTATTGCCGTGCAATCACTCGATGTCATTCACTGTGTCTGCTAATTCTTTCATAGCAATTTTGAGATGCAGTTGAATTTGTATTATTTTCCTTATAAATGAAGGGCAAATTCTTCACAATATAAAATATTAAATGTTGTATCCAAATATGTAACATCATATATACTTAGCTTTTTATCAAGTACAATATTTACATGCTTTAAGACAATTCAACATATTGTCTGCCAGATATGAGGAAAACGTCTTGCATAAGAATAGAATAACTTTATAATTTTTTGTCAACACAGTGTTCAGCAAGACTGATATTTTAAAGGGACATACTTCCCATTAAAATGAATTTGAAAGTGTAACTATTAATTTTAATATTTATCTATCTTTCCTGCACTAATCCCATATTGGATTTTTTTCCCAATATTGGTATGTGCTTTGGACCTACAATCAATTTTGGAATCACCACTGGTCATTTTTAAAGATTTCCACTAACATCAGACTTTCAAATATGTGTCTAATTTTGTCTAAAAAAGATATTGTTGTGTTTAAGTAGTTGTAAACTGCAAGCTAGAGGTTAGGAAAATCCAGAAAATAGATTTTCTCTGAGGTATAGTTGGCACCATTATTGTCTCAATCTCAACATTCTATAGCTTTCTAGTTCTTCTCTCTGCAGTGGCAGTCTGAAAATCATTAAACAGCTAAGAAAAACAAGTAAATGCAAAGAATGAGTGTTCTGAAACAGTTTATGTTCCAGGGCAGCATAAGCTATGCCCCTAAATAATTATTTAAGAATTTTACAGCAGGATAAGTTGTTCAGGAGCTGGAAAATATATCATCAAATAAAAATATTTTTTCAGTGAATCACCTTGTAGTGATTTTGGTGGTGGAAGAAGTGATAATACAGATCAAACAAATGCCAAGTAAAAAGCAGTAATCAGCCTTTGGGTCACGTACCTGTTGGTAAATGTAATACTATTTCAGTAGACCCAGGGCTAGTTTATGCTACGAGCCATTAGGAATTCAAAAGGATACCACAGTCTTCTACCTCCCCCTACAATAACATCCATATGGCTTTCTACATATTGTTGCAAATTCAAATCACTGAGGAATTTCATGCAGTGCTTTTATCCTCTCACCTAACAAATCATCTATAAAACTAAGTACCCTTCACATGGTATTTGTATTAAAGGGTCATCTACTGTTTTCACAGACAGCTATTTGTTATTGGCATGTTTAGTTTCTGCATATAAATAGCACAGATTTATAATCAAATATTTTTTTGCAAAGTCAAAACATTTAGAAGAACTGGATGAAAAAGTGATTGGAGGCAAGTCTTTGCCATCCACTTTCCCACTTCTCCATGGCCTCTTTTTAATGGTAGCAGGCCATCTATAGATTTCTAGGAATTAAGTACACATCTACCCTGCCCACAGGGCAGATAAATCAGAGTTTATGCAGTATTGTTTGAAGACTTTTTTATACTCTTATTAGTAGATATAGAGGAAACAGAGTGGGAGGGAAGGAATAAAAGCCTGCTGACTCTGCAGGTTTCATCCTGTAAGTTCAGGCAGTTTGCCTGACCCCCCTGCCCCCTCCACTACTATATGTCAAAGGTGACATCTTTGCAATAGTTAAGAGTACTTTTTTCCTGTGCCTTGTAAAAAACATTAGAGCAGATGAATGAGTCAACCAGTCAGGAAAAAAATAATTTGAGATTTGTGTCTTAAAGGGGACAATAGAAGATGTTTTTGTAACTCTGGAAAAACAGGAGAAGGATATGCCAATGCTTCCCACAGCGCTACCCCACGTGCCAGCAGTCTGTGGTTAAAGGACTCTCAGAGTAAGGTGCAGTTTCATCTTTGATTCAGCTGCTCTTCTTTGAATTCTACCACTTTAACCAATGAGGTTTAGAACCTCTGTGAACCTTTTCCCCATAACCTCCTAAGGCAGAATGCTTCACTTTTAGCCAGATGTTGCATAAAGAAAAATCTCCTTTGGCTGGTTTCTGAGCAGGATCTAAGAAACACATGCAATCAGAACAAAAAGCAGATTTATCACCTAAAGCCCAAACCTCTTGAGTATTCAAATGCTTATCTTCTTTAGAATGTCAGAGGAAGTAAATTCTGGAAAGGCCCTCAGAGCTTGTGCTACTATTGTATGCTGTTCATTGTCATTCAATGGCAGTGTTAGCAATTATTTCAATGAAGTTTGGTCAGATTTTAATTTCACCCTATTACTTCTAAAAGCCTTTTTCTTTTTCACTGTGTAATCTCTGCATGAAAGCAATCTGTACATGAAAGCATCAAGACACAGATATTAACCTTGTTCAGCACCTTTCCTTGATTTCATAACCCTGGATTAGAGGCTCACTTAAAACTCATCATTTAGGGCATAGAAAATAAAGAGAACTAGGAAAATTTCACATACAGATTTGGAACCACTTATGTAACAACAACCTCCTTGCAAAGCTGAGCTTTTATCTTCCTTAGCTTATGCAGCCTACCACTTATTTTGTGAAGTCACCTAGATAGCACAACAAAGATGTGTTTTGTGAGGAACATCACATGAAAAACACTGTACTATTTCTTCACATAAGTAGGGAGGAAGGTCCAGGACCAAGAGAGAATTCAGTGTTTTCTGATGAGTTCAGGTGTTGACAAGAGTATATGTGCTCTGGGATTCTGGAGGGTAAAGAGGATGTTCTGCACTGTTGGTGGTGCCAGAGTGCAGGATCTGTTTCTTTGAGATATTCCACACATGGGGCATTACTGTTTAATACAGAATTTACTTATTTTAAATTATTTTAAGTTACATGGGATTTTGATTTAACAGAGAGATGCAGGAATGGATTTGAATCACAGTGTAAGTACAAATTGTGTTTAGCAGATTGAAGCAATTCTAGCATTCATTTGAGTCACAATAAAACAAAAATGTCCTGAGCTCATCATCAAGACACCAGACATCCCCAGCCCTCCAAAGGATACATGGCTTGAAACCAGATCATGACCATTGCTCTCCTCACAAGTCTTTTGTTTCTTTCTCAATTTAAATTCTCTGTTAGATTTTTTTTTCATATTATTGCTTAATGAAGGGATTAACAGTTAGCAAACTTCTGATTTAGCCATTTATAGAGAGAAAAGGCTCCCCTCTGATCTCCTTTGCTATGAGTTCAGCATCCTTTACAACAACCGTGATCATCACTCTGCACAACCTTCCCAAATTTCGTAATTACATTGCCCGTGGCCATCTCCTCTAAGCCTTCCATTGTAAGGGCTCATCCATCAGTAACAAGGGGCCATATCAGAGAAGAATAAAGAAAAAAACCCAACAAATTAAAACCCGCAGATGTTTACTGAGCAAAGAATACAGAAATGAAAACAACAATTTTTAAATTCTACCAGAAAATTGGTATCAAAGGCAACAGAATATAATGTAAATGAGGATAAGAAAAGGTCAAATGAGGTACAGCCATTATTCAGGTCTTTATGTAGGTATAGATGAATGAAATTTTCAAAAGGCCTTGGACAGTTTGGCTTATCTGTCAGCTTTATGTTCCTGTGAGAAAATAACTTCCTTCTTGGTGTGAGTCCTACTCCTCTGCTAAATTCCAGTAAGTTAATAAGAAATCTTTGTCATGTTCGTATATCTAAATAATTTCAAGATAATCTGGTTGTGTTTAGTTGAAAAGAAACCTTTTCTTGAGCTTTACCTCATATTTCAGACTTACAGAAATATGATGATATTCTTGAGGTAATAGAAAGAAATTAAAGTGAAGAGGAGGGGGTTTGTTCCTTTGATTATGTTTTCCCCCCTCCCTGCCTTCAAAAGGTTTAACTTGATATTTGGATTACTCTTCACAGTGGAGTGAGCATGAGGCACTATTGTTTTATGAACTGATTTCCTCATTTCATCTCAATAGCATTTTAAAATCTTTGCCTTTTGCCTAGCAGCTGTGTTATCTCATAAACACAAGAATTTTCACTAAGTGATGTCAGCCTCAGCAAAACTATAACAAACAAACAATTTAAAGACAAAGTTTGATTAGCTGCATAAAAGAAAGATCTGCACAATTTACACATCTACCTAACAAGTCTTCATCTTCTGTAAGCCCCAGACAATTGCTTACACCAAATGATTGCCTACTGTTTAACAACAAAAATGAAGTGTTATAATTTCCAGTTTCTTAACATAAGGTCCTGCACTTAAAACATTTTAAGTAACTGGGCAAAACGACAGTATAAAACTCATCAGGATACACTGCTTTTTCCACACCATCTCCATTATTTGGCCCAAGAGCATTAGAACCTAGCAAGTTGCTTGTTTTTGTTTTGTTTTTCATTTCCCACTCCTCCTCCCCTCTCACCTCCATGTGGCTAAGTTTTATAATATTAGAAAAATGACTTTAGAAATGGCAGCATGTCAAAGCAGTTCTAAATAAATATGGTTTCAGTTTAGAGTAAATGTTTTGGCTGAGAGATAAGAGAGATCTCATGGTTTAGCATATTGTTGTGGTACTTAGAATAGACCTATTCCATGTTTTGCTTTCTCATTTATCTCTTCAAAGTTCTATACTATGCTTCCTTATAATGCATTGTAATAGGATAGAAATTGTCTAGACTGTATGCATGTATAGTGGCTACCATGATGGTGTTCAGAACTCAGAGCCTTGATAGGCTGTTATCACGAAAAAATAAAGTTGGGAAATTTATGCTGCTGAAAAGTAACTTGTGGATCACTTATCTAATTGAAATGCTTGAGTTAATATTGAAAAAAGAAATTTTAAAAAGCTTATCACATAGTTTGTCTTATTAGGAAGAGAATAAAACTCTCTACTGTAGAAACAGCTCTCAAAACAGCTTTTGCCATCTTTGGAACTCTGATGTCACAGAACAACATTTTCTCAACCCAACATCAGATCACATATTCAGCTTCCTAACTGCCTTTATCTGACACTGAACACACTCAAAACCACTCAGAACAACTCCATATCTCTGCTAATTTCTGTTAGCTCACAATCCTGCTGAAATAGAAGGGAAAAAATATTTCATGATCACCTTAAAGAGGAAGACAAATCCACCCAAAATTTCAGCACTGAGAATTTAAAAAGCTTTAAAGCAGAATTACAGTTACCAGTACTACAAGCAAGAATTTTTTGATCTTATCTTAGTGTAAGTAGTCTGTATTTAAGTATATCAGTGAAAGCACCCTAAGCATTTGAATGTTAATTTGTTGAAAAATATTTAGATAGTAAATTTACGTAATTCATTGACATATATTGTACACTTTCATTCCTTAGGGGTTAACTTTGATGACATCTGATATAAGAAGAAGACTTACAAGACTTACAGGTCTTTTCTGAGAAGAAAAAGCACAAATTTAGAAGTTACTGAAGTAATCCTTAAAGAATAGGAACTCTTGTTATAGTGTCTCACTTAAACCTTCTCTCTCCATTAACCCTCTAAACTGGCATATGAGTCATCATTAACAAAGTGAATCAGTCAGTTAAGCACTGTTTCTTATTTAAGAATATGACCAAAGTTCTGTAAATATATCTCTGATCTTAATATTCATAAATAATTTCAAATTTAATAACTTTCAAATAATTATAATTCAATGGATTATTCCTATACTGCAGCCTGTTCCACTCACAGAGAATGGATGGAGAGCTAAATCACGTGGAACTCTTTTTTATTTTTGTTGATTGGCTAAAATTTTCTTAATTGAGAGAAAAATACGGTTAAAAAAAATCAATACCTGCCATCACTTGGTTAGTCGCTTCTCAATATATTTTGTGAAGAAAAATCAACTCAGATGTTAGGTCCAGAAAGATCAACTTACGAAAGATAAACAGAGATGAAGAGAAAACACAAAATTTCCTGGAACTTAAATGAGATGGTTTTTTCACTGTATTCAATCAATCAGATTTATGAAGTGTTCCTACATTTCCTCCTCATCATAAGGTCCTAATCAGTCGGATTCACACTTACTGTGGTGAGATTTCCTACAGGGCTGTGCAGGCTCAATAGGGAGCACTTACCAAATAGGAAACCTGATCAAAACCTTTTAGATGTACTAAAACTACTAAGGTAGGATGAAAGCTACTATCAGTCATGCAAAAGTGCTAGATGACATTTCTTAAAATAACCCATCTATACAAAACCAAGACCCTTCATTTTTGCAGTCATAAAATGGTAAATAAAAGACAAAAGTGAGCAATTAGGATGTTAAAGTGGGCAATCTTGGCCTTGCACTGTAATTTCACTTGCACTTTTATAGGTTAGGTAAGGGTTGTTTACTTACACTCTAGGCATATGCTATTAATTCCTTCAAATTTTAAAGTACAATCTATTTACTCAACACTCACAGAAGAAGGAACTTACTTACATTATTCCAGAATAATATCCTACTCTCCCCACATTTAAAAAATATTAAGATGATCCTGAAGGAACTGAAATTTACTGCTCTCCTTTCCAAGATATGGTTATGCTCTATTTTTATGTAGCTTATTCAATTTTCTTAAGGTCTGTTTCCAAGTTAGCAAAAGTGAATCAACTCCCTTAATTAGTTTTTCTCTATCCTGATTTAGAGCCTAAATCTTTTTCCCTGTGAATCATATTTTCCAGCTCTAATGTATTATATCCTTATTTTGAATTTCAGTAGGAATTCCCCGCAACAAGATTTTCCACATATCTAGCAGAATTTCTAACTTTTCTAACTGATAAAGCTACTACACAGTCTATTTTAATTTTCCATAAATTTCAGTCCCGTTTAAATATATGGAAGGTCATTTCCAATTCAGATAAATTACTCTGTCTAAGGCTTTTGATAGATCTAGGAAGGAGACTTTCAAAGACAAACAGGAGCCAGGCACCTACATTCCACTGATAGCTAATAGGCATCAGGCACCTGTGCCTTTGAAAATCTCCCCCCAGTCAATCATGTTTGACACTTATTCATCAAGTTTTCCTACTGTTGTGCTGAAAAAAAAAGTGAGCTGTCACTTTCAAGACTGTTCCTGTACACAAGAGAAGCCAAATCCATATCGATCAAAGTGACATGTTTGTAGTGCAAAATAAACTGAAACATCTATATAATTTATGGCTTGTTATGTTTGGTGATAAACAGATGCTTTAATTAAGTTTGAGATCCAGAGCCTTTTAAACCTAGTGCCGAATTTTATCACCTATAAATAAAGAGGTCTTTGGAAAGAGGAATAGATAAGCATGAGTATTGATTTTGGTTACAGATGCAAACATAAGTCCCAACACTCACAGGAAATAACATACTGTTTGTGCCTTTAAACTGCAATCACCTGCAGAATACAGTGTGTTTTGTTCTCTTCTGTTGTGTTCTAGAGAAGAGAAGGGCTGAAAACTCAGCATGTTTCCACAGAAGAGAAACTTAAGCAAATGCAAAGATACAGGGTTTCCAAACAGCATCTGGATACAGCAGTAAATTTGTCATTATCTATGGCTGCCCCAGGCCCTGTTTATTAGAAGTTCTGGTAATCAGATTCTGAACTACTTATACCTGTGGAGTACAGAAATATAAAGTGCAGGTCATATCACAGAATCTGACACAGACAGCACCTCAGTTTCTCTTTCACACAGGAATGCTGAAGGCTTTGGAATTCATAGTGCACTTTTATATTGGCACATCCAAATATTTCTGCAGAGAATAATAAGATTGCTTCTTCTTAACTTTGCCTCGTTTTAGGTTGATGAAAATAGAGGCACTGTATGGATATGGATAGAATTAGTGTCGCATAACTTTTGGGTGAATAATTCTACAGTTAAGGCAGAAAACCAGGAAACTACAGTGAGGATTTCATAGTACATATGAATAAATATATTTCAAAGAAGCTCAATGAATTATCTTTAGGATGTATGTATACTGACTATAGCGAAAGACTATAGACTCACTTGGAGTAGAAGCTTAATTCCTAAATAATAATTACTTAAAATTTGTCAAGGGAGATTGCAACCTAAATAACTTTTGTAACTTTTACAGTGATTTATTGGCATAGCTGGACAAAGAACCCAAAATTCTGAACTATATTTTTTTATAATTTTGTTTTATCTTACTGTCTCCAGCCATGCATTAATAAAGTCTCTAGTGATGGTATTATTTTAAGACCTTTGTAGATTTTAGAGAATGAGGCATGTGTAGCATCTATTTGGCATTATTGGAACAAAGATTAATACAATAAAAAAAGATTAATAAAAGATAAGAAAATAGTTATACAATAGAAGATTTTTCATCAATTATTTCAGTATAGACTTTTTCGGCTTCATAAGATCAAACCTTGCATTAATTTTAGGCAGAGATAGTCTTTAGTTTTGGCTGTTGGAGATGTGTAGCTTTAAGGGTTTTGTTCTTATTCAGGCCTGGAAGTTAACAATAAATGAAAAAACTAATGAACTGTCTTCAAGTTGGAAATATATTACTACATATCATCTTCAAAAAAACAAGCTTGAAGTCTCTCTAATTCTGTGTCCTCACTTCCCTCTCTTAAATCCTCAGACATCTTGTTTACCATAAGAGATTTTACATTGTCTTTCTTTCTTTTAAGAGGTGTAGTTTATAGCATGTCCCAAGCTAACTACCTCTACTATAAATAAGATAAAACTGGTGCTAGGTATTGCTGAGCAGAGAGCACAATCATTAAGAGAAACAGTCCAGTAAAGAAGGCAAAAGTAATGGCTCTATTTGGAATCTGTTTATTGGTTTTCTGCTCACAGACTTTGCCACAGACATAATGCCTCCAGCTCAGAAACAATTATGTTGTTACTATACAAATCCTGAGAACACAGTATTTTGAACAAAAATCCCACCTTGTTCTTTTAGTTGAGGGAAAAGAAACAATCTTTCTCCACGTTTCTGCAGATCAGCGTTATTAAATTCTTAACTTTCAATATCCACTTTTATATTTCAGTATTTGGAAATGTTAATGTGTCAAATCTTAATTAACTCATCTCTGTTTTGATATAGCATCTGTTTCTGAGGCTGATGAACTGCTCAACTATCTCAGGAGTATCAGCCAGCCCGAACATGTTTGTCAAAACTGATAGCAAAAAGAACTCTTGTTTATTAACGTTGACCTGCCACCTATAACACACAAACATTCATCATGCTTTTAGGTAATTTTATTATTGCTCTCTAGGTAGAGATTGAAAAAGGTGAACATCTCTTGCTATTGTGGCAATCCAGGAATAAAAAATCAGATTCAAGGTGAGAGTTCAATAAAATTCTGCTCAACACACAACACTGAATTGTAAGGGAACACCAAAAAGAAGTAATGTTAAGGATTAGGGAAAGATCATGAAAGCTTTGATTGTTGGTGTGTTTTAATTCAGTTATAGAAGCATATGGCAGGTCATTCATTACATCAAATTGGCATGTATTTAGTTTTTGTTATATGATAAAATGAATGGAAGAAGCAGGTAGATTTTGATGATGTTAGGAAAATCATATGGAATATAACTTTGCAATGATCTGCACAAATGATAAATTTTGTTTACTCAAAAGGGGATTTAATTAAGGGAGAGAAAGAGAAAAAAATCTGTGAAGAGCCCAAAGAATATAAATAGTCTCTTTATTTACTTTGAAACTGATTTTCATATAATGAGTAAAGAACCTGTGGAATTCATTTCCATGTGATGCTTTACAGACTATGGAATTTGTAGTATTAAATTACTTCAGAATTTATAAACATTCAGCTTACAAGGAATAATTTTTCATATATCACATTTAAGAGATCTTGACAATAAAATAATGGATTCTCAATTTGCATAAAATTCACTTCCTGAAGTTAGGAGATGTTGTCTGAATTGAAGATTGGGAAGAAGCAAGCTCTTACCTATGCCACAGATAGATACAGCCAAAAGAATGGGGCTGAAAATCCTTTTGTGTTAAAATGGCTCATTTAGAATTCAGATGGCAGAAGATCTTCAGCAGCAGAATTCTGGGGGTCAGCTGTCAGATTTGAACAATTCGAGCACTTTCACTACAGAAGGCAATGAAAAAAGGAAGAAGTTTGAACTCTCTGTTGTTTGCTTTATTTTTATTACTAAGTTGACATGTATCGCCTCTGAAACAGGGGGTGATACAGGTGAGAGTAAAGCCAAGGGCTCAGCTAAGGCACGTGTCACTGAGGGGCTAAAAAAGTATGGATCTATTTGTCTGGAAGAAAGTTCCAAGCTTGTTTTGATGTCAAGCACATTTTGCCAAGAGTGCTATTTGTTCCAGGGGGTATTAACTGTTGAATTTTCATCTTTGATTTTTTTTCTTTTTATTTTTTTTCCTTTTTATTTTAAGACAGTAGGCTGAAGGCTGAAAAAAAGCAGACACATAATGTTTTTGACAAGGGTGACATGCTAATTAGGCTGAAGAACTAGACTAGTTATCTCAAAGGATTTTAGACCTCCTCTGCCCAAGAGACAGTGTGTTTGTGTCTATAAAAACATGTACGTTTTTCAACACTGAAGACCTCAAAGTGAATGTGAAAAAATGAAGAATCTTCCTGTTGCCTGCATCCACTTAGTTTAACTATAAAGTGCTAAATTTTCAAAAATTGAGAATAGTTTTCTGTCTTTAGAAAACTGCTATGCACAAAGTCACCAAAAGGGTTGGTTGGTTGGGTTGGGTTTGGTGGAGTCTTTTGTGTTTTGGATGAGGGGCTTTTTTTGTGGTTATTTGTTTGTTTGTTTGTTTGTTTGTTTGTAGGGTTTTTTTTAAGAACTGTCATGAAGCTAATTGGCATCTAGAATGCAGTCATTGATTTCAATATATATTCATCTTTTTATGGTTTATTAAACTAATTAATCTCAGTAGAATAATATGGATAGTATGGTATATAAAAAAGAAGCAACCAAACAGCAGTGCTCTTTTCTGGCTTTGCAGTACAATTCACATCTTTGTTTACAATTTGTGTACTTATTAACAACTATGTCATATGTTTAAATCAGTAACATCTTACTAGTAACACATCACTAACTTCTATCTATTTTGAGTGTAAATGGTAAACAAGGGAAAGAACAGAAAATTCTTAGGTCTGAGTTGCACAGTATATTAAGAAAAAGAAACTGCACTCTTTGGATTAATTATGTATTTCACAGTGAATTCCAGTTCACACTATTCCTTGCCTAATACAAAAGGAATGTCCTTTCCAATTACTATATTTTTCTCTTGATAAATGCTATGGTTAATTGACTGAACCTTTGCAAAAAGCATAACTCTGTAAAGAAGACTTGGAATTAGTTTCAGCATCTCTGAAGTTGTTTTCATGATCCATTCTCATTTGACCCAGAAAGATTAGCATAGTCAATAGTATAAAATAATTCTACAAGCCCTAAAGGTGTCAAAAGGAAGAACAAATATTCTCTAAGATGTTTAATTTGGTTATCATTGTTTTTCTGGATGACAGTCATTGTGATTGCTATAAGTTGCTAATTTAAAAAGATGAGATGACATTGGACAAATTAAGAAATATTCTGCAATGGATTTGGCAAAAGTGTAATTTTTTTCTCAAAGATAAGTTTTTCCTATGGTACATCTCATAGACTTTTTTTTTTTATCACAGTCAAATGAAACATTTAAAACAAAGATAGTTTTAGAAACTAAACATGAGGGAAAGAGCTTGCTGAGCTTCCATTCACCTGCCAGGTATTCACAAGCATGACAAATTTGTCCAAAGTGAAGAATAATAATAGGTACATAATTTAAAGTTTTTAACACTTTTAGTCTGATTTCCTCCCTTTCCCCTATGCTATTAAAGAATGGCACCCAGTTATTCAGGAGCAGATGTTGCTCGACGGTATCAAATTATTTTTAAATGTCCCATTTTTGTGCATGTTACAGATCCTTAGCACATTATGCATAAAAAGAGATCTTAGCAACTGTATAGTCAAAGCCTTTAGCTCATGGTTAAATCAAATCTTTTAAATGTCGCACCTTCTGAGTCTTTTAAGTCATATGAATTGTTCGAAGGATTTAAAAATGATGTCAAGCAGTTGCTCTGCACTTTGTATTAACAATATCTGTTCAAATATGCTCATGTCTTCTAAACTTCTACATCTACTCTGTGTATATAGCACATACCTATATCAAGATAAAAAAGAATAGGGTGAATAACTTAAATGCGCTAGACCTCAACTTTCCAGCTGTTTGGAAATCACAGCTTGTACTGGAATATGTAGCAGCAAAAATGTTGAAGACAAATGTTGTCTTTTGAAATTTTTGTGTTTCATTCTTACACAGAATATTCATTATATGTATCTTGATGTATATAAAGTGTGAATATAGCTCAGTTTAGTCTTGACTTTATTTTAATCATTTAGAATCCGTCATTGGTGACTGATTGGAAATGCTAATCATGATTTAGGAAGAGTTCTTCTATATCCACTAGAATATAAGGATAATGCACCATAAATATAAGGATAAGAGTAACAGCGAAAAAATAAATCAAGTATTGTGGCTTTGCAGAAGACACAGGTTTTTCACATTCCATAACAATTCTACACCTGCTCTTATGAAAGGAAAAGTACTTTAAAGCACTGTTGAAATTGAATCACGATTCTCATTTGTCACCAATTAGTACAAATGTATCAAAGAAAATTCAACAAAAAGACACTCTATGTTATGAACACAGAGACACACAGTTTTGTTAAATATCCAATAGACACAGATTGCTTTTGCTGCACTTCCTTTGCTCTGTCTCTCCACTCTCTATAGTGAGGAAATGCAATACTCAAAATCCAAATTGCATAGTAGGGTGTTTGAAAGCAAAATCTAGATGTTAATTTGAAATATCTTTTTTAACAGCATTCCTTTTCAAAAATGAGGGTGCTAAAATACATAAAGATATATTTTTATCTCACTGAACAATAGGATTGGAAATACAAAACTAAAGCATTTTATCTTCAAGTTACTGATTCTGACTACAAGTTAGAATATTTAACCTGCTTTGAGTCATGACTTAATCTCCTTATCTCAAAGCTCAGTAACTAATAAGCATGAACTTGTGGGAAAACAATCCTGACATTAGCTGATGTGGTTAGATCATGATGCTGATAATATCAAGGCTGCAGGTTTGATCCCTGTATGAGCCATACACTAAAGAGTTGGACTTGATGATCCTTATTGGTCTTGTGCAATTCAGAATATTCTGTGGTTCTGTGATATTTATTTAGACTATTTAAACAGTGAAAAATTAGAAATATCTCTTTAGTAAAAAGTGTGAAAAATGCAGTGCTGATTTTCAGAGCTTTCTGCACATCTCCAGGTATATTGATTTAAGGTAGTTTGGAAAGATTAGAGGTTTATTTTCATAGAAATCAAATTATTTTCTGTTTAAATAATAGTGGGCTATTCATTAAATATTATAATTTTCATGAGTAAGTTAATGAGATTGAAAAAAAACACTGAGTAGTTTTGAGAATGTAGAAAGACCACTCACTTGTAATAGGAAGCTCATATGATCTGGTTTACCTATTTCAAAAGAAAAATACATGTCCTGCATTGCACATCTGTCTCTGTGTGATCTCTAGCAAGCAGAGTAATATAGGAATCTGAATGGCTGGATGCAAGTGACTTGCTGAAGAAAAGGAAGGGAGCAAGAGAGAATGTAAAAACATCTTAATGATGAGAGTCAAATTAAATCAAATGAGCATCTGTAAGATTTATGCCATGGCTTCTTCAACATAGAAACCAAATAAATGCTGGAGGAGGAGTGGTTTTTGCTCTAAATGGGAGTCATATATTTGCAAAAAATGAAAATGATGTCTGAGTTTGTTTGAACTTTTACCAGCTAAAAGCCTGAACAGTCAAATCCAAATTGAATATAGCTATTCCTTCTAAAAGAGATGACATTTTTTCCTTATGGTTTGCTGGTTTAAGTCAAAGGCAGTCCAACTTCATTAAAAGGAAGCAAGTACCTCTTCCAAGGACATTAAATTCAGTCTGTGTTTTCATGCTAAAATTAAGAATGTTTAGCATGGTTTAGCTAATCTATTTCATGGAATGCATTGATTACAATGGAGTTTCCTTTTGAGGCTTAGAATTGGTTATTCAGCTAAACTCAGGACATAAGTATGAAACTGAGCAAAAAGAGACTAGAGCTGCTGAGCTGAACATTTTACATTGCTTTACCCTACACCTAAATCAACAACAATTCAAGTATTTTTCAATGGAACGTGTTTTCAAAAGACGGCAAAGGGAGACTGAAGTTTAGATCCAGACTGGGATGAGTACTAGTTTCATCTCCTGGGTCTGGCAGCTAGAATCAACCAGCTATGAAAGTATAACTGTTCACAATGCTCAACTGCAGATATGCCAGCCAGATTCTGTAACATGGCACAGTTTAAGACATTATTGTAGAGAGAGCAAATAGTCTTGGACATATCAACTGTGCTGTAAACTGGAAGAATAAAGATGCTCTTCAAAGGAAACATTTTTCCCCCCAAATGGAATGAACCATTGATATGCATCATTAGATAGATTACAGTAGAAACTCAAATAAACCACAGATGAAAAAGCCTGAAATAACCAAGAAGGCATAAAGTTTCTAGTCTCCCTGGTTTTGAATGCCCTTGATGTAAATGAGAGATAAACTATTAGCTACATTAAGTAATAGCATAACTATATATAAGTAAAGAGTACCAGGAAAACTATGTCAGGTGGTACTAAAATGAAGGAAGTATTATCTTGTTGACTCCATTCATCAAGGAAACAAATCTAATTAAAACTTCTGATCACTTAGAGTGAAGACAAAGACTCAGAGTATATGTTTCCAGTCAGGTCCAGAGCATAATATTTAATTTCCTTCAGTCAGCCTTAAGATTTCAGGTTTTCATTTGAACACTGCAATAGAAGAAAAAAATGTGATCACTGCAACTGTTCTGAAGATGTATAAGTCAAAATTACTGGCACAATTACTGAAAAAAAAGTTTAGTTTAAAAATCAGTGAGATCTTAATGCAACTAAAGATGTTCTATATTGCAAAATTTTAATACTTTTTCCATTTACCGTTTACATGCTTCCCTCTCTGTAGCTATAATAGAACATTTTAAATAAATATTCTTCTTTCATTAATGTTTCAACCTCTACATTTTTTTTTTCTCAATATTTTGGATTTTTTGATGTTGACATATTATTTTAAAGCCTTTAACATCTTAGAAAATTATTAAACTTGATTTTTAAATTTCTTTTTCAAATTTTTAATTAAAATTTGTTTGAGACTACTTTGAGAACAAATTATCACTGAAAAGAGGTATGACTTTCAGCCACGGCAACAAAGAACCTGAGAGCATAATAAACACACTCAAATTACTTGTGCATGACTACTCCTACATCCAATATATCTTCCACATCCAGGCACAGAGTCAGTATTTATTCCAAGAGATTCAAGGAGTTCTGCATCTAAGACCATGCTACCAGCAATTGCTCTTACAAAAATAACACCAAAACAAACAATGACTCAAACAAAAAACAACCCAAACCCCAATGAGTTTATAAGTTTATAATATTTTATGAGTTAAGCTATTAGAAAGCAGCCAAAGGATGGTTACAAAGGTGGTGAAGGGCCTTGAGGGGAAGCTGTGTGAGGAGTGGCTGAGGGCACTTGGTCCGTTCAGCCTGGAGGAGGCTGAGGAAGATCTCATCTCAGTCTACAATTTCTTCATGAGGGGAGGAGGGGCAGGCACTAATCCCTTCTCTCTGGTGACCTGTGTCAGGACCCAAGAGAATGGCCTGAAGTTGAGTCAGGGGAGATTTAGGTTGGATATCAGGAAAAGGCTCTTCACCCAGAGAGTGGTTGAGCACTGGAACAGGCTCCCCAAAGAAGAGGTCACAGCATCAAGCCTGATAGAGTTTAACATAAGTTTGGATAATTCCAAATTCCTTCTCAGATTTGAGTCTTTTAAGCAATGTTACAGCATATACATATGTCAGTGTTCAAGTAGATACATAACCTGAATGTACATATTAAACATTTAGTAGAACCATAATCAAAGGAAGAAGCATTTTTAAGAAAGCTGGCCTAATTCAAATCTCCTTCTACTTAGAGGTGTAGGTTTATATTTGGACTTCATAGTTCACTCTTGATTTTATGATAACTCAGGGCTCTACATAAGTCTACATACTGAAACACTCCTTTTCTATTTTTAAAACAAAAAAGATCATTCTTATCCTTAATTTCTATTGATAATGACACATAAAATTGTTGACCCCTTCTAACCCAGAATTACCAGGCTAAGAAAATAATCAGAGTAAATTCAGGTAAATTAAGTGTTTTGAAAAAAGATTCCTTAAGTATACACAGTAATTTTTTAAAAAAAATTGTCAATGTTGTTACAAGAAGAATTGTATTAAAAAGCATTATTTTCAGTCAACCATCTTCTGTCTGTTCCATACATAAGACAAAGGACTTGTTTCTGCTGGTTTGAGTACCAGTATAACAGCTAGAGGAGGCACCTCTGAAGCTGAAGGAATGATTGCTGTTAAAAGCCATGCAGGATCAAGTCCTCCCTCCTATTTAAACATTCATTTAAAGAATTCATTCCACATTGATGAATACATTACATGAACTACAACGGGACCTGTCAAGGGAGTAACTTGCACCACATTGGATATGAAACATTTTGCAGCTATCTGAATCTTTTGATCTCCTAAGAGAAATACCAGGTCCCTCCATGAACACGGCAGAGTGCTGAGCCCTCTCTGTCCAGCATGACAATACATAAAAGGCATTTTTGCTCTTTCCCCTTCAAGGGCTGTCTTCTCATACCTCCAGTATGTTTTGATATTTTTCTTTTGCAAGTCAGTTACTAAATCTTCCAAAAGGCTTTCATTGTTCTTCCCAAGTGGAATGTGCTGAAGGAAGCAATGTGAGCAGTGCACTCTCAAACCCCTGTTTCCTGTTGCCCCCAGCTGTCCTGCACATTGTTAGGATATGTAAATAATGCAGACAAACCAGGCATTACAAACCTATCTCTTCCCTGCTGCCTGATGGATACATTTTGTAAATGGTACCTTTTGCACTGCTGTACATCTGTCACTTGTGTCCTCCACTTAAGCCTCAAGTTCTACAGATGAAGGGACAAATATGAATAATGAGATGAGACCAAGTGCTCTGAATGTACTTTTAGTTGTATTTATGCATGATAAAGCAGAAGAAGCTCACTTCCCTTATGTGCAGACAAAAAAAAAAAAAAAAAAGG
>VZRX01016357.1:44903-80785 GCA_013398075.1 Notiomystis cincta
GATGGAATTCTGTGGTTTTTTTTTTTACTTTCAGTAGGAGGATCAGCAAGTGTCTGTCCACCCTGCCACACCAGATAGTTTTTAGCAGAAACAAGAAGCACTTTCACGAGATCTTCCTATTTTTCTTTATTTTCAATATTGCAAAATTTTTGACAGATACATATTGATACTGCATATCAACCAAGCAAATATGCAATACATATATACAAATGCAATCTCAAAATTATTCAAGTCTCACAGATAATGAACCACTTACTCTTTATTCCTTATGCATTCTCCCCAGAAATGATAGCCAAAGTGAATACAGAATCATATCTACTACCAACATGTCCAAATATCAAGCTTTCTGCTAGACCAGTTAATGTAATATTTCTCAGGTTTACAACAACTGACAACAAAATAAATACGGTTTTCAAATTGTGGTCTTTTACTTACAAAGAAGAATAATGCCTTTTAAAACACATATCTAGTCTTGTATCTGCACACAGCAAATGTGACCATACCAAAAGTCCATGATACTGAGCACTGTGTGACGATTTGTGAATATTTACAGTTGAGTATTCACTATTTTTTTCATATTTATTTCCCTTTTTGCGTCCTATAACAGGAATCATACCACTGTATTTAAAAATGCTACGTGAGATTTTTCTTCTGTGAGTTTGTCAGTCCTTTATTAAATTTGGTTTTTTACCTTTTAGTAGAACTCCAAATTCGTAAGAGAAGTTACACCACTTTCTTCATTTAAAGCCTGCTTTTTGACGCTTCTCACTTTACATGCTAGAAGAGAACAAACAACTCTTTTCACCTCTGCTTTACCTTCATGCTATATAAACTAAACTTGAAGGATGAAACCACACAGTGTGTAACACAGAGCCATGAAAATTCCATCCATAAGTACTGTTCATGGTCACGTTGAAGCAATCCAAATGCACAGATTGATTTAACTTGATTCTACAATGGATTGTTACACACTCTTGTCCTCTCATTCAGGGAGCTTCATAGAAATCTCAGGTCTTTCTGTCTACTGGCAAGGGTTGTGTATTCCTGTTCATCTTGGCTCACAGAAACTTGGCATACAAAACATTGAAGTGGTGAGGTGGTATAGTTTTTAGGAAATTTGGGAAGATTTGAACCCTTTCTATTGTGTCAAACTTCATCATTAAAATTGAAAAAAAAAAAAAAAAAAAAAAAAAAAAAAAAAAAAAAAAAAAAAAAAAAAAAAAAAAAAAAGAATTCCGACCTGCGGGAAAGAGATGTGTTAAGGGGCTGGATAACAAAACCAGAAGTATGTTATTAACTACTGGATCTTGCTGACACACATATTCTGACAAAAGATTAACTACTTAAACAATTCCAAATTACTTAATTTTGTTTAGTTCTTGCTTGTTTGGTTTGATAGTCTTGTAGCATTACATCCTTTTTCAAAAAGGATGAATCACAGTGTTGAGACTTAATTCAAAAGTACTCTTAAAGCCTCATCTTAATGAAAGAGAACTTTCTTCCTTAACAATTACTACTTCCAACCACTGGATGTGTTTTCAGAAGTGTGTATTTTCAAAGAAAACATATTAACATAAAATTCAATGTAAAATATCAAGACCTGCCAATTCATTAACAGAAAACTCTTGGAATCAGCAGGTAACAAGATCAAAGTACACATTAAATTCAGCTGGAAGGCAGCATCAAGTTAGCTAATGGTCATCTAAGACAACTCTCTGACTTTGGTAGGTGGCTCAAGATTTCTAACATAGTTTCTAAAAAGGAACACAATGTAAGAGGTGGTTCAATCACAAACACAGCCACTTTCTCTAAAGGACTGCTTCACAGTACTGCAATTCTCCAGGTGAGCACAATGTTACTTCCCAAATACAGCACTTAGTGGCAAACCGAAACTTCAGTTCCGATAGCACAAGATTTGTTACCTCCGCTAATCTCAGTTTCGAATGTGTTTCTGTTCCCAGTGTCTGGCAGTCTTTTATGAAGGCTGTGGCACCTCTCAGCCTAATCAGACAAACCACCTGCCAGTATTTCTGCAATCAGTGTGCAGATTGCCTAAACCAGCCCATGCAGTTAAGAGTTGTGCAGAACAGTAAGCATATCAGTGCTCAGCTGCTCCCACAGCCACCCTTCTAGGAATGGTATTAACATCAGCTACTGTGTTATAACAGGCATGATCAACTGAGTGCTCCATTTGGTAGGTGTTGTTGGTATAATACACATTTAATTGGGTTGGTTATGGTATGATTTTCTGAAAGAATGACTTATGGTTTGCCAGGAAAAAAACAGCAAATGCTATTCAGAGAGCTCTGGGAAGAGTAATTTTTATTATGTTAATGTGCTAATACCTGGTTGACTCATAAAGCCATTGTGAGTAACTCACGTCTCAAATCATATCAGGAATACCACAATACAACTTTCAAACTAGTTTATTTGATTTGAGGATAGGAAAGGGAGTACGAGATTAATTCAAAAGCTAAGGAACGTGATCCTTTTCTCACTAAGTATAAAGCATATGTGGATATGTCAATTTCCAATTGTCCTAGACAACTTCATTACATCTGGGGAGCTGAGTTCTGGAAAGTTAGAAAGATTTTGTTAAAAAGGTTAAGAGCAATTGGATATTATAGGATTTAGGCATTTTTGGAAATGCTTCTTGAAATCCTATTAAATCTGTGTAAGATATCCAGGCAGAACTGGGAATTTCATTTATCAGTGTCCCTAATCTTTCAAAGGCTAGTTGAGTAACTAGGGCTTAAAGAGACATAGAACCCTTAATTTCTTTTTTCTGGATGATGAGAAACATAAATGGACCACAGTGTCAAATATAACAATGTTTTATTCTAATGCTTTATTACTTTGAAAATTTAAAATAATTATAATTTAATGGAAATACTATTTGGAGGTATTATTTTCCTAGGTTCTCTTCGATTATGTTCTTTTTAGTGACTTGGTGGTTGCTGAGGGATTTTGTTAATCTATCAATGTGAATTCACCTCTATTTTACATGAAAATACACCTTCACATTCAGAAGCCATTATGGGAATTTTCACAGACACGCTGTGAATTTTGCAGGCCTAGCCACTGCTCTTTATTCAGAAATTATGTAGGTGGAACAGAAATAATCACCACAAGAGCAGGCAGAAGACAAGCCTTAAGCAGCATTCGAACAAGGTTTAAGGCAGGCTCCTTAGAGGCAGATAGAGAAATTCAGGGGTCCATGGCTTGGGTTGTTGTATGTCTGTAGGCAAAGCAGAAAAATAACTGGACAGCCTAAACACAGAAGAAGAAAGAAAGAAAATTAGCTAAAGCATGAAGCTCAGAATAAAGCATTAGTATGTTAAGGCTTAGATGATGTTACTATTAATTTTTTATGCTTTCATTCCTTTTTATTTCTATGTTTTATCTTGTGAAAGTAACAAGGATTTCAAAGAAAACCTTTGAGAGTATATCTATTTCTAACTCCAACATTAATACTTTCTAAACCTGTAAATTTCAGCTGTAATTTTTACCACTGTCATCATAACTATTTGTTGCATTTGTATATGTTTTACAAAAACCTTTCTTGTAATATCATATATTGATATTTTTGTAAATAATTTTACTTAATATTTGACTGTTACATGTTCAAACCAACAATGTTCTACCATGCCTTTAGGATTTCTGTATAATTTTTAAAAGAAATCTCAATATAAACCATGGAGTTTTGCTTTCATTTTGCAAATGTCAGGTCTGTTGCTCCAAATATTTGACAACTACAGAAAATATAGCAGTCAAAATAAAGTGATGGAGAACTAGTAAGGTAGAATTGTGAAATGCAGAGTCATTTCAAGTGACAGACCCTTGCCTTGTAAGGTTCCCTCTACATAGCCCTGCAGTCTCAGTGTTTAGTATGAGATTATATTTATTAAAATTCAGTTATTTCTATTGTCACACATCAGCCTATTGAAAAACAGTAAAGGTCTGAAATATCTATTTATCAACTGTCAGGGAAAAGTGAGGGCTGACCTAACTAAAGTAAAGGATTTCAGGCCTTTCAGCTTTTAGACACATAGTACAATATAGCTTTATGCTAAAATAGCTATAATGTGTAAGGAGTGAACTAACTTTTCAGAGCTGCTTCAATGATAGCTGTCTAGAGATGAAATCACCCTAACTACATTTAAACAATTAGCAGTCAAACATGTTATAATAAAACATCAAATTTCATGTAAGTAGCTATGCATTGTGAGAGCTGCACTAAGAGTAATTCCCTTCAACTTTGCTTCCTGTTACTGGTGGTAGATCACATTTGTCATCCTGTTGCCAATACCAAATCAGCTCAGAGCAGTGTTACACTAACTCCAGGTCTTGACAGTAAATTCCTGAAAGCCTCATGCAGTATCATCAATGGGAAATTAAAATAAAGGTTAATGTCACTTTTTATGGTTGACTAGTTCTGTAAACAGACCAAAGGGAAGGTAGCATCTGAAACCTGAAGAATTTATTAGGCTGACAACCACCAGGGAGTACCAAATACACCTGTCAAAGCCGAGCTTATCTTGTGAGGAGGAATTATGAGGGCTTGTTACATGAGCAGCAAAATCAGCCTTACTGCTCTCAAGTTAGCATTAATGAAACAAAGATTGTAGCAGTAAACTACAGACAGAAGTGAATAAAACATAAAATTGAACTGTAGTACAATTTCCAAGCTTAGGGCTAATCTTTACAGAATTTTTTCTCTAACAATGCTCATGTATGTTCAAATGGGGGGGGAAAAAAGTGAGGTTTCAAATCACAGAGGCTTTTCATAAGCTATGATTAATGAATTTACCTGAGTGAAAATTTTGAACTGAGAATTATACAAACTCAGCAATGCCATAGTGGTTGAGCAGGAAAATATCCTATATGCAATATTAGGCAATAATCACTGTTCTTCATAGGAACAGATTATTTTATTCGCTTGTCATTTGTTTGTTTTGCATCATATGCTTGATGCTCAGCTTCTTCAAAGCTAATCAAATGAATTAACAATCAGAGGTCACAGGTTATGTTGGTTGTGGAGATTGGGTTGCTTTGTTTTCTCAGAGCGGAAGGGTACACTCTGATTTTATGAAATAATTAAACTCACTGATAACTTGACTCAGTTACTACACCCTGATATCAAGGTACCATTTCCTTATGTACTAAGCACCTTCTGGCCTAAACATCCTACAATATTGCACAAGTACTGTTTGGAGGATGAAAGTACTACCAATAGGAAAATGGGAACAGATTGTTAAAGTAAGTCAAGTCACCAATGTTTAAAGAGCTAGAGCAACACAGTGAATCCAAGACTCCGGCATAAGTCCACTACCAGATTCTCATGAAAATTAATAGATATTTTGGCCACTGCATGGTGACATCAGCCAGACCTGAGCTGGTAGTTGCTAAGTGTGAAGGATGCCCTACTAAATTAAGAAGGTTTTGCAAACTACGTCAATAAAACCCCTGTAATAATTATTATAAATCCTGCAAATATTAGCTTGCTGCACACGGTATTAAAAAAAAAAAAAAAAGAAAAAGGAGTCTTGTACAATAACTTTACTGAGTTATATGTATGTACAAACACATTTTATTTTTTATTGCATAAAGTTTATTGATTTCTTTGGGCTTTGGGTATTTGCTTCTGTAGTAGACAAGTGTTTTATGGAATTGCTAGATGTATGCAAGGAATATTGGTAGATCAATATTTGGTAAATATATTCTCTGTGGACATAGGAGTCATAGAATTCTGACATTTAAGAAATTGGTTTGAAACATGTCTGTATTAGGGCAATAATTTAATTTATAATGTGTATTTCTAAACACAGGTGTAACATACTAAGCTTGTGTTGCTGATGATCTGTAAAATTCTTTGATGTATACATCATAGTATACATAGTAACTATGTATTTGGGTTGCCTGTTTATCTGATAGACTACAGCTACATAAACCTATATCTGTTTTCCTTCACATTCCTCCACTCAAAAAGGGTGGAGCAGGGTCAGCTGTACAACAGTCCTTTAAATGTATTTCCTAACCGTTTACATCTCTTATTCACGTACTTGTCAAGACCTTTCATACACGAGCAAGCCCTAACTGCCCTTCCTAGCCCCATCTTGGGTCCCCACCCACACACAATTTGTGTGTTGTCCCAAAAGCTGCATCTAACTTCAGGGATTTTCCCTGGCCTGAGCTGTGTTGCAGCTGTGCTTTGTTTTGCTTTGCAGCCTGGTGAGTGTGGCTGTGCCTGGTGCTCATGGACTGGCTAAACCTTTCTGCTGTCACTGGACTGTTCTGCTCATGTGTGGTGGGGCACACCACACATGGTATTCATGCCTCTGCTGCTATGATGTTTTTAATTCCTGGGCTGCCTTCTCTTGAAGAACAAACTGCTCTACCACCCATGATGCTTTGCCATGATGCTTTACAATTAAACCAGGTCCTTTCCAGAGCAGCAAAGTTGTAAAAATAAGGTACACACACAAACTCCTTGCATGTACAAGCATAAGTTTATTCTGGTGCTTCAAATAAAGCTTTGTAAAAAAAAAAAAAAAAAACCAAAAACAAAAACCAAAGCCTTTTTTCACCACACAGATTTTAATTCTACTTTGAAATGTACCTTTCTGTATTAAATAGAATTGTAATCTGCAAGTGGTTTTTGTCATACTTCTTTCATCTTATTATGTGGGAGCATTTCTATTTTGAATTACATTAAAAAAAACAACAAAAAACCCCCCACAAAACATTACTTTCTTTGCTTTAGGAGGATTACTTTCCCTTTGAGAGATTGTGGAATAGTGTAAGGAAACCTTTAACTGTCCAAAGGTACAAACTGTACTCTTGAAGGAATAGGAAACATATTGCATTGTTTTCCAGCAAAGAGGCAAAAAAATACATGTCTGTGGCTGTCTTAATTTTATTATTAGTGAATTATGCTTTCCAAATGAATATTGAAGTGCAACTTGCTCTAAGGTGCATTTACTGACTGAAACATAAGTCATGAAGCTAATCAGCAGTTGAGTGCTTCAGATGAGAAACAGGATAGGTTTATTCTTGGAAAGTAAAAGCAGTTCCAAATATGTTGATGCACTGTGTGACTGTGTATCAGTTGTTCTTGGTTTTTTTCTTGAATGATAAATAGAGGTGCATTGACAGGAGTGCAATATCCCAGACCAAAGTTATCTTGCTAATGGGTCAGTGGCAGAAAGATGAGGTGTGAAACTGGATTTAAAATAAAAGTCCTGGAGTCTAGAACAAGGAATAGATAACAGCTGCTTAGCCAACTTAACACCTCAAAGTCATAGAGGTCAGTTTGCCATCTATGGGAACTAGCAAGATATGACTAAATCTTGTTTGTACTTTTCTTCCTTTTGTCAGACTTTGTCTGGTGACTGAGTATGCTTGGTTTTAGTTTGTAAATCATGTATGGCAAGGACCTAGGGCAAATAAGGGTAATGTTGCCATGTATCATCTTGCAAACAGTATCCTTCACCCTGTAAACATAAGATATGGAAAGCAGTTATAACTTTAAAAATCACAGTTCTTAGGTAAGATCCACATAGAAAACTCTTTGGCTTCACTGCTGCAGTTCAAAAAGACTTAGGTCTCAAGTGGGTGGTTTGTCCAAGATTTCTGTTAAAAAACAAAACAAAACAAAACAAAAAACAAAGAAAATACCCCAGCACAACCTCCTCCCAAAACCTCAATTCAACTGTTAATAAGGCTAACTGCTGTACAAGTCTAAAACCTAGGAAAGAAGCAGTAACACCATCTACAACCCCACTCTGCTCTGTTCTTTTAGTCTTGCTGAGTGATGCAATCCAGAACATTCACCTCTTTGCTCCATTAATACTATTAAGGAGATGAATTAACCTAATCTTGTTGCTGCTCGACAGACATTAGTGATCCTGTAACTTTTTTCTCTCAAGCAGAATTATTTCCTTAAGAAAGGGGAATATGAAACAGTGAAGAAAAAGACAGAAACCAATCATTATGTGGAAGTTAACACAGGATAATTGGACAATGCAAGTATCAGAGGCAAATAAAAGCCTGATTTGAAAGAAAAAGAGCTGTGTGACTACAGAGTAGAGAAGCTGTGGAGGGCTAAGAAAATCACTTGTAGAGCCATATGCAAGCATTATGATGACTGTGCTTGTAATATATTTGATATTGACAAGAAGGGTCTGAATCTTCATTTGTCTTCTCTTCTATGACAAATGTCATGCCCCTACAAAGCCAATTTTACTCCTTAATTTCAACCCATATCAATATAGCTTAGTGCCTAAATCATTCTGATCGGGTGCTTCTAGGCCAGTTCCTCTTACCTCATCTGTAGACTTCAAGAAGATTGTGCACCACCTCACATGTGGTATCTTTGCCTAAGTTTAATAATCTAACAGAAGTCAAACTTCCTTTGTCCATGAATGTGTGCATATTGGGGCAGATTCATGTGTTAAGCCAATAATACTCATTCTTTTGTAAAATGCTGCTGAAATTAATGGAAGAAATATCAGTCTAGGAGTAATGTGTGTTGAGGAAAGAGTGGGAGACTGAAGGAGGCAGACTGAGAGAGGAAAGTATAGCTGCCCTTCATCTGCTGCCTACCTGTTCTGCACTCCTCCCAGTTACAGTAAAACTTGTTTATTTTCCCCTTTTATCTAAATGCTATAGTAATTAGGTAAACTGTTTGTATAGTGCTCCATAGTATGTATCTATCAGTGATGTCCATAAAATTATCAGCACCCAGAAACATTTTTAATGTATTATGCCATGATGAGGAGATATTCTGCCATTGATTGTAGCTTTACTATGGAGAAGTTATTATTTCATCTTTTGTAATAATGCTTATGGGCTAAATGTCTGAGAGGAGAAACTTCTTTTAAGGCAGCTGCTCTAGTCTGGAAACTTAGATCATTATGCAATTTTACTTGACCATTATGCAAATTTTTCTCCTAGAGTTTACTTGATAGAAAATCTTGATGGGAAATAAAGCATTGCATTGGCATGAATTTGTCTAGTAAAATCTGCTTACTTGTGTTCCAGTCTCTTCAGATTTCTAAATTCCTGCTAAAGAAATTATAATCTAAATAAATGTGCATTTATTATACTTATGTCCGAGCACATTACAAGGTAGGCCTGACATACCTTACAAGAACTGCAACTCTATAGTACTGCAGAACTTCATTAGTTCAATGGACAACTTACATGAAAATAAGCAAATTTTTCTAGAGAATGTACATTCTCTTAGTAGTAGTACACCAAAATAAACTAACTGACAATAGGATTTCTTAAACCCTCTATAGTGCATATGCTCAACTTCATTATGGACAGAAAAGACAACTGTAAACCAGGATGTTTTTATAAACTAATGCATTCACCCCTGATGTAGAGTAGACTTTCCTATTGAAATGCTCTTTAATATTTATTCTGATTAGGATCAGGACAATTAGCTGGATAATGAATTATTGATGAAATGCCTAATAGAGTTGAGCTGTACAAACACTTCCAGAATTCTCATTTTTGAGAAGTTTTGAAATATATTTGCTACTAACTTTAAAGTCAAAACACTAAAAGAACTCATACCAGGAGAACCAGCTATGAAACATAGTTCAGTAGATTTTCAAGCTAAACACGGATCTTTCATGGACCTTTTCATCTGTTGAGAAAAGTCTCACAAAGTTAGTGAAGAACTCATCATCACTGTTGGATTTCTACTCTTAAACCTAAAGAAAATGCCTTGTCATTCATTTGAGGCAGTGGAAGAAGGTGTCTACTCCTTCTGCCAAAACCTGATTAAATTACTTCAAACTGCCTTTTGCAAACTTTAAATATACTCTATTTAAACCACAATACTTAAAGCTATTGTTTAAGAAACTACCATGTGAAAGAAACTTGTTCAGTGCCTGCTGCTAAGCAACTCTGATCTGACTGCCATGGGTGTACATTAAGCATATCAATTATGTGCAGAAATTATCCACATAGCAGCAGTCACTGCAAACAACTTCCAGACATGCATTTTCATTTGCATATGCTAAACGAGTGTAGAAACATCATTAGCTACGGTACACCAAAGAAAACAAAATCAAGCAGGGACAAAGTGTTTTAACACCACTGGAGGGTGGTCAGCTGCAAGTGAGGAACAGTTACTGAACAAAAGTATCTGTCACTATCATCTTAGAAGTCTCTAAAAGGCAACAATCAGTCTCGTGACACCAACACAGACTATGCTTATTCAGCAAGTTTATGTTGTTTGCCGTAACTATTGTAAAACATTTACCAGGGTCATAGAAACAGACAATGTCAATTAGTGCTCTGCATGCAACTCAACTGGATTAAGCCCCAAGGTGGAATGCTGAAGAGATTTAAGGGATGCATTATTGCATTGCAGAACTGCAAAGTATTTAAGTCAAATAGCAAACAAATTTCAATGTATGAGATGTCTCAACAGACTGTTATCTCAAAGACAACTATAGTAAACTTCACACAAATTTAAGTAAAGAAAAATGGGAAACAAATGTTAACAGCAAAAATTTAATATAGATCTGTAGGTGTGTAAGTGTGTATAATTATGTGCTTATACAGTAGCAAAATATATAAATTTCCCTTTTAATTTAGTCAGCTGGAAATGTTTTTGCTTCTTCTGATAGTCAAGTTTTGCTCCTTTTCTTGTCAAGAAAGTAATGAAAATGTCAGGTTAGTACTTCCAGGTGAAATCTAGAGCTCTTGCTTCCTCTTTCTCCAGTTTCTCAAATGCTTTTGCCATAGCTGCTTTTAAAGCAGTGCTGAAAGAATGATCTGGCTACAGGTGGAATCTCTACCATGATGCAAAGTTGTTGCACAATAAATCAAGGAGAACCTAATAATGCATTTTAGCATCTGCATTAATTCCACTGTAAAGATTTTGTTAAGATTAATGTTAGTGTATAAAACACTGAACCCCATTGTGGAATGTGCATATTTAGCCATACCCTTTTCTGATAGATGCATTGAAAATCTGGGGTTTTTAATTAACCTGCACCATGAGGCATTGACAAATCAGCATAGAAGCAAGTAATACTGACTCTGGCACGTGTTCCAGTTTGTAGCCACTTTCTAGCGATCAGCAGGAGTTATGTTCTCACTCTGGCTAATTGGAAATTGAGCAGAAAATTATGTTTGATGCCTCATGCACCTTCATAAAGAATGGGGGGAGAAAGTTGCATATCACAGAATCAAAGAATCATCCAGGCTGGAAACTACCTCTAAGATCATTGAGTCTAACCTTTGACTGATCACCACCATGTCAACTAGGAAAAAATAAAAATAAAAAATAACTAATTTATGATATTTAATTGCTGTTGCATAGCAGAAAAGATGTATAGGCATTGGTATTTCCTTTAAAGAAAGAAATAGCTGGACAGTATAATATTGTAAACTGGAAACATTGTCTTTTTTGTAAGAAATTAAATGTTAATGATATCACTACTTAAGTGCTTGCAGCTATGCTTCCCCAATTGCAGCAGTTTTGCTGGAGAAAGCCATTGCAACCAACTTACAGCTGTATGAAAAGACAAGTAAACATGCTCACATGAAAGGGTATAATATATGAAGTGTGAATATTTTTTAGAACTCCTTGGGTTCTCTCCACTTCCACTTACCTCACCTATGTATTTCATCTCCCACCAACACTGAGTCAGAAAAATATGTCCTTCCCCCAACACAGATGTTATTCTACTTTGAGTTTTACATAAGAAAAATATTTCTCCAAATTATAAAAAAACCCTACCCTGATAAACCTAATATCTAATCATCCACAGCTGTAAATCATTATTGATCAAGTTGTATTTCATGTAAAGACCTTGTATGTCCTTGGGCAGATATTTCATGTATTTCATGCCAAAACCTAGATCAGAAAGCTATAGTCAAAATATAGCCTCCATAGGAGGGCACACCATATGTTTCAGTAACTAATTTAAGATACTGCTTAACAGAATGGTTGTTTTCTTAGGTTACTCTGAGAAAAAAAAAAACTCTTTCAGGGAAACCACATGCATGCCTATTTAATGGCTGCATACAGAAGAATTGTTTATAAATGGTTTCTTTACATGCTATTTTTTAAAAATTTATTTTCAGTGTGCATAGCTGGACAACCATGACAAGAAGAAACTGCTTCCTTGCTTTTCACATAGGNCTTCCCCCAACACAGATGTTATTCTACTTTGAGTTTTACATAAGAAAAATATTTCTCCAAATTATAAAAAAACCCTACCCTGATAAACCTAATATCTAATCATCCACAGCTGTAAATCATTATTGATCAAGTTGTATTTCATGTAAAGACCTTGTATGTCCTTGGGCAGATATTTCATGTATTTCATGCCAAAACCTAGATCAGAAAGCTATAGTCAAAATATAGCCTCCATAGGAGGGCACACCATATGTTTCAGTAACTAATTTAAGATACTGCTTAACAGAATGGTTGTTTTCTTAGGTTACTCTGAGAAAAAAAAAACTCTTTCAGGGAAACCACATGCATGCCTATTTAATGGCTGCATACAGAAGAATTGTTTATAAATGGTTTCTTTACATGCTATTTTTTAAAAATTTATTTTCAGTGTGCATAGCTGGACAACCATGACAAGAAGAAACTGCTTCCTTGCTTTTCACATAGGGGTGAAAACCAGAATACAATAGAAACTGTGACTTATTTCTCTTGCATTCAGTTATTTGGTTCAACCATAATTTTCTCTTTTTAATCTTTGGTAAATTTAGTAAGAGATTTAACTACTTCACAGTTTCATTTAGACATTTCCCCTGCACAAGCTTTCACATAAATTCCCATGACTTTTATCACATCTTCTCTTTTTCTGATCAATGTGCAAACACCCACATAGTTCTCCTCTCTTCAGCAAAATAGCTTTCTTAGTAATCTTCTCAGATCTAAAATAAAAGAAAGGCTCCCTTTTCTGTCCATGACTTCTTCACACAAATCTCTATGCATTAAGGGCAGAGCAGGTAGATTTAAAATAGACCAAAGTTAGGTTTTGAGCTCCTTTAAATGATGGAACTTGCCTTATGACAAAGGAAGAGCTGGCGCTATTGCAGCCACTGCTGCCTGATCCTGACAGCTGTTTTCCCCTTACATCATACAGCTATCCTTTATCAAAAAGTCACACAGAGCTAAAATTTTATTGTAAAAGAATAGCAAATCTCACTAAATGATTCAGGCAAGTTAGAAGTTTTTATAAGTTTTTTATCCTGTGCACTTTTCCAACTAAATTCTCATGCAAAGTACAGTAACCTAAGAAACAGACCATAGTCACATATTTTTCTGTACTGGATTATCATGAATACTGAATGTATAAAAACTTAAACAACAACAACTTCCTTTAATAACTTCTCCCTTTATCCCTTTTCTCAATATATGTAAATCTATTTCTGGCAGCTCTAATGAGTCTTTAAATTCTGTATGAATTCAAGCCAAGGGGTTGGGATTTAATACGTGCTGGACATAGAGATGTTTCTTTCTTTGGAAGAGCAGGTGGCCTTAAATGAGGTTCAGTATCTGAAGATGTTATAAGGACGAAAAGTGTGTAAAATAAAGAAGCTGTGGTGAGAAAACTGCCTAGAAGAGGGAGAGAAACTTTGCAATGTATTTTATCTTGATCTCATGCAGACAAGATGAGGAATAAATGCAAGGTATAGGACAGGAATACACATTTTTTCAAGTTGCCATGTCATTTGGAGTTTCCATAATAACTGTGACTCAAATGAGGTGATTCTTCTATAATGAAACTCCCATTTGGGCAGCTGAAGCTTAATTGTGGAGTTTCACTACAATTCTGATTTTTCTGGGTAACTGTCACGGATATTTGACTTATTTTGGACTGAATCTAAAGATTGTTTAAAGCACAGAAAACAACTACCTTCTCTGAGAGCTGTAAAAATTTCTTGGGAGTGAGAGACTTAAGGATTTTATTTAACTTATCTAAAAGAAAACTGAGATGTGACTGTATTGCCTTCTACAACTACCTCAATGTTACTTATTAAATACCAACTACTAAAGGGATGTTTAATTTGGAAAAGAAAACCGGAAGGAATTAATGGCTTGAAAATTGGCTAGATGAATACAAGGCCCTGCATAATTCATAAGGGAAGTAAGAGAGATCTTACACAACTTATTCTATCTGTGCCTGAATCTCCTCCTGATTTTCCTGCTGGTTTTGATGCCATTTTTTTAAAAAGTGGCAAGTAAACAAAATCCAGAATGATACAGCTTGCAGAGAATTAGGCACGGTGTTGAGTGAGCCTAAGAAGCTGCATAAACAGTGTGTATAAGTAAAGCAGTAAAGTATGGAAGCTGGCAAATAATTGAGTAGTTAAAAAAATAAGCTCAATGGGAATAGTTTGGAGGACTGGATTAGATCTGCAATTGCAAAACTATGTAAATGACCAGGAAGTGATATAAAAAGTGGGTTCCATTCTGAGAACAAGCATTTTGTGTGAAAGATTGGATAATAAGAGTCTGAATTTACAAGGGTAAAGAGATTTGGAAGGATTCCCAGGGCAGAAAAAGCCTCTTCTAAATTGTTCCAAGACAACTTATTTTAATCCATGTATGAGCTTCTAAACTCTGACACTTCAAGAATCCTCAAAAAAAAGTTGGGTTATCTTTTTGGTATGTAAGATGTACTTCATTTTTCAATGGCTTAAGGCCATGCAAGTCAGTTGGAAGATCTAAACAGAATTAAGATTTCATGCTATAATCATGGATATTTGTATCTCATGGCTAGATTTTGTCACTGTTTTGGTTTGAGGTTTTTTTAAGTACTTTTCTGGCAGGAACAAGTCTATTACCTTCTAATCATATCTGAACTTTTCTATTCCTGTTCTATAAATAGGTTAATCAAGATTGTTAAAGATAGAAGAGGCCACCAGAAAAGATAAGGGGAAAAAATTATTAATAAATTGGCCTCTTTATTTGTGTGACTTAAAATTTCACAATTTAAGTTCTATCACATTATGTGAAGATCTTCCTTAATTTTTTATTTCTTCCTCTGTTTTTGCTAGGTTTCTATGTACAGTTTTTTCACATGTACTTATGCATGGTGAAATGCCTATAGATGTGAAAACATAATGTAACTAGATTAATTCAAATAAATTTAGTGATAAAACTTCCTTTTTGTTACAGAAAGATGTCCACATGTGACAAGTAAACTTCGAATTTCCATATTAGCTAGGATTCAAAAATATATTCAAAACTTTAACTAATATTTTCATTTCAAACACCTTCAAAATATAACAGACTGTGACCTGAAGTAATCTCCAAAGCTTTACATGCCTTTTCCTTTTCTGCTTTTGGGTCTTTATTCCAAGCAGTTTAATTTCTAATTTTTTGCCTCTAGTTATAGAGGAATTCTCCATTTGTTTTAGTAAGTCACCTGAATCTAACCCAAGATTTCTAAAGTTAATATGACAGACACCAGCTCCAGGTTTTAAGTTCATGCCCTGTTCAAGTTCTGAGTTTATATTAAATTTGGTACATATTGTCCTATATATCTGTATTGCTCTAGAAGAAAATTCTCCATGTAGTCTGGAGAGATATAGGATACTCCTACAGTGTTCTGAGGTGAGGATTTAGAATTGCGAAGGCACCTCAGAATACATGTGTCCCATAATATGTATTTACGTTTTACCTAGCATGTATATTGATCTTTATTTGTTTATAATTCTGTTTATGTTCATAAAACTGAAATATTTGCTTCAACTACAATTTTAGAACACAGCAAATTACTTCAGATGCTAAAATCCATTTGTGAGCTAAATGCTGTGAGTAAGTTAAAAGCAGTCAAATATTGCAATGTTTATACTACACATGACATGGCACATCCTGTAGATTTGAGCAGAACTCTGGATTATTTTGTAAGCCTTTGGGGAAGTAGGGGGAGAAGGAGAGGAAGGGAAGGGAAGGTTTGAGTCTCTCGTTCTGATTTGTGATTCCAGAACTGATTAGACAATTTACAGTACAGCTGATGGATACAACTGAATTCAGCCCTTGGACCATAAGGAAGTACCAAACCCTCTGAAAAATACATAAACCTCCAAGCCAAGGAATCACAGCTCTCCTGTGGTCTCTTCTAAATCATGCATTCCTGTCTGCACTATAGCCAAGCATCTTGGAAAAGATGACTTTGAAAAATCCACTACAAGTTCCAAGTATTTTCCCCACTGAAAACAAAGTTGTAATTGGAGTCACTGGGGTTATGTAAGGGGTGATTTCAGCCTGTTCTCATATAGATAAGCATTTTTGCACCTTGTATGACCTTGATTGTCTGACAACTGAATAGATATTGCAGTAAGTTTCTGTTCATTTGAAACAATTATGTACAGATGTTTTCAAAGGATAAGAAAGCTGATCAGAAGGCACTTGAAATCCAGGAAAAGATAAATATAATATATGAAATAAACAAGTGCAACTGACACTGCTTGGACCTTTAATTGATGTATTGTGCTGACAGCAGTACTGGACATTTAAATGTTTTGCTCAAGATTGTGGAAACTTTAACCCCTGGGAAGCTTAGCCATGGGAATTACTGCATGGGGTTTCTCATAGTAATTTTTGTATCAAAACTATATTGAAAATGAGTGGAGTAATTCAAAATAAATACAATCCAGGCATGAGCTTTGCCTAGATTTATATCTGAACCTTTCTTTAGGTTCAGGCAAGTTGAGATAGTGTTTATAAAAGCTTTTGTCATTTCTGGTCTGTTCTCTGCAGGAAATGAGATCATGGTTTGTTCCCTCTCTTTCTCTGTATCTGTCTGTCAACTCTCACCTCTGTATGACATAGTTTAAGTCTGTTGGCCAAATGGACTACTTTGACAGAGACAGAGGTGCTTCACGTATTTATTTCACATAAATTATTGTCAAAATGAAAAGAATTATTTGTTTTGTGATATAGCTCAATTTTAATGAAATAGTACAGAGTTTAAACTGGGAAACATCACCCGGAACGTTGGTGGAAGCATGGAATAAGCACCAAGTGGATCTTGTGCTGTACCAGGTACCAATACAGTCCAAATACAAGGCACCAGACTTCAATGGTTCTACTGTTTATGGTATTATTTGTTATATTTCTGGTTCCATTATTTCATATTCATTTTAATTTAAACTTCTTGTGCACGACAGCGAAAGTGAAATGAAAGTCTCTTCTGCTGCTGTACAATCTTACTTCTCTATAAAGTCCTTATTGCATCCTAGTCCTCCCAGTTTTTATTTTCTTGAGCCATCCCTTGCCCTTTCTTTCTCTGAGAGCATATTTAGATATCATGCTATCCATGGAAGAATTCTAGACATACACTGCTGTTTCAAATTTCTCCATCATTTCTTTGTGATGTCAACAACTGGAAGCAAATCTTCTGAAACAGTTGGTCTTTTCTTGAGCTTTCAGTTTTCTCTAGTCTTTATTTCAGATTGAAAACTTTTCAGACATGTCCAACCTCTTTCTGTTGATAAATTCTCAAGCCTGCAAGGCTCTCAACAAATAAAAAATATTAATATTTAGCACAGATATACAGGAAGGATTGTAAATTTAGTGCATGAGATATTCGTTAAATTTTAATGACCTGAATTTAGTTCTTTACAAGGCTATTTGTCTTCAAGCTGTAATATATGCAACTATATATATTATGGTTTCAATAAAAATAATATTGTGTGCATATTTATAATATATGTGAAGATATATTTTCTCTAGGAAAATTGAATGTATTTAATTTTACAGAAATCTCATGTGATAAGTAAGTTTCCAAAGTAACAGTAGAAAGAAACAGTTGCAAAAGTAGACATCTGTTTACTGGAAGTAAAAAACAAAGAAAACACACCTTGATATGAGGACTGAGTTCACTGTGAAGAAAATGGCATTTTTTTTTTCCTTTTTGATGTTCCAAGGCCTAACACTAGCAAAACTACAACTTCTGTACTGATGATATCATATTTTTTCTTTTTTTTGGTGCAGGGAGAGGGAGTTACAAAAATAGTCAAGGTGTTTATACCTTCTCTTTTCTGTCATTTCACTCTCCATCATATCTTCAAAAACTCTGACAGAGATCAGGCAGTCAGGCAGCAGCAACACTGAGTTAGATTGAGCACAATATTACTAGTCTGCTCAAAAAAATAATTATCCCTGTGGTTGTGCAAATGACATTTCTGTTCAAAAGATCCACCAATTTTCAGTTCTACAGAATCAACCAAGAAAAATATTTCAAAGTATTTTTCAAACAACAAGATTGAGCTCATCCTGTCATTAAAACCTTTCCTAGGGAAACTGAGGCAAGGGAGTTTGACAATTTCCCACTATTCATCATTTTATTTCATGTATGGGAAGTAGAGTTTCTTTCTGTTAATTCATTTTACTGCATGGTTCTTTTCCTGTCTGCTCCCACTTATAATTTATTCTTTAAGTCCTGTGGGAGTCAGGCTTGCAATTTTACTAATTCTTCCTATAGCATTCATTTTAACAGAAGAGTTCCACTGGATTCCTCTTGCCATTCTACTCAGCAAATTATTTTTATTAGCTTAAATGAAAGGTTAGATCTTATGTATTTATAAAAAAATTTCTCCTCCTTTAAAATTACAAAAAAAAAAAAAATCCTAACTACAAAATTGTGATATGTGCATCACAATACTTAGAATGTTTTAAAAACTCTCTCCCAGGTCCTGTTTTCCTCACTTCTATTATGAACAGAAGTAGCTAAACTATGATTTGAAGCCTAAGAGATGGCTGATTTTCCAGCCCCACTGTCGCCAAACCCCACTGAAGAAAATTGGAGCTTTCCTAAATTTTGATGGGAATGTTATTCAAATTCTTCAAGCTGAAGTGAAGGAGAAAATAATTGACTTCAAATATGACAGCAAAAACTAAAAAAAGTTTTGCTAGAAAATTTCTATTTGGTTGTGAAAATTGGTGTTGTGGGGCATATAGAAGTTTATGTTTATTACTCTGTATATGATTACTGTGTGGAGAATTTTGTATGGCATTCAAACATATTGGTGTATTTTGAAAAAAATATTGAAGTTTTTGTGGAAGTGGGAGTGATGAAAAATAATTGAGTCCAGAAGAACCAATATCAGACAAGAGCCTTAGAGTTAAAATGGATGCTTCAGACATTTATCTGCTTGTGCATCACTACTTAAAGGCATTGCAATCATGAACTGAATGGTGCTTTATTGCATCCATTGTTTTAGGCCTCTTAACTTTAAGAGAAAACTGTAAAAATAATTAAAGTTTCCTGGTCACGAGGCTTATTTCCTGATCCATTGTCCATAACTACTCAGGAAATCACTTGGCATTAGTCACTGTGAAGGCCATAGGTAATTGCCCCAGCTTTATCACTTCCTGAGCTAATGCATGTAGGAAGCGGACATGAAAACAATAAAATTTTCAGTTAGGCTTCATTTGCCATTTAAAAATAATAATAAAAAAGAAATCTAGCAAGGGTTTAACACTTGACTGTTACCTCAGTAACAGTAACCCCTTGAAGAAGGGGAAATTGGTGACCAGAAATATTGTCCTGTGCTTGTTTTTTAGAGCATTATATACAAGCTAACTGCCCCTGAGTACCAGCTTTGACAACTCCTCTTTTATTCCCAAATATATATTGTAATATCTTAGCAAAATTTTCAGCCCTAGAATTTGTGACAAAGTAAACGAACTGTCAGACTACAGCTTCATATATAATCCAAAAATGATTAAATATCTTTACTCACAAATAATAGTTTTCCATAATATGAAACATGTAAAACTTACTCTGATCTTTCCAATATTTCAATGTAGCTGAACTATAGATTCAGACATTTGTTTTATTAACAACAGCATTTGAAAGTGAAAATAAATGATAAAGATATACAACTGAACCTGGAACTCAAAATAACCAATTACCTTTTAGAAGCAAAGCAGTTTACTACATTCCCCCTTTCCATCTGAAAATGCTGGGTCTCTATTCTTTGTTCTAGTTCAGTTTTAAACTCCTGAATGAAAGACTCTTATTCACTGTGGAATCACTTACTGAAAACTCTTCTTCTTGTGTTTTGTTTTACACTCAAAATGCCCATTTGAATGTGTTTATGCTTTTTTCCTGAAAGGAATATAGAAACTTTCCAAAGCAGTTCCTTTGCAGATTCAGAGGAAAGAACCAGCCTACTGTATGCATCATTAAGTATGTACTGACAGTCTATGAAGAAGAATTTATATGCAGTGCAAAGTGCATTTTATTAGCTTTATTTCCATATGTATAAATACAGTGCTAAGTAACACCCACATAGTTTTTTTGAATTAACATTTCAAGTGTGAAGTTAAGCATGAAATTCATTAGAAAGTACAAGAATTAGGCTGCCTTGGGGATTTGTGCTCTCTTCTGTGGTCCAGCTTTACTTCAACGGAAAAATTCAGATCATACAAAAAAAGTAGTTTTATTTATCATGGCCAACAATTAAATATTTTACTTCATAAGCCTTGCAATCTAAAATCGCTTGTTTCTCTAGTGTACATTCTTTTACAAGATGGTATTTTATTTCAGAGATGTGGACACGTCTCTGACATTTAAGTTAGGGTTGCATAAGTTCTAGATATTAACAACATGAATTTACAAGACACTTTGGGGAAACAAGTAAGCAAAACCATTAGTCATTATGTAATGATTAGAAATGTTTTTAAAGACATAGAAGGATTAAAATGCTTGTGCTTATCTTTTAATGTGGCATTGAATGTTCCACATCAGTTGTCTTATTAGTGTGTCTAACATCTCTCATTGAACAAAAAAAAAAAAAAATCTACATAATTCTATGATTTTCCAGCATGAGAAAACTGTCCCAGATAGACCTGACTGCTCCTGCCTGTGCCTTATGGAATCAGTACAGGTTTCCCACACACTTTAAGGACCTGCAAATACTGTAGTTAAATTCACACTTTGAAAACACTCAACTTTCTGGAAACCAGATCTTATACTTGGTCCTGAATAAAATCTTTTCAATTCCTTCTTGTTCCTAAGTAAGATATTTCCAGTACTTTCTTGTTCATAAAGTTACATTGTCTTTTCCCTTCACACAGAAAAAATTTTAACACTGATTGGAGTGGGCAAAGGAAGCATAGTGTTTCAGTTGTTTGGGTTTTTTATTTTCTTGTTTTTAAAAATAATTTAATACCTCTGGTAAGATTTTTAAATGTATATAATTCCATTTTAGAGAAACTTTGCAGTAATGGAAACTGAAGCCTATAAAGGAGTTCTAGGAGTAAAGGATTAAAGTAAACCTGTGAGATTCTTCATTCAGATCTCAAAAAATGCAGACTTCCAGCTGGAATTAGGACTGACTGGTTGTCCGGTGCACTGTGGCTGTTGCTACAAAAATCTGCATTGAGAAACCATCTGTATTCATACCCATGACTCAGAAGTTTAGGGAATATTCAGTATATCTATGCAAAAATTAGATAAAAGTCACAGACAAGTAGTTTGAAAGGAACAGCTGAGAGGGTTTTTTATAGCTCTAAAAATTACATTTTACTACAAAGCATACGTACAAGTGATCTAAACTAGTATCTAAACTCCTTGTGCTCTCGTTTTCTGATTTACATTTGCAATAGCAATATCAACTAATTAATGGAAAAGTAAGATGGTTATGACTTATGTTGTTAGTTCAGTCTTACAGGATTTATGAATTTACAAATAGTAAGGATCTGTGAGAAACTTTTGTCAATTCTCACATATATTTATTGAAACTGAATAAAATGGTGCTTGTTTCCTTTTCAAATTTATCTAGAAGCAAACAAATGAACTAAAAATGATAGAAGATGATGGAGTCAGTGTGGTGGTGANATACTGTGTCTTTCAGTTCTTCCTAATCACCTTCTTGACCCAAAACCCTTCTTCTCTTATTTCAGGTCAGGGCCCCTAATTAGCTGTTAAGCATGCAGTGTTGGCTTTGCAAAGATGAGGGGAAGGATAAGACTGAGGCTAGAATATAAACAGAGACCTTTTGAATTTGGTGTAAGATGAGAGCCAAATGCAGTAAGTCATTATTCTGCAAGCTTCTTCAACTCGAGACCGAAGCAAATTATTGTTATTGAAATTCAGTATCTCTGATAGAGAAGATGTGTGCTAACGACTTTACAAACAATCTATTGGTGAAGGGTTGGGTGTTTACCTGTTTTGTCTTAATGTCTCTATTAAGTTCAAGCAGCAGGTTTGTTACAGAGCCCAGACAGTTTGGCTCCTGGAGCAGACAACTGGGTCTGCACAAACTTGAATTTCTGAGCTTTGGGGTTCAGGTTCAAGGGAGGGATATGTGGCAGGCGGTTCGGGAAGGCTGTACCTTCCCAGTACCTCAGCAATGGGGAGAGGAAGAGAGCAACGTGCTGCCAGGAACTTGGGATAAAAGGAGCCTGTGCCCTCGAAACCTCGAGAGAGAAAAGCCCGCGGGTGTGTGCCCAGTGGACTCTCTTTATTCAATAAAGTAGCAGGACTCCTCCGTCTCCTTCATGGCACTGGCTTTTCATGGCATGGTTTCCTGTACAACTAATTCAAACAGCAAACATATACTAGTGTACTTTACACACAACATACTTTGAGAAGCAGATCTGATCCCTTGCTTTCAGTGAGTAGCAACTGAGCCCATAGTAATTCCACAAAATATTGTGCAGCAGCTCCCTTTGGAGGAAAGTGTTTTATAGAGTGAGAAAAGGAGGAAGAGAATATGGTTTCTGATAATTACCACCATTCTCAGGATGTTCATAAATGCATACTTAAACATTTATACAAGAAGATAAGCTTTGAAAATACAGCAGTATAAAATAGTCTTCCATATGCATTAAAGAAAATTATAAAGGAAAACAACTGTTCCTTGATAAGCTGACAGAAATAATTTCAATTCTATACTGGAGAACAAAAACTGAAAGCAAATGTTGCAGCCATAGGGGTTCTGCCAAAGCAAAGCTGCCACATACATTAAAAGTAAGCCTCAATATAAGGGAAAGTAATTTCTCATACGTGTGTAAAATTTTGGCTCAGTCTTTAATTGCAAGGAATTTCTGAATTGAGGGTGCAGAGAAAAATCTTCCAGTTTAGTGTTGCAAGTGTTGTGGTGTTTAGATTACATCTTGCTGACCACATTTGTTTACTATGATTCACTTGAACTAAAATACAGAATGTGGCTGAACTGTGAAATGATAAAACACGTACAAAAAGTAGGGCTTTATGTCCAGTTTGGTTTTATCTGCAACACTTGAAATCACTGATAAGCCTTAAGAGGGGAAAAATTATTTTTTTTAAAATACATTAAAATTTATGAAGCTACATTGAAGTGAATACACTGAGCATGACAAGATAATTGACCTGCATGAGGTTTTTCACATTAATCTACTCTTCTTTCACAGCTCTCAACCTCCAGCACAAGCTCTGGGAAGGAACTTCAATATTTCAGCATCGAGGTGATCCCATTACACTACAAACGGTGATACCATTGGTGTGAAATATAACTACCAGAGTCTTGCAATCATAATTTTGTGTTTCCATTGGTGTACTAAAACTGCTAACACTTGTGCACTTCAATGGACAAAGCACTCAGCACTTAGCACTTTAATTGTCTTTCTTCTTTCTTCCTCACAGGTAAGACTTCTCAATTCATTGTTTTCTGTTATTTTCCTTTCTGAACAATTTTCTTTTTTTTTTTTTTTTTTTTTTTTAATGTAAGGGAGGTATGGTTATTTTTGCTCNTTTTTTTTTTTTTTTTTTTTTTTTTAATTTTCTGTGGCTGTCTAAAAATCATATTTCTAAACTGATGATACTGGTGTGTATGTAAACACTTTGCTTTGGCCAGAGTTCTGAAAGAAGTCTTAATTCATATGGAATTTAATCAGCACATTTATAATGGACATTTTCAAATGCACAAACAATTAAAATGAATAATTAAGCCACCTAACAATTCTAGATTATTTTTTTCCTTAATAGTTAGCTTGGGGATAAATACAATGAATGATAAAATAAGCTTTAATAAAATGCTATTAAATAATTGTATATAAAAATCTGTCACCAAGGCTGCAGTTCTTGTAAAGAAACTCAAATGTAATTCTGTTCCATTAAACCTCATTGCACTTAGATGAAATAAAAAGCAGTTACACCTTGGGTTAAAATACTTGACACATTCCAACTGATCACGTGCTGCTTATTTCTCACATCCTTCCTTTCTACTCCCCCCTTCACTTATCATTTTTATCGGAAGCTAATTAGGATGATCACAAGAGGAAATGGCAAGATTTTCCAAAGTGATCACTTTTCCTTTTTCTTTTTTGAGAGGCTTCAGCTTTCTATCAGATCAATTAGTTAATTGGGCATCACTCCTCTAACACAGCTCACTTACTAAAAAGCTCTCATCCTAAATAAACTGACACAATCCTTCATTTTAGGTTGAAGGCTGGAGGCTCACTATTGGCCTTTGATTCTGTTTCTTTGAGCACTCTTATCTGGGGATCACACTGCATGTAATGCAATCTTCTTCCACATGAGCAAGAATGTTACCAAAATAAACCTGCTCTGCTGTCCCTCTCCTTCCTCACTTTCCCTGCCATAGTGGTAACTGAAAAAGTATATTATTTAAAACAAAGAGAGAAAAAGAGAGCAGGGGGAAGCCCTCAATTAGATTGAGCAAGATTGAAAGGGAATTTTATATTCATATGGTATTTTAACTTCTATGTTGTTATTGAATCCTGCATTTGATTACATTGCAGTCGTGCTATTTAAAATCCCCTGTATAAATATACAATATCATACTAGCAGAGAAGTATAAAGGTGGTTATAAAGAGGTCACACAGTTCTAAAAAACCCAAACAGATATGATGTAGCTTAGGGCCTTTTAGAACTGATGTATTATACTTTTACAAGCTATTTCAGATATATTTTGACTTAAACCTCTCCTTTAGTATCCTATTTCTTAGCAAGACTCACAATAAGAAAGTAATCTAAAATGAAATAAGGGCTGAATAGTTAAATATCCAATTGTTTTATGTTGGAGTATTAGTGCAGCTGTGATGAATATACTTTATTTACTTACAGATAGAACACATTTTTACATGTACTTTTCTAGCTATTTTCCTTTCCTATGTGCATGCTATTAGGTCTGCTATGCAGGGCTACTACATAAGTTACCAGAATGGCATTTTTCTAAATGTTAACAAGGCAAATATGTGACATTATTGTGAAGCACAAGCATTGCACAAAAGAGTGCCATTTCTCTCCATAACAATGGGGTGGCTACCAGATGTCTCCTAGGTCTGGAGCTGACCTTTGAGACTGAAGGATAATAGATAACTGAAAAACGGCTGTTCTTGGGGACAAGTATCCCCAGGAACTCCTGTAGGAAGTATCTGAAAACTATGGAAAACATTAAACATCAACACTATTTATTGTGGTGGTCAGCTTTAAAATTGCTATCAAATTTTACATTTCAGAGCAAGAACCCAATTAAACACAAAATGAGGAGTTTCCAATGCTCAGGCAGGCACTCAGTCCCAAGCTCTTTATTAATAATAATGATTGAAAAATATACATCCAGGAACCTTTTCACTCATCACTGAAACAGAACTGTGTCCAAAATCAAATGTGGCAGCTGTTTAGCAGTACATGACAACACAAAACAAATGTTTAGACAAGGGGAATCAAAAATATACAAAAAAATTACAGTTTGGTAGGATCCAGTTACAGAAAGGGATTCAGGAAAGTGTTGTTTCTAAATGTTTAACATGTTTTTCAGACATCAGGCTTCAGCTGCTGAAATATACCAGCATTTCCCTGATTAATAATATGTTGGACTTCGATATTTTGGTATATTGTTAACTACATCCTTAACTTATCAGTAGCAAATGGAGAATTTTTTCTGCACCAAATGTATCTATAAATATTGTCTCCAAAGGCCTTACACCAGTGATAAATGTTTTCCACTGTGTTCAGGATATCAGATTTGTCATTAGTTTGAACAGAGGGTAAGCAAGAGTGTTGCGGCAGCCTACAGCTATGTCAGCAATTATATTTGTGGGCATCAAGGACTGTGCCTTTGGAATGTCAAAAACATGGATTTAAGGAGTTGGAACACAATGTTGTTTCTTATTTTACTGGTGGTTGTTGCTCCCAGGAATGAAAAAGAAAAGAAGGGAGGGAAAAAATAAAGCAACTGAATTTTACATTTTAAAGTGTAAAATGACCTGTACTGGGGATAAGGAAGGAATGATGATTTCTTAAATGACAAGGTGTTTCAGAAGTAGCCACTATTTGTAGGGGTAAGGTGTTCATTGTAGGCTAATGATACTTTTAATTGGATATAGCTAGATCTAGATTTGCTTAGTAATTTAAGATGTTAATTTATTTGCCAATAAAGTATACAGACTGTTAAGATATCAAGAGTATTGCAAGAGAGACTGCAGGAGAATGAAATGGATTTAAGCCTAAAGTATTGAAGGATGAAGGTTTTAATAGTGAAAAGAGAAACTCTGGGGAAGGAATTTGTATGAGTAAACCTCAACATAGCACTGCCCCCTTCATGTTTAGTCATGCATATCTTTCATTTACTTTTGACAAAGTGAGAAGGTAAGAACAAAGTCACATCACAGGTGTCAACATTCATATTTGACACAAGCACACACAAGTAAATGGTAACTTGAATATTTATGCAGTGGAAGGAGACAATAACAAGTAATTTAAATTAAGATTTTATGCATTCCAATTGTATAATGATATTTAGTATGCTATTCAAGCAGCCAAAGAAAAACTTTAGGGAGGAGGTAGAACATAAAGAAAGATGATGGGTTTAGGGATGAGTTTGACAAGTAATAATCAGTCTTGGCTAATCTTTTTCCTAAAATTCAGTGTACACCCCTAGTGGATGCAAGTGGCTTTAGTTTCCTGGTGTCCCTGATTGTGGCTTGTTAAAAGTGAATGAATGAATAAATGAATGAATGAACAAATGAATGAATGAATGAGCTTCTAAATTTTTTTCACAAAAGTGATTAAGGAAGGATCAGATTCCACAAGAATTATTTCAGCTGTTGAGCACTTAACAGTAATCTATTCTGTTGTCATGTTGGCCTTAAGTATGATTTCTTGCATGGGTTATGCCTAGTTTATTATACTGTGCCCTAATTGAAGTTTTTCTAAGTAACAAAGAATGATCTCCTCAGTCTAAGAATAGTTATTTCCTATAGCAAGAAGGCAGGCAGAATTGTAGATTAGTTTGAAATCAAGAAAACCATGGAATTTTCTTTGGTGACATGACTAGACTTTTTGACTATGACTCTTAAAATAGGCAACCTTATTTCAAATAACTTTATGTTTTACTACAATGTGGAGCATTGTGGCTTTTGAATCTGACCTGTTTTACAGCATTTGGAGATGGTCAGTCTGGCTGAACTCCAAATCTGGCCAACAAAGATTTTTATTTTGTCCTATCAGACACCTGAGCTTTTTCTTTTTTGCAGTTCAAAGCTTTTTGTAACTAAGAAAAATGCAGTTCTTTTTTATTGTAATTGGAAATTGAGACAAATTGACCATGCTTAAGCTGTAAGTTTGCTTAAAGTTAGCTCTCAGTTCTGTGCCTTAACTACAAGAGTATTTTTTCCCCAACAGAGCAGTAAAATCCAGTACTGAACGTAGAAATAATGCTGAAAGAGAAAAGAAATTTTATAAATCACCAAGATAAATGCATAGAATTATATGATGAAGAGAAATGTAAGGATCACTGAGTCATTTTTATTGCCAAGAAGGACTGATAAAAGAAAGAATTGAAGTCTTTATTGGTTTGTGTTTCTCATGCTAAATGGATAGGTGCTCTTGGATAAATCCTGTTTCTAGAAGTTTTGACAGTTTGAGAAAGCTACGTTTATCATTCTTGCATTAAAACTGACTTTGAAATCTACTGATTACAATTTCCAGGATATATTCAAGAGGGCTGTAAATAAAACATTTTTCATTTCATTATTGTTATATCTTGATATTATGGATTGTTCCCATATATACACATAGTTCATAAATATATATATATTTATATAATATATATTATTTAACTAATTTTTTAATATAGAAAATTCTTCCATTTGTGTTCTGAGGATGGGGGTGGAGGGGGGAAGCATAATCAAATTGCAGAATCACAAAGTCTTGGTAGAGAACATTTTACCTTGTGGAGATGTTACTTACATCAAATAAACACAGTCACTGACTTGTAGCTCTGATCATGGATCATTAGGGCTGTCTTGCTACTCATCCCATCAAATATGAACACCTGCCTTTAAAACCTGCTCCTAGGTGGCTGAGCCCCTTCCTGGAATTGATGCTGTTTGTTATGGGCTGCTTCATGGAATTGAATATTGCAAATCTAGTTATTTGCAAATTTGTGTCTTGGCAAGAGCTAATGTTTTGTTGTCCCACTCAAAGTAGTAACAGTTGTATTCAATATGCAGCTGGTCCTCTCAATGTACATGAGGAAAGGAAGAAAGGAAATTTTGAAAGGTTATAAATGTAATTTCCTTTTTCTATGCAAGAGATGTAAAAAAGAGGAAATGTGCTGTTCCTTAATTTGTAATGGGCACAAGATTTTCTGAAAAAAAAATTAAACTATTATGGCTGTGATACTTAAGATATTGTAATTTACAGAATTTGACCTCTAGTGACTCCAGAGCTGAGAAACCACAAATTGTAATTAATGCTTTTCTGCCATCCCTCTGCACTGACTTCTGTGGTGTTCAAAGTGGGGAAGTACAGCTATATTATTTCTAACTTTGTTTTGCCAATGCAGTCTCCTGACCACATAGAAAATTACTCATTCTAGCATTTGTTAGCCAATCCCCTTCAAAATATTGCTGAAACATTCATGAAGTACATTTAAGCTGTCTTAAAATTTATCTACTCCTTCCTAAAGTTGTAAATATCCTCTTATTCTAGTTTTATTTTGTTTCAGGAAGGCACTGTTTCTGTGAATGCTTCGAACACAAGGGTATTCAATTACTCAAAGTTGGATATATCTTGTAAATTTGTGACAAACTACTCTGTAGTGTACTTCTAAATAGTAAAAAACCCTCCTGTTGAGGCAGACAATTGAGCTGTAAGCCAGCTTGCATACTTAAAAATAACAAAAAATAAATTCTCTCATACTGTGAATATTCATTTATTGAAATTATCTTTAAATATGTTTGCTATAGATGCAGTATTATTAATTATTCTGTATCACAATGGACTACTCCTTAAATCTTTCATAACATTATTATCAGTTTAATCAGTTTGCATTGCTAACAACCTCAAAACATCTTAATTTGTAAAGTAATTTTGGAAAATGAAAATAAGAGTACATGAACCATTCTAAAATTAAACAAGTCTATGAAGATGCAATAATTTTCATTTTTTCCCTCTCATTAAAATACAAATTACAAATACCTCCCCTGCTACTGCAGCATTTCAATAGCAATAATATAATTTTGCCTAGACAAAAAACCACAACACCCCAAAGATTTATGCTAATGACAGAAATTATGTATGAAATAAGTATATTTAGTTTTACTGGGATACATATCAGGAAAGCAATGGATTCAGTATGAGCTTACAGTGAGAGGAGCACGGCTCATCCGTTTTTCGGATAGCATTTTTCAAAGCTGTTCAGCACATGTGTTTATTTTCCCAGTCTTCTTGAGAAAATTCTGTTCATGGCAAACAATGGTTAAGAATAACTCACTAGACATGATGAACTCACTAGGTCTGATAAATGATTCATTCTACTGAGGATTATTTTGGGATTGTGGTTTCTATGTGGGCCAATGCACGAGGGGCCGTCAGAGCAGTTGACTTGACTTGAGTGCCCAGATGGAGATAAGGCGGTAACTGAATCACCTTGTCATCATGCTTGGACATGCAAGTTGGATCCTGTCCAACACTATAATACTTTCAACCACTGCCAGCTCCAAGTGCCATAGTAAGCCCAGAGCAAATCACAGGGGAGGAAAATTATCTTCTGGCGTTTAGTTTTGGTGCTTTTTTCCCTCAGTTTGCGTTTTTCTTGAAACCTGAATTCTCTCTCCACCCTACAAATGTTATTATATTGGACAAAATACACACAGCCACTCTAACATAATGAGCAGCTCATTCTAGTAATTTAATAGAAGGAGGTACACTTGTTAAATCAAATATTCATATATCCAAATGGTTGGGGAATGTAATAAAGAGGAACCAATATGTTTTTGTTAGAGATGGCAGCATTTGTTCTGGTCTCAAAAGCTGGGCAACACTGCTTGCAGTTCAGGCATAGACAGAAATTAATTAAAATGTACATTTTCCAGTAGTCTGCAAATACAGGAATCTGCTTCTTAGGCTAATGAATATGACAGTTATAGGCAGCAGATTTTTCGGGTGAACAATGGCAGGACATGACTGTTTTACTATCAAAAGAATTAATTACTGCCTTAACTATCTGGCTTTCTGAGCAGAACACACATGCATTGTTAAAGAACATAACAGGCAGTCTCCAAAGGTTACTGCTCCATAAGTCATATAGACAAAACATATCATCCTGCTTCAAAACATGTGGATCACTACTGAAAATTAAAATTAAATTCACTCTTTAATTAACAGGTTGTATGTTATTTATTTTTCACCTTGCATAAAAATACCTAAAATTGTTCACAACTCAACAGTGAATATAAATGTCTCCCCTCATCTCATTTTAGCTTTTAGACATAGTTAAAATGGCTACAGTTTTAATATTTTTTCCATCAACTTTTTTTGGGAAGTTTTAAATTATTTAATTTCCTGAAGAAGAAAATCTCAAGGTTGACAATGAAAAAACAATAAAGAATGTTTATTTGTGTTGCTACTGCTTAGTCCTCATCAGTTTTAAATGTCTTTTAGACTAAAAATATTTTTAAATAGAGTGCTTAATGGAAGGCTAAATCTTTACTGAGTATCTAAACTGCTTTTAGGCAGGAAGGGGTAATTTTGAGTGATTTGTTTAACTTTCTTCATGAGAAGACCTTATTTATTCATAGTGTCTGTCTCCATTACTTAAGTGGCTGTTTTTCCTTATTCTTTTAAGTAGAAACATTAGTCTTGAAGATATTTTTCTACATTTACAAACTACAGAACTAAAGTTAACATCCATAGTTGAGAAACTAATTGGCTTCCCAAGTTCACACAGACTTTGGGGAGAATTGCTCAAGTCCAAGACTAATGCTCCATTCACCAGAGGTGTTCTGAGCTTTGTCAAAGCATTTAACCAAGCAAAGCTGTACAACTATGAGCTATATAGTAGGTGAAAGGAAAAAGAAAAGCATGTCCAGACTGGAAAATGTGAGGCAGATAAATTCTGTAATAACGAAATTTGAAATATTTAAGTCAATATTCTTGTATTAGCCTTCAACTACACCATGGATTTGAAATCAATACAATGAAGAATGTATGTTGTGTTTCCCATAGGACCAAATTACATTTATATGTCTCATGGAATTTTAGCTGCCAAAATCTGTAAAGATCTTGGATGTGTGGAATAATTTGAAAGCCTACAGTAATCCAAACTTGAAAGTGTAGAGGAACAGATAACAGAGATAAAAGGCTGGGAGGATTGATTGGAGTGATATTAAAATGGTTTCATTTTTTTATAACATATATTTTATTAAATATATTTGAAAATTTCAATTAATATGATACTTTTAGACTTCCATTTTATTAAAAAAAATTAAAATATTATTTTTCTTCTGTAAAGCAGGAAAAAGTTAGTTTAGCTACATGAAGATGCAAACCCCACAATTATGTCAGAAATATACTTAGAGAAAACACAACCATAGCAAACAACCACTACTTTTGTACAGTTCACCTGCCAGAGCTCTGGCAAGGCTAACAACAGCAGTTTTAGACCTTCAAAGACACTTCTTTAAATATTCCTATTATACTCTAGCTAGGGACCAAGCAACTAATCAGGGTAGCAGGTAGTTGTTATTTGTAAGAATTTTCTTGAAATTGTAGAAAGCAATTTCATTTTGGAGAAAAAAAATCTCTCCTGGATCTGAGCACAACTAAATCACAGTTCTATACCTGGAGTTAGGTCATGACCTCACCACTGGGGTGAAGAAATGACAAGAAGATCACACAGATCCCCAGGATGCAAATGAGAGCATCAAAGAGATGATGAGAGCCACAAAAGTGAAAAGGTTGAAAATAAACTTTTCCTGCTATCCTTTCCACTGCCTGCACTTGTCCTTTTGTTCACAATCATTGTGCACTACTAAATAAAGAGCATTTCCTGGAGTGATTTCCTTCTTTAAACGAGAAATTTGTAAACCTTTTCCAGAAGCCTGTATATTTCATTTTTGCTTCCCTTACAGTCCACAGCTGAATTATGTAAAGATTGAAAATTATAGCTTGGAATTATTCATGAATACAAAATATGTCTAGAAAAGAAAATTCCTTGACCTTTTTTTCTTTTTTCAATTTATTTTTTCTTATAGGTACCTCGTTTTCCTTTTTCTCTCATATAGTTTTTTTTTCTTAACTGCTGTCCAAATTAGACAAGAATAAACTAGATTCTACCATGGTTCTTTCATCATCAACAGAATAATAATTTGCATTCTAATTGCAAGTGTTTTATTATTCAGGACCAATCAGAAAGAACACTGACTATTTTCAAATCCTCAATTAAATTTCAAGGCTCACAGTGTGAAAGGGGTGGGTGTGGGAGTGTGGAACAGTCATGATTTGTCCCTAAAAACCATGAGCAAATTTGATTGCAGAGACAGAAAGAATCCCCACAGGACCATTTTATAAAGCATTTTTCCAGATTCTTTTGTGCTGTCAGTCTCTGGATTAGAGAAATAACCTTACTGCTCTCTACCACAAAACTTCTCAGATCAAAGCTGAATTAAAAGTTAACTTTTAATGGAACTTCAAGGAATGTAAGTGCAAGCTGTATAATCTTAGTAGGCATGGCTTCTTATCAGATATTCCTTGTGATGCACATTACATATAGATTTAAATAGATGCATGTATAAACATTTCTTTGTGTTTGAATGGGGCAATGTCTAACCCATTTTCTTTCTGGGATTTCCACCAATTGATACCTTTAGCAGGGGCAAAACTGGTCAACCCAAAAGATCCCTGCTGAACTCAGTCAACAGGCTGAACACGACCTTGGCAGCTCTTTCTGTTTTCAAGGTCACTACAAACCTTGCCCGCTGTTTTCCTTTCCATCCCTCGTAGGATTAAACAGCAATATGGTAAAAAACAACTAACTTAAATATAAGTCTCAAGAGAAAGTTAAAAAACAATAAACATAAAATGGGGAGGTATAAGGTTCATAAAAAGGTCCATTCAGGGTCATATCCAAGGACTGTGGCTCTTTTTCTGCTGCTGTTTGCTACACCTCTAGCTGAAGGCAGGCTGTTACACTCAGCATGGAGAATCTCTACCCTACCACCTCCTGACTTTCTTTTTAGCAGAACATGCTTCTTATAGGATTAAATGAATAAGATAGGAAGAAGTTATTATTCTGTTAATGTTCTGAACTGGAGGTACTCAGCTTGCAGTCTATGAATTAAGACTGTGAGAGAGAAAGGATTTATTCCTTTTTTTCCGTCAAAAGTTTAGAAACCCCAGTCTGAGCATGACGAATAGCTAGGGAACAAGAATAGCTATAAAGAAATGCTTTCTTCACTGGTCACTCAGGGCATGCTAGAAATAAATACAAGAAAATTAGAAACTGTGACTCAGGTATATGTTTGTCCCTACCTATGTTCAAGCAAATTGGGAATCATTTTGCTCTCTAACAGTGATTGGCAAGCAATCTCTGGGAATAAGTGAAGAAAATGTGCCATATTTTCACTCCCCACAGCCATTTAATCTCTTGTACTCAGGGAAAAAAGAGTCATAGCATGTAAGTAGGCTGAAATTCAGGGCTACCACACAGCAGGGAATCCCTAAAAGTAATTTATGAGAGGTTTCTGCCTACTTTAATGAAGTATAGAGTTCAAGTTGAGTCAAGCTGCTGAGGGAACATTTTCCAAGGACCTGCTTTTACCCTGGGATTTCAAACCAGTATGTATGTTTATGGAAGTAAACATGGGCATGCTGACTGCTCTGTGTATAAAATGATTTAAATATATCCAGGCATTTCTCTACCAGACTGCCCTCATACTTTCAGCTGATAGGATACAGAGTGAGTTCTAATATGCATTCTCATTTAGATATTGTTTAGGTTTTTTCACTTCTTTCCTGGTCCTTATAGGGAAATAAATAAAAGTGTCAAAAGCCTTACAAAAGACCCATTCCCTTCAAATTGACAGATTAGTATTGAAGGATAAAATTTTCCTTCTTCTTAAGTGTTGGAGACTGGATGTTATAATTTATGGCTTTAACGTCTTCATGAAGGACCTTCGCCTATAACAGCAAAACTGAATTACAGAAGCTGCAGAGAAGACCACCACACCCTGGATAGGCCTTCTGACTGAGTCCCTGCACTGCTTGTTGATGCAGATACGATAGTGACTGGGGACAAGAATACATTCACAGAGGGATCAGACTTATCATATCTCCTTTACAGTGTTTATTGCACAATGTTCTCTAATTTCAAGGTTTCCTTTCCTATCATGAAATGCAGAATTTCATTTCATGAAAGAAAATGAAATCTTGCAATTTCAATGAGAATCAATTGGGCTAGCTTCAGTCCATTTTGGTGCACTTCATGTGATCCCATTCACTTTTACCGTTTTCACTTAGTTTCATAATTTTCTCCTTTTTTTTTTATTTTTCGTGTTTCATTTCAATTTCTTCTCCTGTTTCTTTGGTTACCTTTCTTTGATGATTTTGGGATTTTGATGTGAATAATTTTGGCAAGTTTCAGTCCTTTTCACAGCACCTCATTTCACCTCAGTACATTTTGTTGTAGTCACTCCATTGTCAAATTTTCTTTTCTTTTTTCAATTGCATTTTATTTGATTATATCTCCTTTCCAGAGTGTTAGTTTCATTTCATTCCACTTGGTTCTCTGATTTCAAGATTTCAAGATTTCCTTTCCTGAAAGGAACTTCATTTAATGAAAGTAAATGAAATCTTGCAATCAGAGTACGAAATGAAACTAACTGACTGGAGCAGGCTTCTAATGGAATTAAATTCAATGGAAAGACAAAAGAAATTTCAGAAATTAAGTGATTGTAATCAAATGTAAGGAGATGACATGAAGTGCTCCTGTTTGCGCACCTTTTATAGTTGCAATGTCCCCGGAGGTCTGGGTTTTGTGTTTTTCTAAAATCTAAGCTTAAGCCTGAGCCTAACCCTAAGCAGAGCAGCAAAAGCAGCCTTTGCTGGGGTGTCCAGCACGTGATGAGCATAAAGGTGTAGAAGGAGCAGTGCTGGGCCAGTTCCATGATCCCCTTGGCACATCTTTTGCAGTTATAGTGTCCCTGGAGCTCTCAGCTTTGTGCTTTTCTCAACATGTTACAAATTGTTTTAACAGTGAAGACCAGAGGAGACCAAGCTTCTGTGAATAAAATGGGTGGGACCTAGGAATGTTCAAAATATACTGAATAAACATGATTAAGACCAAACGAGGTTAGATGTTGGTGCCAATATATTGATATATTTTATTTAATACTTGTCTTGTGTTGGACCCATACAAACCCATACAAAACCAAGACAATACTGAAAGAGACAAAGAGAATGAATTGAAAAGAAGGAAAGAAAGAAAGAAAGAAAGAAGGAAAGAATAGAAAAAGAGTTGTTCTTGGGAGCTGGGGGCACAGAGGGAAAATGACAGGGGTTATATATAAATCTATCACCCTTCCAGGGGTCCAACAATGTCTTGTTTTTCCCCTTCACCTGTTCTTCTGGGTGGTGAGGGTCCCC
>VZRX01016361.1:0-82564 GCA_013398075.1 Notiomystis cincta
GCTGCTACCTGGCGCTGTGCGCGCGGCCCGTGCACTTCGAGAAGGCGAACCCCGTGAACTGCGTGTTCTTCGACGAGGCCAACAAGCAGGTGGGGGCGGCGGAGCCCTCCCGCCCTGCCGCGGGCCGGGGCCGGGCACCCGGGCCTGCGGGCTCGCCGGCTTGCTTTGGTCCCCTCCCCTCCCCTCCCTCGGCTGCCGGGCATGAGCCGGGTCGTTCCCCTTCTGTAGCTGTCATCGTGCTAGAGGCGGTAGATTTTGGGTTTCTTCACCGGTTTATTGGGCTGAATTTCACCTGCCTTGCTTTCACTGCCGTAAGGTCTTTCTGGAATTCGTCCGAGTCAGCACTTTTCTTTTCTGTTCCAAGTGTCCCCACATGACTGGCAAACTTTGTCACTTTGCTGTTAGGTTAATTTCCCTGACTTTTTCACACCCCTTTCAATTCCTGAAATTCAATATATCCATTAAAAAATGAAAAATTGTAGCTTTTCGTGTGGCACAGACCCAAGTGGCCATTTCTTGGCTTTAGTGCTTTAAAACATGTTCTCCTTGCTATCCATATGGGCTCCTGAGAGTTCAGCTCAGTACAGCTGAAAGATCCACAGGCTGTCATGAGGCGTATGTAGATGTGGATACATTCCACTGTCTAATTCCTGTAGCCCTTCTTTGACCTCAGCATTCACGGCGTCAGAACCTTCCAGCTTTGTTCCCCATAAGGCTGGCGTGTGTTTCCCCATGTGTGGACACGATCAGTGGCATGTTTGGAGAGGGAGCAGTGTTTCTGGGTGTGTTTCTTGCTCGTGCACTCTGTTCAGGGTGATTATGGAACTGTTTTGGTTGGACAGGGTCTCTGAGATCATCGAGTCCAACCTTTGACCAAACACCACCTTGTCAACCAGACCAGGGCACTGAGTGCCACATCCAGTCCTTCCTTAAACACCTCCAGGCATGGTGACTCCACCACCTCCCTGGGCAACCCATTCCAGTGTCTAATCACCCTTTCAGGGAAGAAATTATTCCTAATGTCCAAGCTAAACCTCCCCTGGTGCAGCTTACAGGGATGTCCTCTGGTTCTGTTGCTGGTTGCCAGGAGAAGAGGCTGACCCCCAGCTGGCCACAGCCTCCCTTCAGGGAGTTGTAGAGAATGATAAGGTCACCCCTGAGCCTCCTTTTCTCCAGGCTAAACAACCCCAGCCCCCTCAGCTGCTCTTTATAGAACTTGTGCTCCAGGCCCTTCCCCAGCTCTGTTGCCCTTCTCTGGACAGGCTCCAGCCCCTCAGTGTCCTTCCTGAACTGAGGGGCCCTGAACTGGACACAGCACTCGAGGGGCAGCCTCACCAGTGCCCCAAGCACAGGGGGACAATCCCTGCCCTGGTCCTGCTGGCCACACCATTGCTGACACAGGCCAGGGTGCCATTGGCCTTCTTGGCCACCTGGGCACACCCTGGCTCTTGTTCAGCTGCTGTCAAACAGCACCTGCAGGTCCTTTTCCACTGGGCCACTTTCCAGATATTTCTTCTTATCTTTCACTTGCATTTTGAGGGCCAGTTGAAGTACCATGTCAGGAGATACTGTAATCCTAGTGTGGATGTGATATAACTACATAGAAACTGAATTTTGAGAGCTCACTTGAAGGATTCATATTTTGCATTGTAAATTTATTTCTCTGTCTTCTTGTTATCTAAAATAGTTCAATTTCCAGTGTGTCTCTGAATCATTTGTAACCAGTGTTTCAATGACAGTTTTCCATGTGAGAGACTTGTCTGTGCAATCTTCTCATCTTGTAGGGGTTAAGAGAGTGTTGCCTTCATTTTCTATCTACCTAATTTCAAAAATAGTTGAACTAAGTATTTGTCATTCTAGTCTGGTTGTGGACTTGTTTGCAATTTATAACCTTGACACCTGTATTTCCTGCCTGAGCACAGCAGGCTGGCAGCAAGGCTGATAGTGCAGAACAATGTCCCTGTTACCCTGAGACCTGGTCTGTGTGCCTAGTGCTGCTCACATACAACAAGTACCAATAAGGCATTTGCCTGACCTTCTTTTTCTAAGCTAGGTAAAGTTTGTAACAGCATGACTCCTTTTTTTTTTTTTTTTTCTTAAATTATCTTTTCCATCTTAATATATATTGTATGTCCAGCAGGTTTTGTACATGTACATGTGAAGTTGGGCTAAAAGAATTCTCAGTTACTAGGGCATGTTGGCTGAAACTCCTTAGGTACATGAAAATCTACAGGTTACTATTGAACTATTCCTATTTAATAACATGTTCTGACAGGATCAAGCTTCTGGGTCATTGAGTTACATCTCTTCCCAATCCCCAAGCTGAGTTCCTTTTTGTTTTAAACAATGCCCTGATGTCTCAGATACTTTTACCAGTACCTGACTTAGGAAAATATAAATATGAAAGAAACAAAACCAAGAGAAAGGCTTATAAAGATTTTTACTGATTTAACTTGCCCAGTAGACTGTTACAGTACTATGCAATCTGAGAACTCTAAGTAAACTTGGAATCCAGATTATCTCAATATCAACTGGCAGATCTGCAGAAGAACAAAACTTGTGTCTAGTAAAAAAAAATTAAAGGTGTGGTTTGTAGAAGAAGCAGCAGGTGAAGGTTTTGACTTTGAAAGGGTTAAATATATCTTCAAAATTTTTTGTAGGTTTTTGCTGTTCGATCTGGTGGAGCTACAGGAGTTGTTGTTAAAGGTTTGGAGGATAGAAATCCCATTTCCTTCAGGTAAGGCACCTTTATCTTGGGATAGAATGATGCAATCTTCAAATTATGTGGTACTTAGTCCTGATCCACTGTCATGTTCTGATTTGTTCTTAGATATAATCTTGCAATTAAGAGGGTGTGCTTTTCTCTCCCTATAGTCTTCTGGGGGGAAAAAGTAATTAGGCTGTGGCTTCTTTTTTATAAACAACAGTCTTTTATTAAAACATGCTATACATATGAGAGAGTGATTCCTACAGCAGCAATGACTTACCCAAGGATACAGTTTAGCAAGCTATGCCTGTAATTCAGGCACAGTGTCCAAACCTAGAAGCAGGTTTCTCACTTTCTGTCCTTGTTTAATCTCAGTTGGCTTCTTCTGTCTTCCATTTCTTGTGGAAACATTTTTGGAGAATTTGACAACAGTAAACTATTTTATATATAACTGTTAAGAATGATGGCTCTTTGTACTCTCCTGTTCATTTGTAAGGAAGTACTCTCTTACTCCATATTAGTCCAGATATTTATGAAGCAGTTTGTGATCAAGATGTGTTAACTGTTATCTGTGGGGTATTGCATAGGGCCTGTCCTGAAAGATGCTGGTTTTATATTACTTTTTTATTTGATTACTCTTGTCACAAATCCTGAAGGAGAGGAAAATACTTAGTAAACTTCATGATGTTCCACTGGTTTCATACTTAACTGTCCCTCTCTCTTTGGCTTGACTTAATAACATATGCTGGAGGAACTGTAGACCTTATTCATACCAATTGTGCTGATGCTTGGTTGTTAAAATACTTCTAAAATTTATTTTAATGCTGTGAAAAGAGTCTCACTCTCCCTTTAACATCAGAAGTTCTTCTAGAGGCTGTGTCCTAATGGGAAAGACAGGAGGCTTGTGTCAACTAGCAGCAGTTCTGGAAATCTGCAGATTTCTGGAGGAGATTGCAGGATGCTGGTGTCACAGAACTGAGAATGCTGGTTTGGATAGTCTCAAAAGTCTTCTAGTTCCACATCACAGGCTAACAGTGCTGAGCATTTGCAGTGATTTCAGGTGCCAATTTGTGTGACCTTAGCCATGATTCTGTAATTGAGATGTGTTCAGGACTTTTGAAGAGTGAGCTGCCATTTTCTTTCAGTCTGGGTTTTGAATACATTCCTGTCAGACAAGAGTAATCATCTATATTCAAAAGCACTTGCATTACACTTTTTTCCTCTGTCACTGTATTTTTGAGGGTATATTCTTTAAGAAACTATTTTAGGTAATATTTCCATAACTTCTCTTTCTTTCTGTATAGGATGGAGGATAAAGGAGAAGTGAAGTGCATCAAATTTTCCTTGGGGAACAAGATCCTGGCTGTGCAGAGAACTTTGAAGAGTGTGGTAAGAAACCTACACCCTGCAGCCAGGGAATTTGAGCTGGAAATCCTCTACTTCCAGAGTGAAATTAAGACAAATGTTCAAAAAGTCTGTTGGCTAACAGCAGCTGTAGTGAAAATTCCTCCATCATCCTGAGAGGCTGAACAGGCAGCATTGTTGTCTTGGTAGTATTGTAATTTAAAGAAAAAGCATCAGGGGGAGCCAACTCTGGCAAGGGTGAGGTGGAATATAAGTCAAGTTTTTCTTCTGTATATATATATCTTATCCAAAACAATTTGCTAAGCTAATATCTCTTTTTTGGTATCTTTGAATGCATCTTGTCTGTGCATCATAACTGCTAATACACTTAATGGGTTTTTTTGCAGGACTTTTTGAATTTTATTCCAGATAGCCCTCAACTAGAATATACACAGGAATGTAAGGTGAGTTAAATGTCCCAAGCTTATGTGCTAAAGTGAAATTCAGATGTTAGTTAGGCTGGTGACCTCTACTCTACAAGAGAATTAATTGATGTACCTTTCAAAACACTAACATCAAGGAAATAAGATATCTAGTCACTACTGTCTATTGAAATTGAGGTGAACAAACAGGTATTAACAATACCATAAAAACCTTCCCTGTCTTGTGAATGTAACTGTTTCCCAGTGGGAGCAGAAATGCTGTGGAGGCAACAAATATCAGGGTTTGGTAAGAAGAGACAAAGTGCTGATGATACAGAAACAGTGGACAGTGATTGTATTAGTGCCATAAATGTTAATGTGGATGTTTTATCCTAATGGCACTAATCAGTAGTAGTAAGCTATTACTATTTTTCATACTATGTTTGTCTTCTAATTTCTGATGTTTGTTTACCAAAAACAAGTATTATTGCATTGTTTGCTGTTTTCCAACTTTTAACTAAAACAAATTACATTTTCAGGTAATGGAATGCTAAAGTAAATTTTTATACATCTGATTTGCACAGATCCCTTTATCCCTGTAGTATTTAGAGCTGAAGCACTGTCTGCTTCATTATTTAGGGTTATGACTTTAGTAAACCATTCTAGCAAAACCTTTATGGTAATAAAACTTCTGAGTGTAATAGTAGTAGATTCTGAGTGAAGTCATGGCATATTTCTCCACTTAGTTTTTAGTTTCTCTCAACATCTCTTCCTGCTTTTCATGTCAGGAACTGGTTGAATTGGCAGTAGAGTCTGAAGCAGAGTAACTTAGTTTTATCTAGGGTGAAAATGAAATTTGACTGTATAATAAACTTGTAAATCTTACATGCCAAAAATCTAGGTCACACAGTAATTGTGTTCATATATAGTTTTGGAATGCTTTCTAAAAGTGACCAATGCAAGCTGTATGTCTGGTTGGCCAAAGTATTAACTCCAGAGATTGGATACCTGAATTGCCTTTGGTCTCATGTTCTTCATTTAGTAATATCAGCTTATCTGAATAGTTCATTTTTCCAAGTAAAAGAGTGTTTGTTTGCTTGTTTTTTAAAAGACAAAGAATGCCAATATTCTAGGATTCTGCTGGACGAGTTCTACAGAAATTGTGTTCATCACAGATCAAGGAATTGAATTCTACCAGGTAATACAAAGAACTCCTGTAGGACATGCTTAGAGGTTTGAAAATGTAAATTTGTAACAGCATATTTGAATGTTTTTCTTGTCTCTGTAACTGAGAAAGTATAGTGCTAAAAAACCAAATTCTGTCATTTGGTTTGCAGACTAGAATTCTAAAAATTTTTTAAGAAGAATATAGTTTTAGGGCAGGGCAGGGCAGATTTATCATTTACAAGTTTTAAGACCTTGTATGAAGGAATGCACAACTAAGCCTTGGCAACTCGAGATTAAGAGATTCTGTTGACTTGTATGGATATGAATATTCAAATCTGATGTGAAATACCACTTCATGCAGAACAAATTGGCATTGGGGAAGATGTGTAAATGCTTAAAAGGTGGCAAAGAACAAATAATTGACTAGGCAGTACCCTTCTGCAAATTGCAGCTTTCTCCTGTGTTGACCTCATTGAGTTCCTCTGTGTAATGTGTAATTTCCTTTGCATGTGTTTTTAAAGATGTCTAATAAATAAATAACCCTTTCTAACATTCATGATGAGGGTTATTTACATATTTCCTAAAAAAAAATGTTGTGCACTTCCCAATAGTTTCAGTCCTGGAGCTAATACACAATGTTTCTCATAATTAGTGTTACTAATAACTAATACTAAAGAAAGTAACTGGAAAAGCAGCATTATTTCCTGCTGATTGAGGGGTAAAATACATATTTAACACCTGAAAGGATTAGAATGTCAACCCTGCAGGTAAAAGGACCAAATCAAATAAGTGTCTTTTTAAAGAGAGGATATTTAAGCCCTTGAATTGAAGAGAAATTATTTATATACTTAGTTCTCAAAATATAAAAGATAAAGGAAGCTGGTGAGCGAAGGCAGCGAGAATATTGTAAGAAGAACTTTTTATTAAAACTTCACTAGTTAAATCAAGCTAGGTGTTTTTTCCACTGTGCACAGAACTTAGACCCAGATCTGGGGGAGTGGGAAAACACAGCACCTTTGAGCTCATTTGGATTTGATGTGTATTATTTCCTTAGCTACAATGAAGTGGGGCCTAGGCTGTAATTGTCAGGTTTCTGATTTTTAGTTCTAGCACGGTAAATTACTTTACACTTAACTGTTTCTCACTTAACATTCCTTGCTCCTGTGCATTACCATTTATGCTATTGGAATCCTGGTGGTAATATAGTGCTAATATTCTGTTTTCAGGTGTTGCCAGAGAAACGAAGTTTAAAGCTTCTGAAGAATCAGAGTATTAATGTCAATTGGTACATGTATTGTCCAGAGAGCTCTGTTATCCTCCTTTCAACCACTGTCCTTGGCAATGTCCTGCAGCCATTCTATTTCAAGGTAAAGGGATGGGTTCCAAACTTCTCATTTTCATTTTTTCCTAAACTGCTTCTTCATCCAAATATTCTGTTGCTTGAATTTCTTCCAAGAGGTGCATGTGTTCACGTCCTTGTATGACAATAAGCAAATCTCCAAGGTAGTTCCTAGGTGATGCCTTAAAATTAGGTAATTCACTCTTTCTTCACATGGAAAGAGGTGTGTCCAGACAAGGCTGGACAGTTGACCTTGAGAAAGGAAAGAAAAAATTGCTGACTAAATATTTTACAGCATGAATGTCTTTAAAGAGATTTTTTTTCACTTATGTAGGTGTTTATGATTTACTTTTAATATGAACATTTTCTCTCTGTAGTATGATAAAGAAAAAATAAGGGCCTTTCACTTGTGATTATAATTATAACCTTCCAAATATGACTGCATGAAAAACAGATAAAGAAAAAAGGGAGCATTTAAGAAACAACTTGTCCCAAGCAAGAGAGGGCTTTGTCTACAGTACTTATTTCTTTAGGTGTTCTTTCTTGTGGGCAACACTTACTGTTATTGGGAAAATGTTTTTACTTTTGTTTTGGAAAAAGCGTGTTGTGAAACCTAGAATCTCTTTTAAGGTAATGATGCAGTCAGGTGATTTAAAAAATGAGGAAAAGAACAACAGCATTTGTCTTGCTCCTATCAGTGGATTAGGAAGATTTCTGTGGCAGTTTAAGGGAAGAGATTAAAAAGCAGTTTATTCACATGAGTTTCCTGGTTTGTGTTAATCTTGTGTAGGGTCTCATGCATCCTGCAGTGATGTTCCCTTAGGTGGCTGGGAGGAACCTACTAACCTCTCACAGCTTTCTTTTTAACAACTTAGGTCATGGTTCCCTGTCCTTCACATTTTGTGTCAAGTTGTAGCTTGAAGCTAAATAATTTTTTTTTTCTGGTGTTCAGAAGGTAGTGTTTAAAGATCTCCTTAGAAAGGTCCTGTACTAAAATAATATTTGAAAATAGAGATCCAGCAAAGAAAATAGTTCTGTAGTATTCACACTTCATGCTCAAGAATGAATCAATAAGAGTGGGAAGTGAATTTCAGTAAACTGTATAAACTTGCTGAAATACAAATTCCATAGAAAAGAGGAAGAGGAGAGAGGAAGCCTTGGGCGGGAGAAGGGCTATGCTGTAAGTATAAGACAGGAACTAAAGGAAACTGTGACTGGTAGGAGGCAGTGGTATTTTCTCCTTTGCACAAAGCAGTTACTTAGGAGCTGGAGCATCTACTTTTTTGGAAGAGGGAAAGTAAGTTAAGAAAACTGCTGTTGGAGATCACCAGACCAACTGTACATGGGATTTGCAGACAAATTTGTCTTGATTTAATTAAAACAGAAATATCTTTGTAGCTGACGTTTTAAAATCAAGATGATAAAACTTCTGAAGTTACAGAAGCGTGTGCTAAAAATCACTTGGGATTTTTTTTAGGAAAGCAAGCACAAAACCCTTTCCTTTGGGCTATGACCGCCCTTCGCCTCGTGGGGGCGCTGGGGATACAGCGTTTGGGGAAAGGCGGCTCAGCCCTTTGTGGTTCAGGGCGTGACCGTTCTTGTTTTGCTGTTTAACAGAGTGGGACCATGTCAAAACTATCGAAATTTGAAATTGAGTTACCTGCAGCACCCAAGTCATCCAAGCTCAGCCTTTCTGAAAGAGATATTGCTATGGCTACAATGTAGGTATCTCACTCATCAGGTGTTTCTTGTGAGGGTGGGACAGTTTGGGAATGCTGGGAGAAGAGAAAGGCATTACAATGGTTGCACTTGTTTCTTGTTTTAGCAGTACTATTGCTTTAAAGCACTTCAGTTACTGTCTTGAACAAAGCATCTTAATCCTCTTGGGGCAAGATAGGGAGAGGAGAAGTGTTACATGAAATTGTTCTGGATTACCACAGAAGTTTGGAGAATGTTTCATTTTTTAGTTGATACTTTGATAGAGGAATCGTTCACAGATGTCTAACTTGCACAAGTATAGGCTGTGCATTGTGATTTATCAAGTACTGTTTAATCTTTCCCTTTTAATTAAATGATTACCTGACTTAGGTAATCTCATCTCTTCTTTTAGGATAAAATGTTTGACTCTAAGAGGCTGGGTAGAGCTCTTAATTGAAAATAATACTTAATAATCCTGTTGTCTTGTTAGATACGGGCAGCTTTATGTTCTGTATTTGAGGCATCACTCAAGGACTTCCAACAGTACAGGAGCAGAAGTAGTGCTCTATCACTTACCCAGGTAAGAGCAGAATGAAGAACGTTAGTGGCAGTTCACATCTGTGGCACTGTTGTGGTTTAACCCCCATTGGCAACTAAGTACCACCAGCTGCTCCCCCAAACCCCTGGTGGGAGGAGCAGGAGAATCAGAGAAAGGTAAAACTCATAGGTTAAGAACAGTTTAATAAGTGAAATAAAGTAAAAACTGCTGGTAGTAATGAAAAGAGGATGGAGGAGAGAATAAAACCCGTGAAGAGTAAGTGACACAATAACAATTGCCCACCACCCAGCCTGTCCTGAGCACTGATCTGTGCCTGCTGGCAACTTCCCCCAGTTTATATACCGAGCATGATGTCCTAGAGTACAGAATATCCCTTTGGCCACTTCAGGTCTGCTGTCCTGGCCCTGCTCCCTCCCAGCTTTCTGCACACCTGCTCGCTGGCAGAGCATGGGAAACCAAAAAGTCCTTGACTTAGAGTAAGCACTGTTAGCAAGAACTAAAACATCAGTGTCTTATCAATGTTATTCTCATACTAAATCCAAAATACAGTGCTGTACCAGCTCCTAGGAAGAAAATAAACTGAGTCTTAGCAAAACTAGGACAAAAATACATCTTTTATAGTCTAAACAGGCTTATTGACTAGCTTTCTTTTCTCTTTGTTTCCATAGAGAGGGCTCCTGTAAGAAGACACATATTTTAAAGCTGAACAGGACTGGGAAGTTTGCACTGAATGTAGTGGATAACTTGGTGGTGGTACATCATCAGGATACTGAGGTCTGACTTACTTATATTATGTTGTGCCATAACTTTGAAGTTATGGGCATGTTTTAATAACCTAATAATTTAATTTAGAAATTATTTTTCTTTGGGCTTACTGTGGCCAAAAGCCAGAGTATTTGCAGGAGCAAAACCATAGCATTTTAAGAGAATCAAATTTATCCTTTTATCTTGATGGGCTAACATATAATCAGGGCTGTTGGTAATGCTTGTTTTTTCCTTACACTGTTTTTGCTTCTTGTCAGTTTCTTATGATGCTTTGCTGCTGCACTGTGTAGGCTTTTAAGGCATTATACAAAGAGGTAGGGTTTAATTGGATACTAAATTATTCATCCTGGGAAAGGTCTCATATCACAAACATTTGAATGATAATGTTCCTGTGACACAAAATTATCTCCTTTAGCTTGAAGGCCTGGATCTGTAAAAACTTGTATGAACACAAAGATTGTGCATCTGGTAGCATAGGTAAAACTTCCTTGTCTGTAGTCCCAGTAGCAAGGCTTGGTCAGTGGTTAAACTGAAGTGGTACTTTGCTCTTAACTTGGGAAAACTTGGGCTTCTTGTATTATCTTCTCTTGGACAACTTCAAGAACTGAGGCACATTACCTCTTTAGGAGGATTAATTGGTGTTTCAGTTATATTTCATGTTAATTCTACACATGAGCATTTAACCCAGAGCACTTGCTCCCCAGCATTTTGGTCAAGCTCTGAACATGACTGCAGAAACCCAGAAAACCTTACACACTTTGCCTTTGGGAGACACCAGTAATTGAAGTTTCACTGTCACTGAAAGCAGAGCTGCTTTCCCTGGGGATCCACACTGGGTAGAAGTGTTAGTGACTTGAGTTGAACAGGACTAAATGGTAGAAGTATGAGGATATCAGAGGAAAATTGTCTGTTTTCCTCCGAGCCCCATCGCTGAAAGGGTTCAGTGCCAATGTTGGATGGGGCCTTGAGCAGCCTGATCAGTGCAAAATGTCATCAGCCCCAGTACTTCCCTTCCAACCCCAACTATTCTATGATTCTGACAGAGACTACAGGATGGAAATGTGAAAAGCAGACCAAATACATGTGAATGGGTGGTGATTCACATTTGTGAATACTAATTTCCTCTTTTTAATTGCAGACTTCAGTTATATTTGACATCAAGCTTAAAGGAGAATTTGATGGGTCCACAACCATCCATCAGTTTGTACTTCCACCTCGATCAATACAACCCTATCAAATACCTGTAGCAGGTAGAACCACTGTATAATGAATAACCTAACATGTAGCAAGAGCACTCAAATGTAACAGCTCACATACAGGAGTGCTTCAGGTTGTAGGAGGTGGTTACTAACACTTCAGTTACACATATTTGAGAGGGTGAGGAAGGAAGAAGGTAAGAAGCAATTGACCAGAAGTTGGTGTTCCAAATCTGTGCCAACTACAGAAGAGTTGCTGTTTATGGTGCATGCTTCCTATAGTACTTTGCTTTTACACTTGAACATGGTTGGGTTTGGGGAGTGTTTTTGCCATGGCACTCAAAGCTTGTGGGTGCTCAAAAGCACTTCATGCTTTTCTGGCTTAAGTCAGGACTATGTTGTGTATGAAGTTAGAGGCTGAAAGACAATGCAAACTCAGAAACAAGTTCAGGACCAGTTTAGCAATAATGCTACAATCAGTGTTAGGACTTAAATGCTTAGATTCTTCTTGGATGACCTTTCTGTTCTCCAGTCCTAGAAGTGTGACAGGTTACCTCAGGTACCTGACAGTTACCCTCAAGCTGGGAGTACAGAAACAGCCTGAGCATAGTTTCACTAGCAGGTGATAAAGCAGCAAGGTTCTCTTTGTAGAAGAGAAAGATGCTTCTCTACAAAAACCTTGCACATTAAAAGCTCTAACATCTGATAGCAAGTATGATACAGCTGCAGATGGAGATTTGTATTAAACAAAGATTAGGATCAGAATGTACAAACCACTCTTCCTTCTAATGAGTATACATTTAAATACAGCAAATGGAGTCTGTGTATTTAGGATTACGGTGCTAGAGCTGGAATATTTCTGCATGCATTATTTAATTTGGCTGAAAAACAAAACAGTCATGTTTTGAAGGATTTGTTTGCCTTTTTAGTGTCAGATTTTCCTTGTACATCTGGCTACAAAAGTGGATCTTTTTGACTGCATGCTACAGTGTTACAATCCATACTTGCCTTTTCAATATAAAATTGTAGTTGGTATGGGAGAGGTGCCAAAGCACTACTGCTCTTCACCTGATGTTTTTTTACTGCAGGCCCAGCTTCTGTGACAAGTCAAGCTCCTGTTCCATGTAAACTCTGTATCCTTTAAATCCTCTCAAAAAGTAAGAACCTCATTCTATGTCTCAAGCATGGAATAAGGTAGCATTTGTTACCTTGACTCCTTAACAGTTTTAGCTGATTATCCTCATGTACTTCAAGACAAAACAAAATGTGCTTCCTAATAGCCTCATAATGGTTTCACAGAGTTGTAAATACTGAAGTCCAGTATAATACCACGTTTCCTGATTATTTGAGACACATGTATGAACTTATTAAATAGGTACACCATAAAATTGAAGATATCATTCCAAGAACATGGTTCAAAACCTCAGAAGTAGAAGTGACAGTAAACAAAAGTGTGTTAATGGGATCTGCTTCTCTACAGTAATGTGAATTTAGAAGAAACATTTAGAATCAATGTTAATATGAATGTTAAAACCTTAACATTTAGATTCTTCTTCTTGGATTGTCTTTCAACCTGATATTATCATCAGTGCAAGTGAAGGTAAGTGGTGAACTCTCAGACTCTACAGTATTCATTACCAGGATGGCTGATTTACCCTTTCAGTGCACAAAGCAGTCTAAAACTTGAGTGACTTATTAGGTACATTCACTGAGGTGATTGCTCATGGTAGTGATAACTGAGGATGACACTATCTCTACTACCACTTTTCAAGGGTAGTTTCAATGCTGCTCTAAAATATGGCCTTAGAAAGACAAATAAACAATCTAGATGTGTTTTCATTTAAGGAGTGGAAAAGTTGTATGTCTTGGCTGTACTGTAGAAGGTAATTCACTTTGTTTACTCCTTCAAATCAAGGTTACCTTTGGAGTCTTCAGGTGAAACTTGAACCTGTAGTTAACCTCTTGCTAGATAAAGGAAAACTAATGGATTTCCTTCTCCAAAGAAAAGAATGCAAAATGGTTATCCTGTCTGTGTGCTCTCAAAGTAAGTTCAAGTGTTTTCTTTTTCTGTATCTTGAAAGTACAATACTGCTTATTCATAAATACTCACCTAAGTTAGCGTAGCTGTTCTTAGATTTGAGATCACCTCTGAAGCTACCTTGGTCCTGTAGGATGTCATTTGTCTCAACTACCCTCAGTCACCTAATTCTAAAGGAATTTATCAGTGTGAAAAATTCAACTCTCCCCCCCTTCAATTCAAATACACATGACATGATTGAAAGTGTTTCTTAAAAATTAAGTAGAGGATAGAGATCACCTTTTGAAAAAGGCAATATTCAGGCTCCTTGTTATTTCTCCTCATAGTTCTTTCTTTTTATCTTTTCAGTGCTCAGTGAGCCAGAAAGAGGATCACTGTCTGTGATTGCAACTGTTTTTGACAAACTGAATCATGAATATAAGAAGTACTTGGAAGCTGAGCAAAGCTATACTATGGTAAACCATGTTAGCCATAGCAGCTTACAGAGACAGGACAATGCTGTTTGCTTTTTAGGAGGCATCAAGGTGCATGCTCCTTTCTACTTAGGAAATTTGGGCTTACCCCAAAGGGTCCTGACTGCCTCAGGCTCACAGTAAAAGTCTACTGTGGAAAATGCACTCAGACCTCCACTCGACACTTGTGTGGCAGGCGCTGCATAGTTCTTCTCCAGAGTGGAGTGATGAGTTCACAGACCCCAGTGGCTTGAAAGCAGAGAGAAGGTAGAAGCTGAAAGAGCATCTCTGAATCAGTAACTACTACCTTGGTTTCCAGAGCACTGATGTCACTGAACACTGTATCATGGCACAACATAGGCAGTCCTGATACATCTTAGTTGCTTCTGTCCAATACCAAATTCTAGCACTAACTCAGAGTACAGTCACACACTCAGAACTTCTAAGCCTGAGGGCCTGAGTCAGTGTAGTTAGTTTGATTCATCTCCTGGCTTTGAGGTATATAATAGCAGCTGTATTTATATAACTTTAAAAAGCAGTTTTAAATTTAATATGAAAGCCCCACTGGACAAGATGCATCTAATACAATGTGACCACAGATATGAACTTCCCTGTTAGCAAAACACATTTATAGTTGTGTTTGAAACAGAAAACAGTCTGTTCAACTGAGACTGACTCAGAACTGTACTACAACACTACAGTTTTCTTTTTAAAAGACTTTTTTTTTTCCTAGGTGGTAGAAACAGGCCTGAGTAGAAGTAATCCACTCCTGAAACGTCCTGTCCGCACTCAAGCAGTTATTGACCAGTCTGATATGTACACACATGTTTTATCTGTTTTTACAGAGAAGAAGGTAAGCTAATTTCAGGGGCTAATTAAAAAATTTTAAGGGCTAATTTGGCAGCAGTCTCGGAGCAGCCAACTTAAATTGACTGCTTGAAATTGGCTGCAGGAAGCTTTGTCAGGATTGGGGTATTTTGATGACCATTCTATTGGGGTTATTAACAGAGAAGCTATGCAAGTTCTACCTGACACTTTCTTCCTTGTGCAGGAAGCACCCCATAAGTTCACTATAGCTGTCCTGATGGAATACATTCGCTCTCTCAACCAGTTCCAGATTGCAGTTCAGGTAAATCACTTATGTGCTAAGTACATTGCCCCACTCCATGAAATCACATGGAGTTTTAGTCCAGTCTTGGTCACATGTGTAAGTCCTATACAATACTGACTTTGAGATTGTAAAAACACGTACAGAGACACACCTTTGATTGTCTTCTTGCCTACATTCACAGCACTACTTGTATGAGCTGGTCATCAAAACCCTTGTTCAACACAACTTGTTCTACATGCTCCATCAGTTTCTGCAGTACCATGTGCTCAGTGACTCAAAGCCTTTGGTATGTAAGACAAGTAGCTCCAATAAGGTAGTGAGGGAGGTGGGAAGACTTCAGAATTTTAAGGTTATTTCTACTTTTGCCCTAGGCTTGTCTCTTACTGTCCCTGGAAAGCATTTACCCTCCTGCACATCAGCTCTCACTGGACATGTTAAAAGTAAGCATTTGTGACTCTGGTAACTCCATGTCACACATGGGTTAGACTGGTCAAACAGCTTCCCTGACTGGGCTTGAAGTGATTAACTAGCATCAGTCATTTGCATGCATTAGAAGCATTGTCTTACAGCTCTGATTGACTTCACAGAGACTTTCCACAGCAAATGATGAAATAGTGGAAGTTCTGTTGTCCAAACACCAAGTTTTGGCTGCCTTGAGATTCATCAGGGGTATTGGAGGGCACGACAGCATTTCAGCCCGCAAATTCCTCGATGCAGCGAAACAAGCAGAGGATGAGATGCTTTTCTACACCATATTCCGATTCTTTGAACAAAGGAACCAGCGGTTACGAGGAAACCCCAGCTTCACACCAGGTAAGCAATAAGCACTTTGACCAAGATACTCACTTGTGCAAACACAACTCACTTGTTACACTTCCACTCCACTTGAGCCTGTATTAGAAGATAAAACTCTTGGTACGTTTTAGCCTGTATTTTATACTTACCTTTAAGTGCAGTTCCAAATTTACTTGTCTTACTCTTTTGTCTGCTGCATGCAGGAGTTAAAAAGGCCAAGCTAAACATAAACCTGTTTGACTTGCAGTTGCTCTCACTGCTTAGCATAGCAGTGGCATTATCTCCAATTAGTGCTTTCTCCTGAAGTCAGCAACCAGGTTGGGAAACCTTTGAGTTCAGTTGTCTTATTTCCACTAATTACAAAAATTCAAGGCCTGTTTTATGCTACAGTTCTTCCTTTTAAAGCCAGGCCAAACTGCTTGGACCAGCAACATGTTTGTAATCACCAGACACTCTGCAGGCACAGAATCCCACCCCCAAGCTCTTGTATCTTGGCAGTAAAGGGCTTTCATGGCTGTGAATCTGCTGGTTAGATACATAAACTATATCAAACACCTGCTTCACCTCAAGAATACCAGTCACAGGACTGGAAATACCTCAGTATTCCAATGCTTTCTATTTGTTCAACTCCAGCACTCAAAGGCATTAAAGATAAGAATTAGTACCAGTAAATGAAGGTAAGTGAAACTACACAATCTTGATTCTTGGTTTCTGAGTTGTAAAGTGAACATTAACTTTAATTTTGTCCCCCTTAGGTGAGCACTGTGAAGAACATGTCACCTTCTTCAAACAAGTTTTTGGAGAACAAGCTCTCATGAAACCCACAACATTCTGAAAGACTCTTCCACTGAAATGTATAAACTTAATTTATTGCATTTAAGTAGATTTTTGAACTACAAAATTGCTATTTTATAATAAAGTATATACAAGACATTTTGGCAAATAGTACTAAAAATATTACAACTTGTGATGGCTTCCCCCTAAAAATAGAGACAAAAATTGCATTGACCTGCATTTAAAATTAGTGTCAGTGGTTTAGCAGTCCATTCTCATACACATCACCTCAATTTCATTGACAAAATGCTATTCAACTCTCACTACAGCTGGAGGAAAAAGATGCAACCTCTTGAAAACAGAAGTGTTTTAGTAATCTTATTAACATATCTAGTTTTAGTAATACTGTTACTTGAGCCACACTTAGCATTTCCTGAGTTTAAAGCTATGTCCAAAGCTGCAGCTGGTATCTTCTAGTTGAATCTGTGCAGGAGTCAAGTCTGTGGTGGTTACAGTGTGATAGTCATAGAACATTGCTGCGCTTCAGTTCTTCGGAGTTGGCCCGAAGCCACAGTTCAAGGAGTCCACTGAACACTGTTAAAAACTAGAAGTGGAGGAGTCTCTCCCGTTCTGTACCTCTGGTCCTCTCTTGTGCAGCACGAGTTTTAGCTTTATTTACTGATGGGCCTGAGTGAGAGAACAGAGTTATCCAAAGGCTCCACATTACAGCTGATCAGTCATCAAGGAAGCACGCAGGATCTTACAGTCTAGGGCCAGCTTAACAGGCAGAAGAAATGTGCTCTGCTCAGCTGATAAGAGCTGTCAGCAGCAACAAGGGCAGCAGGAGATGAATCCCCATTAGTCCTAACCCCATTAAGTAAGGCTCAGTTTAAGTCTGTCTTTAAGGACTACACTATACACAGTCATTTTCAAATTCAGGAGGACAGTGCTTGGACCATCCTCACTGCAAGGCAAGATTGTTCCTGCAAATGCAGAACAGTGACCCACAGGAGCTTTGTTGCTTCCACCCACCATCCTGTCACGAGGCTGAAACATGCTAATCATGCTGCTCTCTGGGGGCCACAGGGGCCCAGCAGCCACCATCACAAAGCACAGCAAAGTGTAACCACGTGGACCAGATTGTGCTTGCTTCAGTTCAACAAGCCCACAACAGTGAGCTTGCAGTGCCACCAATCAGCCTTTGCTTTCCAAAAGGCAGAGCACTTGGATGAGAGGGGCACATTCAAATGCTGCTTTTCATCTCTGCAGTCCTTTCCATGTCATGGAAAGTCCACAGACAGCTGTTTTTATTTGAAGTGTGGTATAGAGAAGACTGTCACATCTTACCTATGTAACTAAGCAGAACTGGAAGAAATATCAGTCCATGTGTTGCTCCCAGCACAACCATAGCTAGATACATCCTGAAGTAGAATATCTTGAAGATTTGAGATTTGGAAAAAGCCAATACTACAATTCCTCCAAATTTTGTCAGCGTGATACCACTGAAAACCTGGAAATAAAAAAAAAGTGTTTATGAGGTAAGTAGGACTTTAGGTAATCCATTTCCTTCAAGTATTTGGCATCTGGTAATATTTCTGTGCAATCTAAAGCTCCTATATGTAGTATACTCCTGCCCTGCCAGTCTAGAACCAAATCAAGATATACTCAGGAGAAGAGTTCATCTTTTTGGTCCCAAAGGACAGGCTCAGTATGATTAAAAATCCACTCTGATCTGTGCAACCACCTAATTAATTTTTGCTTGAGGCAGATACAGATGAAAATCATTACCTGAATTAACTCAAATTCCAGTGAAGTTCCGTACCTGGGTGCAGTACACACATCACAACTCTCCATTCCAACCCCATACGTGTCACTTAGTCCAAGGTAAGTGACATGACAGTACTGCCTAAACACTGAGCCCTGCTTGTTCTCTACAAGCTCCAACTGCCTCCCATGTTCACAACAACCATTCCTAGTCACCTCTGACTACTTGGAAGAGAAACACTTACACTTTAATGGGACAATTTGAGGTTTATCCAAACTACTAGTTCAGCTAAAACATTTAGCTCTTCTCTATTATTAGGTGGTAGCAACATCAGATTAAAAATGAGTCTTCATCACCCCTACTGCTAGTAGAAGCCTAGGCTGACCTTAAGAGCTTTAAGCATTCCAAAAGGAAAAGTAAGGCCATCTTTCTGACTTAAGACTATCGTCTCTAACATTTATTAAGAGTAAGGCTGTTAGTTGGCTACAGTTTCCCCTCCCCGCCGGCAGACACTCACTGAGCTGCCCATGTGAGACAGAGCTTCTTGGGCGCGCTCCACTCTGCTGCCCTTGGTACTGACGGTGAAGGCTCTCGTCACGTGGCTGCAGAATTCCACAGCGATACCGCAGCTCTGCGGAGCGAAAGGAAACGCACGTGAAAACATCACTGAGATGAGCACGCTGAGGGCAAGGTCTCGTCTCGGAATTCTGCATGGGCTGCAAAGATTCCCAGCAGCTGTCATCGGTCCCCCCAGGGCTGAAGTACCATGGGAAGTTAAAAAGCTTCCCAGAGTGTTGCTTCCCAGAGACTCTTGCAGGCACTGTGTGGTGTTTTACCACCAGTCATTACTAGCAGACAATCAAACAGGAAGCAGAACAGGAGGTTGTTTCAGAGGTCAAGTTTCCTGAGGCTGAAGCAAGCTGGCTTTGATGCAGTATATGCAGTGAATATTGAACACTACAATCAGTTTACAATTATTAGCTGTAATAAACACTGCTTTAGAAAAACACTGCATATATATCCTGATTTGATACCATGACAATTCATCTGATCAGTCATTTACAACACTAACTGAACACTTGGCTAATCTCAGCCTTATCTAGCAGAGAGGCTTGCTTGAACATACATCTAATTGTACCATGGGCCAACAGTTTACACTAACCTTCAGACCTGCCACAAACCTATAGAGAACATGGTAAGCCAGAGCAACCAATAGCTGCTTGCTGGAGCTAGTTCTGGAGTGCTTTACCAAGGCTCTCTCTTGCCCAAGTGATTTCATCCACTTACGCAGGAACAATACTGGTGCTAGCACATCCCAGATCTACTCTGTAGAACATAAATACAGCAGAAGCCTTAAGACAAACCTATGCATCCTCCCCTTCAGCATGAGCCACTTGTGATGATGTGGAGCAGCACCTAGCCTAGATAGCAGCAATACAGCTGTTGCTGCAAAACAGTGACCTCCACCAGAAGCAGTACAGCTTCAGTTCAATTGCTGTATCTTATTAGTACTAGGACTAGTTGTCAGAATAAACTTGTTTTCTCTTCTAGATGTGTTAAGACAGTTTCACTACTGTTCAAAGGCCTGTCAAAGTTACTAGCAGCATAACTGCTCAGTATCACAAGCATATATTAGCACACAGAACTGTTCAAAACTTGGAAACAGAAAAAAGAGATGTCTTGTTGACTTACCATGACAAGATTTACTAATGAAACTGCATTCAAGCTGATGCCCCAGAGCCACATCACTCCAAACATGTTGACGATTATCATAGCAATGGTTATTGAAACCACAACAGCAGCCCATACTTCAAAGCCAAGAAGCACAGTTGTCACCAGAAATATTGATCCCAAAGAGATGCAGAGGTTAAGGATAGCATCGTGCACAATTGTCAAGTATTGTTCATAGAAGACATAAAACACACTGTAGAAAAAAGACAGATTGTCATTAGCCATCTTTCCTTTTATAAGCTGATATTAGATTAGCTTCTGTGCTAAGGATAAAATAGTTCCCCCTGGCAGAAGTCACCAACACAACCTGGCTTCCTTGTATCAGTGGAATGTCATGTAACAGCCAGCATTCTGTAAGAGTCAACTCCTCACTAACACTCCAAATTAAGACTGTGTCTCGAAGTCAGTGTAATTCCCATATTTCAATATAAGCAGCTACAGTAGATAGGTCCTCAGGTCCATTGTGTTATCTGCAGGAGCTGCTGCAGATGGACTTTTAGTAGGATTCTCTGGATGCAAACAGATCAGTATTTCAGATGTACTGATACCAACTCCAACTCAATTTTAGTGTGGTACTCCTATACTTGATATTACTCCTATGTTTGCTTTACATTTAAATAACTTATTTGAAGTCAATACATTCACATCACAGCTTGCAACTACATATGTCAACATATCCTGCTTATGTTTGAACTATTAAACCCTACTATGAAAGCTGGAAATGCCCAAAAATGGAGCCAGATCTACCTTTGTAGTGAAGAATTTAAGTTAGTTATTGATGACAGTAGAAAAAGGCCAGTGCTATGGATAAAAATTATATCTTCCCAGTTTAATGAGAAATTCCCAAGTCTCTGCATTGCCTTCTGTTAGTTTATATAAAACTCAAGTTTCTAATATGTTATTAGCACCTTTTCTGTGCTTTTTCTGTGGTATTTGTCACCAAGGGAAGAAAGATCTAACCATACCTGTAAGGAAACACCCTGTAGTTCTTCTCTTTGATGCCCATGGTTTCAGTAATGTTGTCTGCTATAATCCGAGCTTTCCTCATAGCATCAATAAAATCAGATGATGTTTTCAGTACAGTATGGTAAGTCATAAAGTAAGTGGCTCCAACGTCAGTTTTGTTGTTTATAAAGTTGACAGCAGAGTTATATGCAGCGTGTCCTCTATAAAAACAGAGACATATTAGATGTCCATGTCAGCACCATTCAAATTGATTAGCTTTTATAACTTATAATCTTATAGAATTATAAAATCGTTTGAGCTGGAAAGGAGCATAAAGATCATCTAGTTCCACCTCTGCCATGAGCAGGGACACCTTCCACTATACTACAGTTGCTCACATCCCATCCCAGCTGGCCTCGAACACTTCCAGGGATGGAACACAACTGCTCCAGGCAACCCATTCCAGTGCCTCAGCACCCTCACAGTAAAGAATTTCTTCCTAACATCTCATCTAAACCTACCCTCTTCCATTTTAAAGCCATTCCTCCTTGTTTAGTACTACATCCCTTGGTAAAAAGTCCCTCTTCAGCTCTCTTGTAGGTGCCCTTTAGAGGGCTAACAGCTGGTAGTTGTTTCCAGCAGTTTCCAAAACTATAAAAGCTTCACAGTACAATACATTTCAAGATTGCACAGGATATTCTGGAACAGACTGATCATAGACATTGTCTCTCTTTGTAAAGGGGAAAGCTGCTATTCCACTGAGTTGACGATGCATTTGTTTTTTTTTCAGAAAATACTACAGAACTGGTGAGATGTCAATGTTTGTATGGCTTTTAGGAGGACATCAGATAACTAACCTTGCAGACAAAATCCAGAGCAAATATCTTTGACACATTGGTCTAAGCATACAAGGCTCTTACCCTTTGCCACATTTAGGATTAGGGTTGTCTGATAGGAACATTGGCAAAAAGGTCATGAAATCTTCACCCTGTGGTCTCTGCTTGCCTTCTTGAGTCAGTGGTCGACAACTAGTGCAGGATGGATCGCTGACTGAAGAAATACAGGAAGAAGGTCAGCTACAGATCAAGTATTCTTTTCCTAACACAAGTAACTTCTGACTTGCATTACTCCAGGATGCAATTCCACAAAAAGCATTTTTACTGATGAACTAACTGATCCATCCTGAAATTCCATATAAGATTTGTAGTCCTTAATTTTACTTACTGCTGCTAAGGCAAGGGCTGTCAGAGAACTCTTACTCATGCATTTATCTACTTTAGATCCAATGAGAATTACACCAAACTGAAGGACCTGAACAAAACCAGAGCACCAAGTTTGTGTGCTCTAAGAAAACCAACAGAATGATCAGAACTTTTACAGCAAGTTACACAGGCTAAGTAGGCTGTTTTCACTGCAGCATTCCAGCAGAATATTTAAGCTCACTCAAACAGCAGTTCAAATAAATTAAGAGGACAATTCAAGAGGTTCCTGCTTACAGTAAGGAAAGGTATTCACTTGACTCATACCATGAGAAAATGTTTTGGCTGTGAAACTTATAAACCAAACTAATCCACTAGCAACAAGATGGATGCCAGTACCTGAAGCATTGCAAAACTGTCCAGTGGTATTGTAGACTCTGCAACAGGACGACTGTGGCTTCACCCAGTCAAAGTAGTCATCAATCCAGGATGAGGGGGCATAGCCAATCCTCGTGCTAATAAAAAGAACACAACATATCCATCATCTGTAATTTTATATTTAATTCCAAAATGTATCCTTTGATCTCTCCAGTGCCAGTTTATGCCGTGTCAACTCATTTTTGTCAAATCTACTCAGCTGTCCATACAGTCCCATGCTCTAGTACTCCATCAGAGCCATAATGCTCTGGTAGCTCAGAACACTGCAGCTAGCAAATAGCAGGAGCTTCTTCACTGCATCCTGTTCTACTGCCAAGCTAAGCTTTCCATTCCCCTGCCCACTCTGTTCCCCATCCTATTCCACACCTTGTTGTCTCAATTTTCAAGCAAAGCTCCTCCTTCAGTCAGGCTGAAATGAACTACAGTGGAAGGATTTGGGAAAAGACTTCTTTGAATTTTTAGCTGCAGATAAAATTCCTGCTTAGCCTCCCTAGGCTAGCCTAGTTTATTCACCAGGTTTAGAAGCTGAGCACACAGTCATTTTCCAGAACATCATAACCACACTGAGAGAGGTTTTCACTAGTTTTTCTTACTATCATTCCAAGATTCCTTGAAGGATCAAGGCTCTTTTCCAAATCCAAATACATCAATGTATCCCACCAGTCCAGATAAGTTTTATCCTCACTCTAGAAGACTGTCACAGCTGCTTCCAATCCCCTCCCTCCCAAACCCAAAATATAAAGCAAATAAAATAGAATGTCAGCTTACGACCAACAGTTGAGCCTGTGCTAAATCAGGAGGACACACTGGTCAGCTACATCTGTTCATGCAACTATGCAGAGACAAGAATGAAAGACTTACTAGCTGCCAATTTCCGCAGCATTGAAGACTTGCTGGACAAGTGAATCATTATTACATCCCATTCCACCACACACCATGTTCTGCCCTTCCAAAGAGGTGTAGTTGTGTCCTTCTTCTAGGACGAAGTAGACAGGGGGACCCGCATGCAGGTACTTGCTGATGTGGCTGAAGTAATCTACTACATAGGAGTCCTTCAAGGGAAAGTTTTGAGTTACTATTATGGAATGTTGAGGTAGCACAACAAGGTATCAAGGTTTCAATTCAGCCACAAACTGCTGAACAGTGACATGATCATAAGACTTACATCTGGCATTGAGAGAGACTGATCCAGTCCAATCTCTACATTGTGCATAACTGCTGTACTGAATGACAGGATACCCACAAACACTGCTACCTGCAAAAAAAGCAAATCCATGGAGGTGAGAACTGTACAGAAACAGCAAGCAATAGGAGTCACTTGCTAAGTTAATAGGAACCATGCAAAGAGGTTCTAGCTTAAATATGCTACCCAGGCTTAGTACAACCACAACTAGTGGTGGTAAAACTTAGCTACTCAGAGGTCCTTCTGGAACTGCAAGGAAATTTATTCTTAGGAATCAGCCATGAAAGATACAAACACCTTTTGTAAATAAGCACAGTAACCTTAAAGTGAAACACAGATTCAGCAAAAATACTCAGGATTAATGCACTGTAAAAGCCAATACATGCTCATTTTTTTACATAGGCTAAAGTAATTTGATTGTCAGCAATGCAACTCTTAAATCTGGGCTTTGGACAATCCATGATCAAGCCTCTATTTACTGAAATAACTTTTGCAGTTACAAAAGCTTCTTTCTATACTAATGCTGAAAGCAAAAATACTAGAAGCATCATTTGTTTCACTGTATTGAAGATTTTTTCCCCTATTTAGGCCTTCAGGCTTACTGCTCTGTTGTTCAAGTTTAGATGACAGCTTACTTGAAATAGACTATACATACTACTATTGGTCTCATCCAATCCTTAAGCAGATATGGAGAAAACAGATTTTTGAAGAACAGAAATAACATGCTCTCAGAACGCTGGACTCCACCCGTTTCTTCACTGCTTTTGATGCAACACAGAATATCCAGTCTGTTCCTCTGAAATGGATTAAATGGCAGAGTTAGTGCAGTTCTGCAGATGTCACTATCCCCATCACGCTGCAGTTAGAGACGTTCTCATACTCACCTCTTGACGCTTAATATCCAAGCCCAGGAGACTGACGAAGCAAGTGACTTGGAGAATAAAGTCTATGAGCACGGCCATTCCGGCAAACAGGGAGAAGGTGCGAACCGCCGGCATCGCAGACAGTGTCCCTGCAGGGAGTGACCCGCTCTGTTAGGAGAGCTCCCTTCTCCCAGGAGCCTTTTCTAGACAAACACCCAGTTTCAGTGGTAGCCTTAGAGCAGGACAAAGAGCCTTTATGTCCAGAGCAAAGGAATCAGCCCATATGAGCCTGGCTGCAGCTGCTGTCTTTGACCTGTTTGACAGCACTGAGGAGTGACTAGTTCTAAGATATTTCTCAATTCCAAAGGTAGGTGCAGACTGTGTAACAGGGCACTTAAGGAGTGCTGTCATGCTACATCTTGCTTCAATATTAAGCCATTCCAATGCAAGCTGATCCAACTACAAATTACACTGCAAGCAAACAAAGCCATTATGAAAGAAGGCCAAATTATACTTGTAGAAAAACAAAAGATTTACCTCTAAAACACTGTAAAGTGAGCCTCAAACATAAATCTGTCATAGGGTTTTTTTCCCAAGCAAGGGGCATTTTGGCAAGATGACTAAATGCAATATAGAAGTTCATATACTCTGATATTTGAACTATTCCTAAGGTCAAATTTAGACTTGTTGGTCACTGCAAGTAGTAAAAACCTCCAGCCTTTCATGCTGGAAAGCTTGAAAGATTCAGAATTGGATCTTTTTAATTGTGCCCGACTCTTAAAGTTCTTTAATGCCTATCTCCAGCAGAAATTTTACTTGATTTTAACAATGAACAACTAAGCAAAACTGCCTCTACAAATTCTTACTTTGCTTTTTTATTTTAGTTTTGCATTTATTCCTGCAACAGGCAGTTATGAAAAGGCACTTATATTCAAATATTAAAAGAGTCTTACCAAGAAAGAATGCCACAGTCTCCGAAAAGGATGAGAGAAACATACTGGGTGCCACATCTCCCAAGACTCTGCCAATCTGTTTATCCAGAGTTTCACCCTGAAGGCGTTCATCTCTCTGTTTCAAGACAATAATTTATTATTATTAGGAATCATGCAATTTTATAAAGGTATTTCACGTGGCTTTACAAACCCAAACCTTTAAAAAATCCTATATTTTGTTGTTTTCACTGCATTAACAAGAGTTAGATAAAAAACAGCTGAGATTCTCTAAAACAAGAGCAGCCTGAACATTACTTGTTGTCTTGCTTCAAATTTAAAATATAGTACTAAGTTCAGTACTTCAGATATAACTACACATTTGACAGAGGCAGTGCCAGTTTCAGTGGGAACCTGTCAAATTAAAAAGCTGATAACCCACTAAGACTTAGTGTCAGAAGTCCCTAGTCTTAAGTGTGTAGTTTAGCTCATGACTACTGCTTGCAATATGCTAAAATTACAAGTGATCAAAATGCCAGTTGAGTTCTACAACTATTTTGATAGCAAGCAGCAGTAAGAAAAATGCAGAGATATAAATGGGTTTATTTTTGTGAAGGTAGAATGTACACAAATTCTTGGCTCTCTTCCACTAGATATCTTGTGAGAGAGTCCAGAGCTGCTCACATTGAGTTGAGCACTGGAACGCAGAAGACTTCCTGCTCCAAGTTTACAGCCTTCAAAAATGGCAGGCACTTTTAGAAGAGTGTGTATGAAAGAACAAATACCTGAAGTGTCTGAACCATAATGAAGATGTTGTCCACTCCAATAGCCAGCACCAAGAAAGGAATTACTTCTATCACAATCAGTGTCAGTGGGATTCCAAAGTAGCTGAAAATGCCTATAGAGCATGCTACTGAGCTCAGTACAATGAGAATGCCTGCAATTCCCAGAGAGATCTTCGAATCCACCTAAAAAAAGTTGTACTGAATGTCATCTAAAGAAGCATCATCTCACAGAATAGTTTACAGCAAAGGCAAAAGCCATATTCTTACATCTAGTCTAGGTAGTAGAAAACTTTTCTTTTTCTTTTTTTTTTAATATCCAGATATTAAAAAATCGAATCAACCTTGAAGTTACAAGTGTTAAAGCTGATGTTAACTGAACATCAAGTGAAAGAACCTAGTTGAGTCTATGAAGCACACAGGAATTGTCTAGTACAACAAAAACAATGCTACCCCTAACTCCTGCCCAAGGAAGACTCAATGCTCCAATAAAAAACTGAACATCGGCATTCTGCAAAAACAGTTAAGTCATTTACAGCTATCAGCAAGCTCTAGCTTCAGTCTTTATAGCAATGAAAACTATCCATACCAGCAGTCTTCTACAGCTCTGGATATGTCCCAAAGCTATGGAGATGTACAGGAACATCACAATGTAGCTTATCAACACAACGCTAATATCACTGTTGCTTTCGCGGTTGATCTCATCTTCAATACTCCGTTCAGCAGAAAATGATATAGTTAAGTTTGAATTATTATAGTTCTTCAGGAAGTTAATAAATCTAAAAAAAACAAAACCAAGATGTCAATCACACTTTAAAGGATAAAACATCTTCCACTAGAAATACTTGAAAGTCAGTTGATGACAAATTTACATCATCTGTGTGATACAAGAGTGCACTGGGGCCAGACAGTACTTTGAGGGGACCTTTTTCAGTTTTAAAAGAGAGGTGCTGGCTACACATACCTAGAACTCTACTCTAAGCACTAGAAACACACTATGCTGAAATACTTTCCATGTTCTCTCCTGAGTTTGAGGACAGATAGGTATCTTGCATGTGCTATTTCAAACTCTAAATACAATTTTCCTCGAAGCCAGACCCAGGAATACACACATGAAAGATGACTGCAGCTTGCTTACAGTACTGAAACAATTGTTTCAGTTCCCCAACTTGAGAAGTGCTCGTGACACAGGCAGATGCTTGTCATACTTTTGTCACAAGCTTTCTAGTACAGTAGTTTTTATCTGAACTGCTAGCCAGAGCAGCTGGCCTGTGCAAGATAGCGCCTCAAGATGGTAAAGGGGATGAAAGCCTTAGATGCTCATCTGGATGGCATTTTTAAAAATTAAAGGACTACAGCATCAGGCTTGACCTTTCCACCCATGGTTAATAGTCCAGTAAATTAAAGAGTCTACCTATGTAATTCTAGCCACAATAAAATATATCAAATCCTTTCTAAAGTTACTTATGGGCAAGTACTACTGGGCTAGAGGATCACTACTAACAGGACTAGAACCATTTGTCTCAAAGCAAATGACGTGTGCCAGACAAAGGGAAGGTCTTATGACCAGCAGAGTCTGTTTTTAACCAGTTTTGCTGCCTCTGAAAACATCCTTGTAGTTATATTGAAAAACTGTCAGTACATTGCAAGTGTTTCTTGTTTATCTACATTTAAAGCTGCTTTAAGTCATGTACATTTCAGAACACAGGGGGACTACTTACTCTTTCTCCCATGCCAAGGCTTTCATCAGCTTTTTTGAGTCATTGTAGTAGTTGTTGACAGGAAAAGTAATAACAAGAGCTGTAGCATTATTATAGTTATCATCTAGAGAAGAAAAAAAAGTTTGGCATGAACAACTGTAACTTACATTCCATTATAGCAAATACAAATAAATATAAAATTAGCATTGTCCAAAGCAATCTCCTCCCTTCAACTCCACTGAATATCACTGAGTTCTCAAACACACTACTGGAATAAGAACAGAAGCTGACAAACACTCCAGATTGCATTCCAGAGTAATTATTCATTGTTTAACATGCTCATGACACCCCAACATTAAATTGTTGCAAATTTAAAGACAAAGAGCTACTATATAACCACTGCTTATGACTTTCCATCTAATGAGAAATGTGGCTTCCTAAACACTGTACCTCTTATATACTTAGATTTTAGTCAAAGCAAATACAAATCCCCTGTAGTTTAATCAAGAAGTGCTTGCCTTTAAACACTATTTCAGATCTATTAAACACAAATATATTACCAAGTTATGCTTAATTAGATAAACTGCTTGAACAAAATCCTGGCTTAAGAGTAATTATGAAAGAATTTCATTTGTGAACATGTTAATCTATTCTTAACTGCTTTGTCAGATCAGTGACAAAACTTTATTCTAACTCAAGCCAAAATACACATCCATCCCAGCATGTCAACCTGAGCTACCTCATGCCTTCATCTTTTATCAGGCCCAAAGCAGACCGAACTTGTCCTGTTGACAAGTATGTTCCAATTACAGACTGCATTTTGTACTTCCAGAGCAGTCTGCCTCAAATCCCAGCACTGGTCTACTGAAAACTTACTTAAAACATCCTAACTTACTGAAAGCGTAACAAAACTCCAGTTTCTCTGGAATGCATTTAAACACCTGTGTTAAATGAGAATGCACCTTTAGCACCAAGGGCAGCACACCAGTACCTACTCTCAGACTTAAACTGCAAATTTTTTTTTCCACTCACCATCATAACCTCCCAACACCAGCCATGGAAATACAGGTCCACCAAATGTTCCTAAGCAGGGATCGTGAAGCAAGCTTGTGTCATTCAGTGATGCTGGAGCCCTAAAGAGACCACCAGCAATAACTGTTACCTTCTGCTTGACAGCTGAGGCACAGCACAAAACAGTAAAAAAACTGTTGAGTTATAACTGAAAATCAAGACAGAAACAAGACAAGACTGCTAGTGATACACTGCCCTTGTGCTACATTTGTTTTGAATTTGAATACAATTTTAAAGGTGTCTACCTTACAGCCTTTAAGACAAGGAGTACCTTCTAATCAACTGAACTATAAATTAAAGTGAAAGCTTAGAAACTGGTCTTCTGTTCAGAACTCTTCAGAAGCATTGAAAACATGTTTAAGGTAAACCAGAGGCAGCACCCAGACCAAACCAAGCTGAACTGGCAACTTGATTAAAAAACATGTAATTGTACTGCTTACCGAACACAGTACAAGAAGTGAGTGTGGTAATCAGCATAGACAAAGAACTCATCCCCAACAGTGTGATCCAGAACAGAATGGCTGTTCTGAAAGTAGTTGAGTACGCTCAGGATAGTGCAGTTGTTGTTGTAGGGAGCAAGAGGAGCCAGGCAAATGTCCTTCAGCATGACAGTCTCATTGTCATAAGAAGCAGTTATGTTGACAATAGCATCCTGCAAATCCAGTACCTTTAAAAAAAAATAAACCACAGTTTGAGAGCAGCACAAGAAAGCATTTACTTTGCAAGACAGGACTTAAGTGCACACTATATTCTTGCAAGTTTCCAGAGACAGAGGCACACATCAATAGAAGCACATTACATGATTTCTGTGTTCATACTGAGAACTGGAACTTAGCTTGCAAGTGTCTCTCTAACACAAAGGTTTTCAGCAAAAAGCTTTTATAATAAGGCTATGATATTTAATATGAATATCTAGTGATTGTTTTAATGGATACATAACAGTGCAGATGGCAGCCAACTCCATGTAGTTATACCTGTTAAATATGCTTAGGCTTGCTCTTGGAAAGTCCCAATTACCTGATGGAGAATATCTTTGGTAAGGGGAGGCCCAAAAGGTACATCTTCTCCTGATGGGTAAGGTGAATAGGTATCTGGTTGGCTCTTTGGTGCTTGAATAATAACTTGTTCAGTACGAAAGAAAGGCCCAAAGTGTGTGTCAAAGTATTCCTTCTCCTTGCGAGCTTGGCTGCTGGGGGCTGACCAGAGATCTACAGGATTTGTAGTTGCTTTAATATATATAAAGCCTGAGCAGCACATTGCAATGAAGACCACAGAGAAGAGGATAACAGGACGTGGATTTCTGACACAGAAAGCCCCCCATGATGTGAATGTCATCCTCAGACCATTCTCAAACCTTTCACCAAGCCTTTCACCACAGGTAATGTTTCCTGCAAGAGCAAGAAGTAACAGTAAATGTTTGAGAAGTCAGTTAAGCAGCATTTTCTTGGAGTCCACTCAGAAAGATGAAATTTTATTCTAGCTCTGTCTGTAGGAAGCACCAGAAGCTATGTCTCCACTGACAGTCAGACCCTAACTGAGGCCAAGGGGGCAGAAAACAGCTTGTACCATTGTAATGTAAGATTGTCTTTGACAGCAGCAGCTGTAGCAAATAAAGGAAGAAGCAGCTAAAAGACATATAAGCAATAAAACAAGCTACCTCAGCTGGTACACAAGTTAAACTACAGCTCTTTCACAGCATGATTTAAATGGATACATGGATGAGTCAAAACATGATCAAACTGATTTTAGCATCATGTTACCCTCCCTATACCCCTAGGACAAAGCCCTCCAGAACTTCCTCGGAGCTTAGTTAGATCCATGAAGGGTGTGCCCAGGGCTTTCAGCATCCAGTGAAACAGGATGCTGTACCACTCTAAAAGGAGAGAGATGCTGGTCAAAAGGCTAAAGAGCCTCTAAGAATGGACTTTCAGCCTAACAAAGCTAAAACCCCAGAGCCCATCCACAGGAAAGGGATGCACTCAGGTTGAGTTTGCAATACACCCATTCCTCTTATCCAAGACATACCATTGTCGCGGTGGGAATTCATGGAAAACGCTACATTGCTGTCGATTGGGGTGTACTCTGAGACAAAGTGCCGCCTCCTGCAAGGCAAAAAGCTGTGTTACCCTGCTTGTCCAAAAAGGCATCTGTGCTGTTTGGACAACAGTCTCTAGCTTTATAATCCTTTGGAACAATATACAGCCATATCAGCTATCTTAATAAACTTTTCCAGCTTACATCAAGCACAGGTTCTTTATGCACATTTAGAAGACCACCAGCATTAACAACACAGAGAATCTCTTTAAATTGATCCTAAGTTGACATTTACAGGAGATTTTTACATTAGAAATATGAACCAGGCATCTCAAACATACTTATCATTTCATGTTGCCCACTAAGGTAAGTCTGCTGAACATGTAATAAATTGTCATAAGCACTATCCTTTTCCATGCAGACTTAATTCTTATTATACAGCAATTTCAGTTTTCTGGTCATAATTGAACAATCATAAAATCAGAGTGGTTCGGTTGGAAGCACACCTTAAAGATCATCTAATTCCAACTCTTCTGCCATGAACAGGGACACTTTTCACTAGATCAGTTTACTTAAAGCCCCATCGAATCTGGCCTTGAACACCTCCAGGAATGGGGAGTCCACAACCTCTTCCACTGTCTCACCACTCTTATAGTACATAATTTGGTTTTAGTATCTAATCCACACCTACCCTCCTCAGCTTAAGACCATGACCCCTTGTCCTGTCACTACAGGCCCTTGAAAAAAGTACCTCTCCAGCTCTCTTGTAGGCTCCCTTTAGGTACTGGAAGGCACTGTAAGGAATCCCTAGACCCTTTTCTTCTCCAGGCTGAACATCCCCAACTCTCTCAGCCTGTCTTCAGAGAGGTGCTCCAGCCATGTGATCAAGGGTGATATTCTATAATCACTGGAAACTCAGTTTTCATTTAGTGTTTTTCAGAATAGGAGACAAGGAAAAAGTAATCACGACTTAATTTGCAGCAGGGCATTGACTGTTTTGTTATGAATATGTGTTTTCCCAGACTTCTGCATATTTAGTTATGAAAGCTGAAGAGCAGCATATGTGATTCTGTAGCTAGGAATGCTATGACAGGTGTGCATCAACTAAACCAACTTCTGCAATCACTTTCCACCAGGTGGCTTTAGCTGTTAGAACACTCCCTGAAAGTATATGTGGCTTCTGCTACAGAACATGACTTTTGGCTGGCTGAAGTAGTCAACACATAAGCATCTGACCAGGGCAAAGAAGTTCTCAGGGAAAAACAAATGACTTGCAGAGCTCAGCATTTTGAATGTTTTACCTGTAACACCAGACTCCAAAAACCAGTGCAAAAAATATGAGTAGAAAGCCCATGTATGAGATCCAGATGATGACATACACAGCGTCCAAACCAAACAATAGCCAAGGAGGAGGCAATGGAGGGGGTTGAGGTTTTGGACCACAAACAATTGAACAGTCCTGACAGCTGCATGGTCCTGTTGAATCATCCATAGACTCATTACAGCCTTTGGTAGCATTATTCATAGGATTCATTCCATGGACAGGAACATCTATGACAAATCACAAGTTGCAGAGCCAGTTTATTACCAAGAAAAATTCAGACCTTCCCAGTTAAGTGAGTTAACTCTTTCTATGAAAGCTCCCAGCCCCTATGTAGAGCAGCATTTCTTGGTCTTACAGATACACTGCTTTTCCCACAGCAGGTACCCATTATTTACAGTTGTCTAATAATTAAATGACTGGTCATGTCTATAACACTTCAGTCTGCAAAAGTAGTAAGCACACACTTCCATCATTCCAGCAATGATGTGTCATCCCTCTTATCTGTTCACATTGTGAAATGTGCAACAATAATTCCCTTATAAAGAAATCCTTGAGGATGAGGGTACTGCCCATTTCCCAAGGAATACAAAGAGCCAGTTGCCTAAGCTCAGTTCATCATTAATGAGTTTTAGAGATTTAAACAGTAAGAAGCTGTTTAGAAACGAAAAGCCACAAAGTATGGTTTCCAAGAACATATAAGAAGGAAAAAAAAAAAAAAAAGGTAAGTTAATCTCACATTGGTTTGAAAACCTCTGACTGCACTTTCATTGCTGGCCAGCTGTTCAAAAATCAGTGCTCTAGCCATAGCAAACAGCCTTTGACAGGAGCTTCAAAGGCGAGGGCTATTCAGTTTCTTACCTGAAAAGATTGGAATTATGTTGAAAGGAGTTTGTCCATTGTCTTTACTAAACATGTACTCAATCCAGTTGGTTGCATTGCAGTCCTTGACATCTTTCCCACACAGCAACCCCAGTGCTTTAACATTGCTCGATGGAGCCTCCACATCTTTGCAGGCATTGTACATTGCTAGGAAGAGTCATTAAAACAATGTTATAATTTGAGTAAGCATTCCAAGCATTTCCAACACTACAGACTCCTCAAGTTCCAGGAACATACTTACAGTTTTCAAGCAGAAACATCTCAGGATAGTGAACAAATGCTTTCAGTTGTATTTCTAGTATTCAAGGTTGTAATGCTTTGTTACAGCTGCCTTGCTCTGAGAAAGCCACCCAAATCTGCACTATGCTAGAACCTACTTTTCTGCTTGACAGGAAACATTACTTAATATTATTTTCAGGGAAAGCTATGAAAAATATTTAAGGTACTTTCAACTGGTAAGCCATATATGACTTTCAAGTGTCTCAATTTTATTGAAGGTTACTGCAAAAGCATAAAAAGACAGAATTAATGTTTTAAGCTTGCTACAAAATCAAAATACAATCCAAATGTATTGTTCTCTAAAAACCTCTGATTTTGACAAAGGACTAGAACAGTCCATTTCAAGACTGAGTGCCTCATAGAAACCACTGTAGACTACACTGTGTACAAACTTTATTATCATGCTTGCCAGACTGTTTTCGTATCAGGTAGGCTTTGGACATTCAATACTTGGTGACATCTTTCTTTTTCTGAAGTTAAAGTCATCAGGGTTATCAGCTATTAACCACTTGTATAGATGTTCAGCCTCAGCTGAACCTTTAAAAACACTTATTTAACAGTGTCAATACAATGTCCCCTGCCCAGGCAGAAGTTAACTGTTCCATAAGTTTTAAGGGGGACTTGCTGTTACCTGTGTGATGACTCAAACTTCAAAAAGACAATCAAAGAGATATTTCCCCCTCCCAATTCTTTCTGAAAAATCACTGGTCTTGTTACCTGGACAAAAGCCAAGGTAAATTAACACACTGTTTACTCACCATTTGCAAATCGATCTCCAATATAGTACTGCAGCTCTGTAATGCTACTTTTGTTCTCTTTTAGAATGGGATCATAATAAGGTATGGTGCTTATAACATTCAAAAAGTCAGACTGATTTGGACTACACGTCAGTTCACAGAAGAGGTTTATCAAGTTGTAAAAACACGATGGACATCTGGGTAGGAAAGCCAATGAACAGCAATCAGATTAAGAGGTAAAGGTGCTATGTAGGTCAAGTCAGTTATGCCTTGCAAATAGATACATTCTGCTCAGAGTGACAGAAGAAAACATTTAAATTCTATAAGATTTTAGTCAGCAATACAACAATTTTGTTGATGCTACAGATGAACAACATTAAACAACATAAATCACTAATAAAATTGCCTGCCTCAAATAGCAAATTCAAACAATTTTATTAGAATTTGAAGAAAAACTTAACTGTTGCTAGCAGGAGGACTTCTTAATGTCTTAGAACAAGACCAAATGGTACTTTTTGTCACCCTCTTCTGAAGGTTTCATTAGATAAAGTAGCTTGAGACAAACTAAGGGAATATTTATTCTACAAGCTAAATCAATCCAGACTGCAAGTAGTTGTTTCACAACTATGGATGAGAAAGTCACTCCAAGAGCTTGCTCCAATAATCCTATAAATGAAATTACCACTTTTTCCACAGTCTACTTGAAGACAAGTGTTTTGTTATTCTGTTACAAAACCAGTTGCTTTGCCATTCATAAGCATACCTGGAGAGAAACTGCAGAGGTAGCTGCAAGTTAATTTTCAAAGTCTGAAGCTGATGAACATCACAGCAAGTGCTAACATTGCCAAAGAATAAACCTGGACAGAGTTCCTTAACAAAAACAAAACAAAACAAAAAACAAACAACATTGAGATCAAGGGGAAAGGAAGAAAAAGCATGTTTAAGACTTCAGAACTCGTTTTAATCATAGGCTCTGCTTCAGCATATTTCAGACCACAGTAGCTGTTGCCATGGGAGATGCACAGAAGAAAACCAGTCCAGCAAAGAACATTTGTTTAAAGACTGGAGAGAAGAATCACTTTTTTCACTTCTTTTATTCAAGGCAGCACTTCCTTTTGAAAAGCTTCTTCAGATGATCTTTAGTCACCAGGGTCTATATATAGAATGATAATGGTATTTGAGAGCCTATTGGTAAGAGGACAACACATGTTTATCCAAGTTGAAAGTATTCCTGCAGCTTATCCCCTAGTACTCCTTCTGGATAGTATCAGATTTTAAAGTCTCAGAAGGCAAGCCACTAACCACAGAATCACTGACTACCTGGAAGAGCTACTTCATGTTCAGTTTATAGAAGAGACAAATGCATTTAACACCAGTGTAACATACACGAACTGTACATTAAGTCTTCAGAAACAATACACAACAGTAGTTAGCTCACCTACATATTTAATGAAGTCACTCCTGTCCCCAGTCTAACCATTGTTTAACTCTGTAGTTATTTCACACTTTAAAGTCTTAAATTATCAGATGCCAGAAGGCAAGTCTGGCAATATCATCCTATGTTATGCATAAAATATATAAACTCTCTTTTGACTGTAGTTTTATTCACTTTGGCAGCTGAAGCCCAAGTAAGGAAATACAGTCTCACACTAGGCACAGCTAATTTTGTCCCAATTTGCTCCAATTGAACAAGTGTCAGTTAGCACCTTCCTATTTAAGGACAGATCAGGAATGATCATCTGAAGGAAAATAGTTTAGTCTTGTCCTTTAGAGATCAAAAGGGCATAACTGTGGAACATATATTTTGGGATAGTCTTAAAAAAAGCAATTTGAGTAAAGGGTAGTGAAACCAGTGAGGAAAACATGCAAGAAAGTGAACAAACCCTATATTTGTCTGTGACAGCCTCTCATCGCATTTTGAAGACTTCTCGTATCTCTGAGAAGGAACTGAGGTAAATTACCTTCACCCAGTGGGACCTCAGAAATCAGAGCTAATCTACTTTCTCATCAGGTTGGGATGAGAGGTCACAGCACAGGTCCAACAGAACCCAATACAGAACTCTGAAATGTTGGAGAATGATTGTTGTAGCTGCAGACCTCCAAGAGAAGCTCACCTGCATTAAGTCATAGCCATCTTCTGGTAGTGCTATTGGGGACCCATTATAAGCACAGTTGTACCTCTTGTCTCCAGAAGCAACTCCACATTCTCCATACCAGACACACTTTTGTGAAAGTACCTAATCAACAAAATAAGTGATTAACTGCAAGGAATAGTTGCCAAATATCACAGCTATTGTACAGTTTATGTCTGACTATTCCAAAAGCCACTTGCAGTCCAGATTAGATAACTTCCTGCTAATTAAAACAACAGGGTGTACTACATAAAACACCCATTAACAAAAGTAGGTATTTTTGACATGGTGCACATCACCACTGATCTTCAGCTCAGCTCCCCACCCTCCCTTGACCATTACAGAAAGAGGAAGTGCACTGCTCATAGTTAAGTATAAAAATTATTTAAGAAAATCCTAAATCAATATCTGAAAAGCATCTACAATACAATACAAGGTGATTTAGAAAATAATTTGTTCATGTAAGACAACAAAATAATTGATGGGTTAATCTGTCACATTAGGGCATATGGGTCAGTACACATGGAGAAAAACTCATTGCTTATGGGCAATTTCACTTCCTTCTGCCACCTTTTGATCCTTCCTGAAAATTCATTACAGTGACTGACTGAGGAAATACCAGCATAGAGAGGATTCTGAAACAGAACTTCATAGCTCTGCACTTGCCACACATATATTGTCACAATCTCAAAGGATGCCCCCCATTACCACTTTCAAACCTAAGCATGGAACATTTAAATGGGATTACAGTGCTAAGGAAAAAGTTTAATTTTAAAGATGTTTTAATTTAAGGGATTATCGAAAATTCAGAAATTTTTTCTTTTTTATGTGCATAAAAGAAATTGAAAAAGGGCAGTGGCACCTTGAAAGCCTTTTATTTTTGTTCTGTGGTACTGACACTGAGACATCCGAGATACTAAGCCAAAATATTGATTCAGAAAATTAAAACATTTAATGCAACAACAGGTTATTTACAGCAAAAGCTTGAAGTCTGCTCCAAGGTTTTCCTAACACCTGGGCTGAAAGCAGACTGCACAAACATTTACTATGCTTCTGGCAGCTCTGATCAGGAGTTTGCTTGGTACAGTTTGAGAGATAACTGACTTATTTTGATCTCCTGAGCAACCTTGACTTAGCATTTGTAGAGACACCATATGTTGTTGCTGCAAGGACAGACTGCTGTGCTTTGTGCTTGACCATGAATAGTATTGTTTACTGACCAGAGAGGCCCCTAAAAGGCTGTATTGATACCCCAGAGCTACCCAGAATCACAGTGCCTCCATAACATCCATTTTTGTGCTGAACAACACTGACAGTTCTTCAAAAAGTACATCAGTAGCTGGTTGTGTATCAGGGACAATAACCATCACCAGTTTACCCAACACAAGACTTGTTTCCTCTTTAACCTAACAAGGGCAACATAGGTCAACTCAAAGTTACTCACTGAAAGCCAGGTCTAAAAGTCACTTTAAGTACTGCTCATCTAGCTCACCATTTCATTTGTCTGTTCTAGCATGTTTTCAAGCTAAACCCACAACCAGCTGTTAAGTATTACCATATTCTATGATATGAGTTAGAAAACACCCCCCTGAAGATTGCACTTATAAACACAGAATGCTTAAGACCAGCATAAGCCAAAAAGTCAAACTTCCATAACTTATAGACTATTTCTCAAAACTACATTGTAAATATGTTCATGCATCAAGTTAATGTGAGAAGTTAATACTACTTTGATGCAAATTTAGAAGCCATCATCTTCAACTCTGCTTCCTCACACCCACATGCCTCAGTTTTAACAGCAAACAATCTACTAGCAGTGAAAATGGTTCTACTGTTTGTACCAGCATCAGAAGTGAATTGTCTTTTCAAGAGTAGGCACAGACTCACTACTATTCTTGCAAAAAGCCAAAGAATTTGGAGCAGCTTCACACTGCCTGTGGGAAAAGGATTAGTTATTTCTTCAGTATCAATCTGGCTTCCATGTTTAGTCTAGAATGGTTTGTAATCATCCTTTCTAAGAAACACTTTCTGAACCTCATTAAGTCTTGTTATCTAACACTTCTTATTTTTTGAAACACATAGATTTATCAATCTACTCTTTAGGGAAAGACTTAGCTTCTTCCAGAGTGGAAAGTGTGGGAAAACCGGAAATGCAGTTAACAGCTACAAAAAACTTATCAGGGCACCTCTTGCATAGAAAAACTTGAGTAAATTTCAGCTACCACTTCAGTATGAATGATAGTTCAATAGTTTTAAAAACATCATCTGTATTTCAAGGCAGCAATTCCTTGGTTATAGCTACATGGATACAAAACAAATTTGCCTACAAGGCTTTCTGTCATCATTTTCAGGACAGAACATAAAACAACTTACTTGCACATGACACTTGGTCATCTACCAAAAGGTATCCAGCTAAACACAAAAGAAAAATTAAGCAAGACAAGATCAGCCTAGTATTAGTTTACATTTGAATTTGAATAAAGAATTTCAAATCATACTCCTGATGTTCCATAGCAATAAAACATACACTGGAAAAAACGTTTGCCACTCAAACTTTCAGCCTGTTTAAGAAAAGCTGAACTGATCAGCTGCTTTAAACTACTAGAAGAGCTCTTAGGCCTAGAACTGCAAGTGTGAATACTCTGTTTCAGTATTAACAGCAAGAACACAGTTTCAGAAACAGCTTAAGTTTTTACATTTATTCCATGACCTAGCAGGATTTCACTAATAAAAGTGTCAGCTTGTTCCCTGAACCAGTAAGCTTTGGGGATGCTTGATTCACAATGATTCAACCAAGTCAATAACCTAAAACCACAAAATCAGTAGACATCAACAGCCTAAAGACAACACAGTTCTTGAACAAGTTAACAGCCTATTTAACTTTGAGTCAGCCACAAAATACGGGACAGGGCTGGTCTCCTACGGCTGAGGCAGTATTCAGGGATACAAGTAACTAAGTAACTACTCCACTACCACAGATAAGATAGAGCTGACAGTTCTTCCCCCTGAAAACCCTCTAGCAAAAACTAGATGAAGTCACAGAGTAAAACAAGCACTTTGCTCTTGCCATTCCTTCCGATGAACGCTCCTGTGAGGGTAGGGTGAGACAGGGATGAGTAAGTGTGGTTGTAAATAAGTCATAGTTAACAAAGCTGCAGTTTGCAGAGTCAGACTTCTAGGTCAGATAATTGCTCGCCTGGCTATTAAGTTTTTTAAGTGGGTGAAAGCCTAGCCCCAAAAGTAACAGAGAAATGCCACGTTGAACCCCAGTGCCCTCTAAACAAGGCAAAATACTTTAAACACTCTGTAAGTAACACCGGGCTCAGTTGATGGTTTGGGGTTTTTACTGTGTATTTCCTTTTAAGATCACATGACTAAGTACTTCATATACCAAAACAAGACCTTCCTAAGTATTTCATAACGCAACAACAACATAACCTTAGATTAAGGCTGTTCCTTCCTGCCTCTTGCAAATCCTAGAAATCATTTGTCAGTATGCTAACCCTCAGTATACCCTCAGAGTTCAGAAAACTGTATTCCTACTTTAGCAGACTTTGTCTGTTTGAAGAGAAATTTCGCCTCAGGCCAAGGCTCCAAGAGCCTTGCACATGAGCAAGTATGAGCATTCTACAAAAGTTCTGCTTGAGCTTTCTGGTTCCCTGCCATTACCATTCATTTTTAATAGAACTAGTGTTCCAACAGATCATAAACACATTTACTTCAGCCCAAGCTTCTTTGACTGCAGGTTGAAACAAACCGATAATTTTCAATGCTTCCAGCAACATTTGCCACCACCACCAATGAATACGCAGCTGTTAAGCAGACAAAGAACAATGGTGATGCTGTACACAGAAACAGCAATTTTTTGTGATCTTGCAAATACCAGATGACAAGCAAACACTGTTTGGCTCTTCAAACTAAGATTAGTAATGTATGGAAAAGGCAAGAGCATCAGATACAGCTGTTTCCCCTTCCTTCATTTAGGATGATGCATCTGGGACCTTGCAGGGCATAAAGATCAATCCAGGAAAGAGCACACTCTTCCCCTGCACTCCCTTAGTATCTCCTATTGCCAACTAGGCTGAGAGTTCTAAGGAAATGCTGCACCACCCTCAATAAATGGGAAGACTGCTTTATGGAAACAGGTCACCAGGTCGAGTTGACAGATCTGCTCCAGAAGTTGCATATTACCTCACAACCCTTCCTCTAGGGGAGAGGCCCATGGACTATAGGAAATTTTAAAGGTTTAGTTCTTACTCTTTGGCTCTTTCAGTAGCTTGTTCAGAGGCAGGCAGTTCAGAGCCATGCTTTATCTGCCAAGCTCCTCCTGTTCTTTTGCTCATAGGCAGGAGACCGTTCCCTTTCAGAAGGAAAAATCATTACTACTCCTTGCCAGGCAAAGCAAGCCACAGTTCTGGAGTTATCCAAGAGCATTTCAGATGTCACAGTAAAGTCAAAGTCAAGTAGAAAGTTGCAGTACAATGATAATAATACAGTATCTGTGGGAACAAGCTGATGTTAGCTGACAAGGATGCATGCATGATCAGAAAGTGCAGGGCCCCTAACTAGCACCTGTCTGCAACTAAGTCCATCTGCACCAAAAGAGATGTGATGTCCTACAGGTAAATAATAATAGTACTGCACAACATCTGGATTGTTTTGGCTACTGCCCAGCTAAGTACTGTTCAGTTCTACCAGTCATTCCCTTCAGTCATCTCTCCCCTTCTGCTTCCTCACTTTCCATCCAGAAAGGCTGACCAAGTCACTCCTGATTTTCCAGGAAGTACTTTAGGTGAAGTGGTTACTGTCTTGTTCTGGAGCTACATTGCCATCCCCAACAAGGAAACTGCTCCACACAGACATTTCAGGATTTCATGTCCAAGGTCAGGTAACACCACACTGCAGGCCACTTGGCACGAGCAGCACTTGTCATTAACACTTTCCCATGGGATTTTAGAAAATCAAATTTATCCTACAGCTTGGGATCCCAAGTGCTGATAGGAAACCTGTATCCAACCTTGATTAGCCCGTGATTTAACGGCTTGTGTTTTAGTATAATTATACAAAGATCAGTTGCAATAGTGGCCATTAAGCACAAAAATACCATCTAGTGCATTAGGACATTCATAAGAAGCTAAAATAGTAATGGATAGCTGGCAGAAATCTTGTACCACGCACTGCTGAGAGTGAAAGATACAGGCTGAACACTTCAAGCTCATTGTGAACACATATGTAATGGAAGGACTGTGAGCTCAAGTGCCACTCCAGTCCACCGACTGCTTTTAAAGAGAAAAAAACATGACATGTGGCACTTTGGATTACAAACATCACAACTGAAAGCACAAAACATTACACCACCAGTACACTTCAGGGAGAGAACAGTTTACCTTTACGATGCTTCTCTTCAGCAAGCATCTAACACTACATAGGCTCAGTATAACTGAAGAACCAGCTTCTCTTTGAAAGATATCAAGGTCCTCTTTGTGAAATGTCAGGCTGTAGATAGGAGTTAATGGCAAAAATCCCCAACAAAACCAGATTCTGCCTTCTTACAATACACAACTGGGACCTGTATATTTAATTTTGCAATGTTTATATTGAGGAACCACAAAGCCTCTACAAGGATTCCCCTAAATATTTGGGGAACTTGTTTCAACTTCCTGTAGGTCTGTATCCTCCTGATAAGTAAAGTAAAGCATTTTGTCATTTCTTTATCAGCCTAGGACACATCTCATCATTCCAAGATGACATCTCCCTCCAAAAGACACTACATAAAGGTGCATTGGTTAAGTGTGAAGTATCATTACTTACTCACCTGAAGATCATGAGTCACTACTAACAATCACCTTCTCCAGTAGTAATAGAAGAATGAATTCCTCGTTTTAGGGTCAAGCTCTTAAAAATGTGGGGTTTTTTATTTGAGGAGGATATGAGAACAGGAGAATCTCAGCACATACACAAGATTATAACTTCTATGTTTAAAAAGGGCTAATTATAAAACTTGACCTAGAAAATATGTTTTCAACGTAGGTAGAGGGAAAGAAAACCACCCACTAAGGTGTACAAGACACTCCTTGTTTCTCCAGAGGAATGTGGAGTATCCCGCTCCTATCTTGCACTACAGCATAACAAAACATGACTGAGAGGAGTGAATGTTTTACCATATTTTTTCCTAAAGCATCCAACATACTCTAGTCCTCAGGTTTAAGTAAACATGTAGTCTTACTGCTGGCACATGAATAAACAACAGCTCTCACTCCGCCCAGACCATAACTTCCAAGACGCTGTCACCAATCGTAAGTTACACGCCAAGCAAAGCGAACCAGACACCGAGGACATCTGCAAGCCTCTGCCCAGCATGTGACTGCGTGGCCACTCACATGCACTGGGCATTGCATAACCAGGGCACGCCACGGGAACGCGGCATCCCGGGGGCTGCCGCTGCCGGGTGCGACCGCAGGGGACGGGGACAGGGCACAGGGTGAAGTTCGCGGGTGCTCCCCGGAGGGCCTGCTGTGCCGCCGGCTGTCAAACCCGTCCCGATGGGGACCGGGGGAAGGGGGGCGAATCCCACCGGGGACGAAGAGGGGACAATCCGGACAATTTCAGCTTCGCGCCTAACCCGGGACACGGCCGCCCTTATCCAGCCCCGCCGCCTGGGACACCCCCGGCCGCGGGATGCGCGGGGGACACCGCGGCTCCCCCGCCCCAGGCAACACGCACGGATCCCGCTGCCTACCGCCGCTCCCGCTCCTCCCCACGATGCCGGGAGGCCCGGCATCCCCCACCTCACGGCGACCTGCCGGGACAGACTCACCCGCACGGGCGACAGAAGCAGGACGAGGACGAGGAAGCCGAGGCCGCCTCGCCCGGGGCTGCCTTGAGGGGTCCCCATGGCGGCGCGGGCTGGAGCGCGGAGGACCGGCAGACGCTCTGGGCAACAACACTGAGCGGCGCCGAATGCAAAAAGGGGGAGGCGGCGGCGAGGCAGCCGCGCCAGCGCAGTCCTAAAGGGCCGCTCTCGCCTACCAGGGCGGAGCCGCCGACTCCTTCGAGGGGAGGCCGAGGGCCGTCCCTGCATCGCCGCCAACCGCGACCGCCGGCCCGCCCCCCGCACCGCCTCGCTCCGCACGGCCGNCGGCGGCGGCGGGCGGGGCGCCATCGCGCCATGGCGGCTCCGCGCCGCGCGGGGCGCAGGGGGGCGATGTTCTGTGGGGCCCCGGCGGGAAGCGCGTCCCGGTGTGGGAGAGGAGCCGTGCCCCTCCGGGATGAACCGTCCTGCCCAAGCTGCACAGGCAGCCGGGCAGCGGCATTGTCCGGGCGCGGGAGTGTTAATCGCGTAGTTTGTAAATAGCAAAAGTCGTTTTAAAAACCTTTGGATTTAGACAAAGCGCCTTAATTTAGCTTCAAAATCACTTCGTGATTTCCAAGGACCGGTCTCGCAGCCGCGCGTGCCGTGCAGCTGCAATGAACGGGGCCCCGCGCTGCCCGGCCAAGGGCCTCTGTCCGGGGCTGTGCCCGCTGCCCGCTCCGCGCCCGACGCTGACACCGGGTGGCCTGAGCGCTGTCGCAATCAGCAGTTCTGGGGGCCCTGGCTGCGCTCTGCCAAAGCTATCTGCGTGTTTGGGCTCTGTTACCTTGGGATCTGCTTGTTTGGTCTCGGTTTGGGATCAGTTCGGGACCTGGCTGGGAGGCGGCACAGTAAAAGCAGGGTATGAGGCATTCCCGTGCATGCTGTCCCTGATTTCCCCACCTCTTTATTGCCTTCCCCGGCACTTTATTGCCTTCCCAGACAGGTAACACGCATTGCTCTGCTGGCATGAAACATGTAATTTAGCTGATATTGCCATCTGCTGACGGAAAGGCAGGCTAGGCTGGCTGTCCGAGCCTCACGGGCTGGCGCGCTGGCCGGCGACCTCCGGAGGGTCACCTAATCCGACTTTCCGCTGAAACCAGAACCCGGTTAGAGCAGATGTCTCAGGGAATTGTCCGGCTATGAATAGCTTCAGAGATGGAGCTTTCACAGTTTCTTTGGACAAACTCTTCCACTGAGTGACCACACTTAGAGTAAAATGTTTTTCCTGTATCTAAAGAGATTTTCCCATATTCCATCTTGAGGCTGTTGCCTCTTGTGCTGCCATGGTGCCTGACTGAGAAGAGTGTGATTCCCCTTCTCTACATCCTCCCGTTTGGTAGCTGCAGGGATTAGTAAAATGTCCCTAGATCCAGTTTTCTGCTTAGGCCTGAGCAAACACAGCTCACAGCTCCAGCAGCAGCTGTCGGGGTGGCAGGATTTTTCTACAGTACGTCAGTTTGGTTTTTTGTTTGTTTGTTTGTTTGTTTGTTTGTTTTTTGGGTTTTTGTGTGGTTGTTTTTTTTTTTTTTTTTTTTTTTTTTTTTTTTTTTTTTTTTTTTTTTTTTTTTTTTTTTCAGCTTTTGTTTGCTTTTTTGGTTTTATTTCTCTTGTTTGTTCTAGGGAGCCTAAACCTGGACACAGCATTCCAGCTGTGGTCTGACATGTCCCAAAAAGACGAAGAACCCTAACCCTTGACCTACTGACCACTCCCTTGTTGATCATGCAGCTTGCTGACTCATACTCAGCATTTCGCCCAACCACCCTGTTCTTTCTTCCAAACTGTTTTCCATCTAGCCACTACCCAGCTTGTATTTTTCTGTAGGATTACTCTGCCCTAAATGCAGGACTTAGCATTTGGCAAGTGCAAGACAAAGCTAGAGTAGTTAAAAGTTACATTGTGGTCTGATTTTCACGTTGTAAATAAAAAGTTTGTTCAGGACGATGCAATGTGATCCTTGCAGCAGAGGAACTAGTTGCCACGTTTTCCAGGCACTCCACATAAGCAGAGAATGCAGTGAGCATAACTTGCATAGCTACAAGTTAAAAAAAATGCAAGAATCTTGTTTCAGTGCTTGTGAAAAAACGTGAAGGATAGCAAAACCAACTGAGCAGAAATGGTATTTTCTTTCTGTATAAATTACATAGTGAATAAGTGATTTAAGAATGAGAGCTGAGAGAGAACCAATGTACAATGTTGTGAAACAAGCAAGAGGGAAGCTACTGCAAGGACAACTTTCATCATAAAATAATTGCCCAAAACATCACACTTGTCTACCACTTAGAGCACAAACAGAGAGAAAGGGTAGTATTTTTATATTTATGTAACTCTCTCACAGATACCTCTGGGTGGCTAAGTTCACACAGTTACCCCGGTGCGATCCCTCAGCGTGCTGCCTTTTTGCACTCGCAAGCTGAAGCGGTGCAGGTATGAAGACCAGTTAACAAACATGAAATCTTGCGTAATGGCAGGTGCTGAAACTCAAACAAGTGTCTGTTTTTACGTGGCCCATATGCTCTGGCAGCCAGGTGAAGAGAGCAGGATATGCCTTCAGTCCTGCTGCAGCCATTGGTCTTGGTTGTGGCTCTGTGCTGGATTTGAGGGATGAGAATACAGAGCTATCCCTGGCAGCTCATGGTCATTTAAGCAAAATTGCTTGAGTTTTGTCAGTGACAAAGCTGGCACCATTGACTGTGTCACCTTAAGGTTATCTCATTCTTTGGGGGCAGGGAAAAAGTAGCCCTGAATAGTTAACCCAGGTCAACATGCTGACAACAGCTCATTGCCTTGTCTGTGATACACACAGCTGAAAGAGAACATTCCCATTCCTGCCTGCTCCTTTAGAAGGACATTTATCAAGTTTTGTTTTATAAGGTTCCCTTTTAAACTCAGGATTATGCATAATTGTTATGGGCTTAGAAGGTTTATGGGAAACACTGATTCTGGTTCTCAGCAGCATATACAAAAGTAAGTTTCCCTGCCTGGAAGAAGAAGCTGCTACTAATTCATTGAACAAATCCTTTAATTGTTCATTAGGGTCAAATCAGCCCTTTCCCTGACTGGATACCCTTGAATGGTGTAAAATTTCATGCCAGAAAGCTCATGTGAAATAACTTTGTTGTGTTCTGTGTCTTTGATGGAAAGCCAGGAGTGTTGCCTGCGGAGGTACAGGCCTTACTGTGTATCCATCCTTTTATTCAGTGCAGGAATGAAACCTGTGTTACCACTTCCAGTGGAAACTGAAGGCCTAGTGGTAATGACCTTGCAGTTTCTAGATGGCAATCTGTCTGTAGAGTTACTTGTGCCTACCAATGGAAACACAGTATGTGACTGTTTTGCAGAAAAAGAAATTAAAATGTCTATTGCTGTTTATTCTCCATCATTTACTATGAGCCTTTATTATTTCTATTGCAATAGCACCCAGAGGCACTTGCAAGGACTGGGAGCTATGGTGAGCAACACCCTGCACAAGCACATGGGAAAGTGGGATGTTCTCCTTGGGGATGTCTTGCAATCTGTGTGCAGACAAGCTGCAACAGGTGAGAGAGAAGTTTCACCCAGTTTCTCATACCTCCTGGTTTTTTGTAGACTCAGACAAAACCACTGTAGCTTGTTCCAAGACTGTTTTTCCAGCTAAACCAGAATAATGCTAGTACTAAACAAGCCTGGTGTTTCCTATTTGGTATTATAAATGAATCATATTCTTTTGATCAGCTCTCATTTGTCTGCCTCTCTCACCTGTGGAAGCCTGCTTGGCTTTTAATTACACACAACTCAATGTACCTGTTACTTTGGCCAGATGCTCTTCACTTCAGATTAACCAAATGGAATCAAATCAGAGTGAGGGGGCTGTGTCTGATGCTGCCAGTGCTCATTTAAATATGCAAGTAGTTTGTCAGGTGATGCTTAATCAAGTCTGTTTACCATCTTTTTATCTGCCCTAGTGTATTTTGCTCCACCATCCTGTGCCAGTGTGTCCTTATCTAACCTTAGACAATTCTATAGTCACTCCTTAAATCACATGCTTTCTGCATTTATCTCTGAAGTCATTGAAACGTATTCATTTTTATTGCACTCAGGTGAAGTTATTTATTGCGTCCTAGCAAAAGCTTGGGACTTGAGTTGGCTCAACTCAATGTTTGTTCCAGTTTTGCTACAAACTTGCTGGATGAATTGGGCAGGTCTCAGCCTAGCCACTGCAATTTCCTCTTCTATAAAGGGGTGTGTGGCAATATGTGGCCCAAGAGCTCCAAAGCCAGGTGTCAACCACTGAACTGTTGAAGAAAAACACTGTAGAAATGCAGCTTATTATTGCAGCAGAGTCTGCAGACACTTTGCACTTATTGCTGTGAGCAAATATGTGTAGTGTGTCCTCATGCCAGACACTGTGCATAAGCACTGATATGCTGACAAATTTGAAGTTTGACCTACTAACAGCTCTGTATGCTTTGCATTACCATCAATTTAGTGAGCCCTTATAGCACCACGCTGCCACATGGTGAGAATTTGCTGCCCAAGTGGAGAATGTGGGCAGAACTGTCACAGAGGAGTCCCTAGGGCACTACCAAAATCTGATTTGTCAGGAGGAGCAGGAGACGGGTTTCTGAACTACAGTTCACCTGGGGAACAGACTGATTTTGACTGGAAGGCATTCTGTCAGTTTTGTAACAGTTTGTCCCAGTGAGTAGGGTCTGATGCAGTAGCATGGCCAAGGCAGCACCTGCAGAAACTGTTCTTGGAGTCTTCAGAAAGCAGCATAATTCTTCTGCCTCTTATGCAATGTATTCCAGGCAAGCAGATTATGATGTTGTGATATCACTTTTCCAAGGGGATTATGGGAGCCCATATCTATATGAGGGATGTATGCATGTATATACCACAGAAGAACATACCTGTGCAATCCATACAAAATTGCAGACTGTTTCAGGCCTGCACTGTGGGTCAGTGTCATGCTCCACCTGTGCATCCAAGCCATTTGCCATAGCAAAAAGTTGTGTCCCATGTTCTTTCCTGATTAACTATGTTCTCCAACAGCACATCCCAGATCACTCTGCTGAACCTTGCCCACTGGAAAGGTACAGCACTAAGCAGCTCTGGTGTCAGTTCTGAACCAAGTGACTTGACATTAAAAGCAAGGACATTAAAGCATTAGTCTATCTAAAATGCCTTGTCGACATTGTGAGAGCAAAATGGATTATTTATAGACAGCTTAGGTATGTGTCTCAAATTTCTTACCACAGTTGCTAGGCATATAGTCCTGTTATTGATCCCATGAGAGTTAGCATGAGCTAACTCTTAGCTCCTCTAAGTCACAGAGGAGGCAAAGCAAGAAGTGTATTGATTCATATATTTTAAGATCAAAGGGACTATTATGATAATCTAATGTTAGTTCCTGCATATCATGTAATTTCATCCAGTAATTCCTGTATCAAACACAAAAGCTTTCAGGTGATACACATCTTTCAGAATGAAAAGTAATTGGTTATTGGTTTTTGTGGGTTTGTTTGGTTGGTTTTTGTGGTTTTTTTTTGTTTTGTTGTTGTTTTTTTCTTAACTCCAATGATGAAGGAATCATCTCAATAATTTGTTTCTGAAATAATTATCCTCAGCCTTGAAAATCCCCAGCTGAAAGTTTGAATTTGTCTAGTTTCAGCCTCTTGATACTGTTTTGATATGCTTTCATGTGCAAAATTCTGGGAGCTTTTCAGTCCCAGAAATCATTCTTTGTAGTGATTTAGGCCATGAACAAGTCACAGCACTTTCCCTTTATATTCTCTGAATAGAGTGAGATGCTTTATTGAGTTCTGGCCATAGGAATGTTTGATGATGAGCTACTCAAAATGTAGCTCATCACTACAGAAATAGGAATAAGGCAAAAAGCCTGGGATGTCAAACACAGTGTCAAAAATACGGGCTTAAGTGTAGATTTTTTCCTTTTTACAATGCACGTAATCCACTCCACACCATAGTAAGCATATCAACAGGGTGTTGACTTTTTTTAGCTGAAATACATCAGACCAGTGTAAGGGCCAGTTTTACATCTAGGAATAACAATAGAACCACCAAGACATGTTTGACTGATTAAAAGTACAGTCTTATTCCTGTGGTTCATATGTTGCTTTTTATAATCTTCCCTTTGGAGAGATCTGACCTAATGGATATTAATGTAGAGGGGAGTTTGTCAGTGATGTCTGGATCTTTGAAATAAACCTTGTTATGTTATGCTAAATTAAGTTTTCCTGTTCCAAAGCCAGGCTTTTTTTTTTTTTTTTTTGTGATTGTTGTCTCATCTGTGAAGACTGGGAAAACAGTAACAGTCTAATCAATCAAGTGGAATAGAACAAAGTGGTCTTTATGTAAATAAGAAACTAATTCTGGTATTGTACAGAAGTATGCAGAACAAGATTATCTGAGTAGTCTATTTTTGTTGAAATTATATGGAAAAATGTATTTTAGCACAGCAACATTCCTGTTGCAGAATGTTAGTCTCACACGGAGCAGATACATTTTTATATGCTTTATCAAATGGATAAAAGGCCAGGTAAAAAAAAAATGGTATCATTCAGAAAAGTATGAAACTCTCATGACATTCCCAGGGGCCAAAAGCAGAGCTGCTGTGAGAAGGCACAACTCCATTTAGTCCCAGGTGTGCAGCACAATATTCTGTTGCTGGGAAAAAGAGCCTTGTGTATTACCTTTGCTTATGCTTGTAGCAAACATTAACATTCTAACACCAATTACTCAAGTTTTCCAGACAAGAGCTGTATTTTATGTCTGTTCAACGTTCAGATCAAATGAAGTACAAATTGGCTGGGGTTTGTGCTACCTCATTTTCTGTACCACAACTCTGAAATTTCTGAGATACCACATTTGGTTAACTTGTGGATTTTCCACTAGTCACTAAGACTGGCTGAATAAAGTGTGACTTATTCTTGCAATTAACTCTGACTCTGAGACAGATAATCATCTTTGTATGGTGCATTAAATAAGACCTGCAGCTATTTGATCTCATGCTCTAATCCTCTCAGCTCTTCTAAGCTAAACAAAGATGGCTGAATCAATAGTGAGATGGTTTTGTTCCAGGAGAAGAAGAGCATGTGCAAGTCAAGTGGAACAATATTGCCTTTTGTACCATTCATTACTGAAGAGGTGTCCCTGCACACTGCACTGCAGTGATAACCTAAATGAAGAGCTCCATGTATTTTGGACCTCTGAGGCTCCACCACTACTATGTCTGTGCTGGGATGCCACTTCTCTCTGCAGGCTTTTCCTTGTGCTCATCCCTATCACACAATGGTTTGATACTAGTGAAATGAAAGAAAAATGCCCTCTTTATTTCCCTGATTTGTTGGTGTAGCCTTTTGCTTGGCTGCACATCCTTTGTACTCGCTGCTGATGGGAAGTCACCAGGCCAACAGCACCTGCATAAATGCAGAGCAGACAGCAGGCTGAGCCTCTGGCTCTGAATGTGCAGAGAAGCAAACCTGAAATCAGTGTGCTAGTGGAGCTTATTCTTTTGGAGTGTAAAATGGAGATACATATGACATTTTAAAGGGAAAAGAAACCCCAAAACCCAACTCAGAAAAAAGTTTGTGTTATTCTGTCCCAATTCTATTTCACATCTTTATATTATATTATATCTATCTTTATCCTGTCATCTCTGAAATTTATTTAATGCCCCATAATTTCTAAATATAAATGTCTAAATTTACTCATTTTTCTTGATGTGAACTGGTGAAGAGCTGCTGTATTTCACTGGTGTGTGAATGAAATAATTTACTTCCTTGCCTACCTCAGTGATGCATTTTGGAATTGACAAAGGTAATGGTGTCTGCAGAGCACTTGGAGAGCCTTACACAAAAGGCACCAGAACAATGCAAAGAACAACTATCAATATTAGTGAATCACTTCAGCCACCAAGGGAAAACAGGCTTCCATTTTAATACAACAAACAAACCACAGCAGTATTTACTGAACACTTTAAAGATAACAACAGCTACATAAATACTAAGAATTATTAAGGTTTCTTTGTGAAAACATTAATTGCATGGTGATAAACAGTATTGCAACTTTAGAGCCCATATACAGGCAGATTAAGCACCTTTGGGTTACAGGGAGCCCAAAACTGAAACCATCTCTTGCTCCAAAGGCTCCAAGATGAAACGAAGGCTCCCAAAAAGAAGGTTTCCATGCCAGAAGTCTCATTTTGGTTGAATAGTGTCTTTGCTGAAGCTAGATTCAACTTCAGCCTGAATGGGGCAGAGAAAGACTTCAGTGCCAGTTCTCCATGATGGAGCCCCCCAGACAGCCTGTGTGTTGTATCAGCCAGCACTAACAAGAGCAAGAAGAGAACAACATATCTCTCCCTTTCAGCTGTGCTAGCCCCACATTTCAAATGTTGTTTAGAAATAAGAAAAGCCCATTACAACACAAGATCACTCAAAACCAAACCAAACCAAACCAAACCAAACCAAACCAAACCAAACCAAAAAAGGCCTGGTAACTGCATCCTCTCAGGAGGTCAGCAGATGCTCTGTATGGGACACAGGGGCCCAGGTGTTCTTCACATGTTTCATGAGATCCCCAGCTGCAGTGATCATTCATGGAGGCAGCTGGACACAGGACTTGGAAAGTCCTACTCTAAGTGGTGAGGGACAGACACGTATCTTCCCATGCACAGGCATAGCTGGAGAAACTCTTTGCTGAGTAACTGCTCCCTTTGGGATGAGACAACTCTCCCGAGAAAATCCACCTGGCAGAAAGGAAAGGCCTGTCTAGATACTGGATACCTGCATTTTTTGTCTCAGCTTCCTTACTTCAGCTGTTGCAGGACCACTGGTCACTTGCCTTGTCCTCTCTCCTATGCTCTACTATCAGGAAAAAATAGGAGACCTCACCCACAATGGATGCTTCCACATTTTTTAGGAGGACTCTGTGATTACTACAGCCTGTCTGATATTAAAAGTATTGCATAGCTACTGAAGACCTTCTAATGTTTATTCACCTCCTTTACAAATACGAAAGGGCTTTTCACCTTGAGAGTGTGGTTGTTGTCAGTTGTTGATCTGTAGAAAATTTAGGGTGAAAGTTCAATATTGATGCCAGGCTGCCCAGAGTCCCTCTACTGTTCTCCAAAGCAGTATGTTCATCTTCAGCCCACTGGAGGCTTCAAATACACCTGTCCTCTCCAGTGTTGTTTGTTAAAGAAGTTACAGTGCAGTCCTTTGTAATGCTGTGCAATTTAAGATCCCAATAAGGCTCTTTCTGCATGCTCAGTACTTTTTAGTCTCTTGCAGAACTTAACCCTGGATACAGCCATCCTCTAAGCATCTTGCATAATTCTTTGGTTCTGTACCAGTTCATCTGCAAGTTTCTGTTAGGCACAACATTATTTTAATTTAAAAATACAGCAGCATAAATGACCTAAACAAATAAATTTTTCTTATTACATTGTTGGAAAACTTAAAGCTTTCCCATTTAATGCAGAATAGAAATGAATAGCAATTCCAGCATGCAAGTAAAGGTACACCTGGTTCTGTTCTCTTCACCAGAACACTGAATTTTACCTAACTTACTCACAAGAAGAATAACTCTATCATTTGATAACTCATATGGATAATTTGCAATACGTTAACTACACTCATTGGTGTTAGCTCACCTACAGATTTCCTTTTAACTCACCAAAGCAAGAGTGCAGCAGTTCAGCTGAATCCTAGGCAGACATTTCTTAAGCAAGAATTATTTTGTGTCCTTACAATCTTTCTTGTCTTCAACTTTTAAAGCAATTCTTCAGTAATTTGCCAAGGTTTGAAAGCGGGTGAAGTGCCTGGATTTATGTACTGAACTTTTTACCTCAACTCACTGTAAATTAATCTCTAATGCTTTTGTGGCTAACAGGACATGGTATATACTGTTTATACTGCAGAAATGACTGGGTTTTAATGGGGTGTCTTAGAGCAACATGGTTAAAACATAGCTCTTCACAAACCACCTGCAATTTGCACTGCCTTCCCCACACAGGCACTAGTAGCATGTCTAAGTGTCTTAACCACAACAAAGGCCAAAACTGCTGTTCAGACTTAATTTTCCATGTCTGCATTAATTAGTGGGCCTGTTCAGGTATGGCTACATGTAACCCTCTCCCCAGCTAGTGAAACACCTGTACACTGTTCACTTCTCCCTTAGCTCCTGCCACAGACTTGGGGAATGAGTGCTTTGCATAGTAGCTGTGGGTACTAAACCATAGTGTCACGTATCTGTGTGCAGAACATACAAATACCACTTGTGTAGCATCCATGCCGTTTGTTGTGCCTGACAGCAGAATTTCTGATGTTCTTGCACCTGTGGAAAAATTCCCTGGTTGGTTTGCTCAGCAACTAGTCCTCCTCTACCCACAAAAATGCACATAAGGTTGGGGAAGAATCCCCATATGCTGCGTAGGCATCGCAAAATCAACTGCTCTGCTGTGTTTCTCTTGCTGGACAGATTGGCAGATCAAGATGCTGCTGAGGGGACATCCCCTTGCTTTTTGTTTGGTTGGTAGCTTTTGGCATCATTTGTAATACTCTTGATCATTTTTATGGAGCTTCATGTAGTAGCAAAAATGTTACCTCACCCTGGGCTGACAGGAGAACTTCTGCTGTCATGGTGGCTCAGGCAGGATCTCACCTCTAGTCTCACGTGGCACTTGGAGGTAGAGAGGAATGGTCACTGTCAGCAAAGGGAGGGCAGGGGCGTCATGGGGCCACTCCACGACCAAATGAATCCAAACAGCTGCAGGGCCCGGGCATCCTTCTGGCACAAGGGCCGAGCGCTCCTGACTCACACTGGTCCGGGTGTGTGGCCATGGCAGCGTGGGGATGTGTGTCTGAAGCAGCAGGAGTGCTTGCCTGTGCCGGGATGCGTGGGATTGGTGGGATCCTGGAGGACAGGCAGGGCTGCAAACGCAGCTCCCGGGCCACCCCCTGCTCTCGTCACGGTCCCGCGTTCAGCGATGCCGGGCAGAGGCCCCAGCCCTTGGCGACCCTGTTGCAAGGACCTGGTGCGTTCAGGGAGCGTGTACTGGACAGGCTAATCAGTTCTGCAAACTGTTCCAACCTAGGATTACTGTCATGCTACTGGTGGTCAGGGCACATCTCTGTCAAACTGCATCTGCTTCAGGGCTGCATTAGCTTTTCCTTTGCTTTTCCTTTGCACGGAGGAGTCGGAGGATGCGTTCATTTTTTGTTAGTTCTGCCGGCAGTTCATTTGCCTGGAACAAAAAACCCTTGAGGTTAGCAGAAATAAGCAAGTATTTTCCCATCATGGTTGAAATCATTACACTCTACAGAAGGTGGTACTGGGCATTATAATGATGTGGGTTTTCTCTAGTGTTGTCTCCACTGCTGTTGAAGATATCTTAGGAAACCATATTTCAGTGTTCATGTCTCACTTAATTCTTCAAAACAATCCGAGTGACAGCTCATTTTGTGCTGACTGTCCAGGTTAAATGCCTTTGGGCTCCCTTATGCTTCTGCCACAGAAGTAAAAGAGAGCATAGCTGCTGATTTTTTGGGAGAGATGAGGCAGGTCCTTACGTACTAAAGTCCATAAAAATCCAAGGGAAGACTTAAATTGCTATGAAATAGTGCTATGATCTAAGGCTAGTAATAGAACATGAGTTTGTTATTGTTTTTTTTTTTTTTATTTATTGAAAACAGTTTTGGTAACATAGAATATTTATGATTAAGCTTTTTCTGAAAATCAGTAATTCTGTCCTGCAAATATACTCTGTCATGCCAAATGGCATGTTGTTTACAAAAATAATAAAAAAAAAACAGTAGGAGAGGTTTCAGCCCCACACTTTCTTCTACTGCACACCCTGCTGCTGCAGATCACTATCAGTAGCAGAAAAATCTTGTACATTTTCAGGTTATAGTATAAAACCAAAATGTCTATTAACAGACTATAGTGTGAATGGCATTAACTGTGCTGCCATCAAGTGGAATGATGCAGAAATTAACAGCTACAGATTTTATATTAAATGACCAAAATACTTACAAGATATGTGCTGGATTACTTTTTTTACAAACTTTCACTCACCCAGTCATAAACCAGAAGTCAGTGCCAGACCATTAATTTACAGTTTAACAAACCCATATCAAACAGTAGCAGCAAATAGTTCAGAAACATGTCAGAGGAAGACATATTCATAAAACTTATCCAGCATGCAATGTCAAAACACTTCACAGGATTACACCAGGATAAGTTTTCTACAGAAAAATTGCTATTATCAAAAGAATGCAAAACTAATTCAAAAAACTAACACATCTACAATAAGATACGGGAAAGATGCATGAAATTTGAGATTTTTTTTTTTTTTGTATTAGCAATGCCCTGAATTCTACACAGAAACATGGGCTGCCCTCACCTCGATGGCACACACGGCTCCACCACTCAGTGCTCCCCTGTGCTTCTCACCTTGGAGGGTGGAGAGCCAGGACCTACCTTGTTCCTCAGGCATGGATCCGCTCCTGCCTCAAGGAGCAACGCCACTGTCCTCACGTTGCCACTCAGGACTGCTGCATGGAGAGCAGAGGTCCCATTCTAGGAAATGCCAGTGGAGGTGTTTGTACCATGCATGGGAAGAAAAGCAAAAGGCTGTGAAACACAAATGCTTGCAAAGAACAGACCTACGAGCGAGAAAGAAGTAACATAGAAGAGATTAGGTCATCAAAGGCATAGGGTCTGATTTAGGGTGCTGGCAGGCTCGTGGGATGTGAAGGAGGTGATTTTAAATGCTTTAATAAAAATGAGAGTCAAGTTCACTTTACCACAGCAGTATTCTCTTTTAATAATCACCCTTGTCAATAGATCAGAGGTGACATGAACACAGCACTTGTTTCTGCCTGGCAAAATCAGTCATTAGCAAGTGAAACAGAAGCACAGGCAGTAATGGAAGCCATCTGTGCATTTTATCTTCTCTCTCTGATGATTAATGGCCTCAGTGTCAGGCAGCTGACTGGTGGGGGTTTTTATGGCTGGCCTTTTGTTTGTGGCTGCAAAATGACAGTTCAAATATGTGTGAAAGCTATTTCATATTCGAAATTAATAACCAAGTCGATGCCACCTACATTTTCAAGTACATTAAGTTTGCCAATCATTTGCATGCACAGAGGCTATCAAAGTATGTAATTTATGGACACATAAAATTAGGTCAGCCATTAAAAAGCAACTTCCAAATATCTGTTATTTTTCAAGTCAGTCACTTTATGATTTCAGAGGAAAACAAAATCAAGTACAGAATCTGCTCACAACAGATATTTTAGGACAGCATTTCGCTGACTAAATGGGTATAATGTTGAAACTGTACAGTCAAGAGCAATCTTCCGACGGTAGAAATAAAATCAAGTGACAAAAAGCAGAATTTCTTCTATGACACAATGTGCTTCCTCATTCCAAGAATTAAATTCACAGTTTTGTTTAAAAATATTTGTGAGCGGCATTAAGGCTAAAAAAAAATTTTCATTTTTGTCTTGATGTTTTTGGGCTCAAACTCCTATCATCTTCCACTAGAGTAGTCATAAATGCCAGGTCTTTGATCAGACCCTTTACCTTCTTGTGTTCTGCCTAAAAAATCTCTATGTTTCACTACTTACCTTCAGCAGGCCAAGCGTGGGAGAGAATTTCAGCAACTCTTCAATCACATTGTTGTAGCCTTTAATGGCAGCCTTCAGTAAAGCAGTTGTACCATCCTTTAAAAAAAGGGGAATGTCATGAATGCCTTGCCTGCATTCCCCTTGCAGGGGAAGCTGGAGGGGAAGAAAAAGCTGGAGAGAAATGCCAGCTCTTCCCAAGTATCTGAGAGGAGAGTCTCCTCTGCTCATCACCTTTGAGGGGGCACCTCCACAGCATGTGCTGCTGGTTCTAGGGTACCTGGAGGATTGTTCCTCTGGCAGGTGAAAACTTCAGGATAAAATGAACCAGTGACACTATATACCATCTTTGTCTCTCAACTATGTAGACATTTCCATTCCCTTATTCCACCAGGTCCCTCCAGGAAGCTGTCCCAGACACAGTGGGAAAAAGGAAACCTGTGGTGGGACTTTGCAACCTGACAAACAGGACGGACTCTGGAGGCACCAAGCCTCCATCCAGGCAGACTTGCAGCCCCCCAGAGGAGGCATTAAGCTGCAGCCGGGGCGCGGGAGGAAGCGCTACTCACATCCCGCGCGGCGTCTCGCTCAGCTCCCCGCAGCAGCATCACTCGCACCACTTCGCTGTGACCCATCTGCGAGGCAATCCACAAGGGAGCTGTCCCGTCCTGCAAACAAAACAGGACTGCTGATGGCTCCACTTCAGGGCTCTGTGCCCTCTGATATTTGACAGCCCAAGCCTACTGGAACTGACGTACTTCAATTACTCAGTCAAATCCTACAGGGAGACAAATGCGAAGCCATGTGGTAGGTTGGTGTATCAAGTTAGAACTGCTTCGGTTTGGGGAGCAGAGCCACCCTTACTGCCTTCTCTTGCACAGTTTGCTGGAAATGTGCATGGCTCTGTGAAATTAAAGCCCAGTTAGGCACCAGCCATGCCTAAAATACACAGGGAAGTTTGAAACATAAGGGCTAAAGGTAACGTGTGTCCTTTGAACTCTAGTAGGTGGTTAGATGTGATAGAAGATACAGACAAACCTCAGCATGCACAGGCAGATTCTGCAGCTGGGTGCCTGCACATAGGGAGTTAAAGTTGTTTCCAGAAGCTAGGGAGCAATGCAAGGTGATCACCAACTTTCAGTATTAAACTATATTATCTACCCTCAGGGAATCTGGTAAAAACATCCTGCCATACAGTGAAGGTGAGCATTTAACAGATTTTATCTCCAAAACTCCACTAGAAAACAAGGCAATCATCAAGAAATCCAGCATGAAACAATCCACTTTGGAAAAGTTGTCCTATGCAATCATTATTTGAGCACAAAACCTCAGAAAATAAAATGCACCTTCACAGTAAGCTAAACTTTGTGATGGATTTCCCTCCCAAAGGCAAAGGTTCAAGTACTAGAAGTGTTTCTCACTGCAAGTAGATTTTAGTTTTGTGTTGTTTCCTCTTTTTGATTCTAAATGGCCTGATTCTCCAAACTGCAGGAGGACTCCAGCAGTTAAGTGGTGCCAAACTGATTCTCCTGAGCCTTTAAAAAAGGCTTTGCCTATATGGACTTTAACATAGAAGTGCGGCCCCACAAAGCAGGGTGCCTGCTTCTGCCTTTAGGGCTTGCCAGTTCCCCTCACCACCCTCTGAAGCCTGCAGGCTTGGCTCAAAAGACAAAGACAAACTAAACTGAAACTTCAAAAACAGCCTTAAGGAGAAGTTTCATGAGAAATCAACTTTTTACATTAAATAAGATATTGCCACCTTGATCAAAGAAATAGTCTCACTCCCCAGTGCCAGCTGAAGATTCCTATGACTTGCTCATGCAATCCAGAAAACCGTTGTTGAACCAGTTCTCTGCTTTCCACAGACTAGTGAATTAATCCTTTCCAGGAAACAGAAAAGTTACTTCTTCCTTTGATATAATAATCTTGGATTTCCTTTTTCTGGTTTTGAGAAGGAACAAATACACATCCTGAGATCTTCAGTATTCTCAAAAGGTGATCAAACATGATCTTTGCCCACCCTTGTACAATTTCTCTATAAATTAACTTATTGAGATTAGTGACTGACCTCACTCTGGTATATATCCTGTTAATACAACAAGTGTTCTCTGTGATTCAAAAATAACAAAGGCTGTCTTGTATACAGAATATGCGATGTTAGTTTGATGTAAAAAACTGTCCCTCTCCAATTTATTTTTTAATGTCTTCCCTAACAGTAAGCTGACACTTCATATTTTTCTAATCTCCCCCACCAGAGGGCTCTAGAAAATAGCAATAGGTGCATTGAATAAGTCTGTAAAACTTGGAAAATATCTGAAAGCAGCCTACACAATTTAATCTGTGTGAAGAACCAATGCTGTGCAAATCCATGCTTGTATTTACACAAGCAATGAAAACACAAGCTCACCATAGGAAACATAGCAGCTTTTGTTTATTCACAGTGAGGTTTGTAGGAAGAATCCCTATTTTCAGGTATAAATGAAAAGGAGCAAAAGGAAACGCAAATGTTGGGTAACATCACTGCAACCATTAATTGTCATTAACAGTATTGCTGTCAGACATCATCCTCAGCACCTCAGCTATAGGATAGAGGCAAAAGTACATTATGAGGAAGAGTGTCTGTATTGAAGGACTTAGCCTGAAGAGAAGAAAGGCAGTGAAGATGATGATGGGCTCACATTGACTATGTGACCATTGACTATGGTCAGCTTCTTTCTCTTAAGCAAGCAGTATCTAGCATTCAGGTTTATGCAAATGTCTGTCATGTTTATCTGGAGTAGATGAGCTTTCTGTCCATTTTCACGTTGGTGAACAATGCAAAGCAGATACTACATTTTACTAAGAGGTCACATGAGAATTCATGTGTGAGCAGATTAGGGCTTGGAGATGACTCAGGAAGAAAGTGAGAACAGCAAAAGACACAGTTCAAACACTACTTTCCTTTCCTTATCCCTCTGCCCACCCAGCAGACTACAGACCTCTACATTCCTAGAATAATTTTAAACACCCCGTATGTTTGCAAGGTGTTCTTTTTTCCGTGTTTGGTTACAAGCTAGTATATATGGACAATTATTATATCCAGCAGCCAGAAGTTCCAAATATACTCTAACTGAAATTATTAATGCTCTTCCTCTTACCCATTAACTAATGACTTCATCTTGCAGTTTTGAATCTCAACTTTTGCTTATGGCTTGAAGTTTTAGAAAAGGCCAGATTTGGGTAGGAGGTGAAAGACCTCTCAAATTTCCAGTGGGGATTTCCAGGGGCAGAGAACCCTTACTTTCAGGCACAGGCAGATTCTGCAGCTGGGTGCCTGCACATAGGGAGTTAAAGTTGTTTCCAGAAGCTAGGGAAACTCAGTGTCTTCTCCTCCACTGTTCTGCCCATTAGTCCACTTGCATCACTACACCTAATTTGCCAATAGCAAATTGCTTGCTTGCTGAAGTGCACCCTATATAGATTTACTGGCTTACATGTATGTGTAATTGAATATCATGTGCTAAGAAAAAAATCATTAATTTTCAGATTATTTTGAATCTGCTTAGCCAGCCAGAATAAAGCCTTAGGACACAAGCTGCCAAAACAGCATTGGCAAAGAATATTACAGCTTTGTTTTGTGAGTTGAAGAAGCGTAGAAACATCTCCTGTAGCAGGCTTCAGACACTGCCCCCAGCTCTGTCTAGACAAAATGATGACAAAAGAATTCCTGCCCGGCTCCTCAATATTGGCGAGAGCAGAAGGCAATTACAACCCAAGAGAAATTACACTGCCAGGGAAGAAACTTTCCAGGAAGACTCACTATTTGGTCTTGTGAAAGCTGAGCTGAAGGGCTTGCACATGGACAGCCAGGACCAGCCAAAATGCTCTGTGGTGTCAGAAACACCTCCATTGGACAGGAGGTGGGACTGTCTGACCAGACTGAGGGGGAACTGGTACCCACTACAGCAGCACGAGGAGACAGAGAAGGCAGATGCATGTGTGCAGGCCCATGGATTAAGCCACCAAATTCCCAAGGCAGAGAGGAAAATCTGGACACCATGAGGAAGGAGATGAACTCACACCTGACACTCTGTAGCCCTGTATTCGAGGTAATGTTGCCTGGGAAAGTTTTCTACCACAGTGAGAGCAGTGTAGCTTGTAAATGAGAGTGAGAGTAGTCTGGCAATGAAAGTGCCCCTTCTAGAGCTACATTCCTCATGACCAACACACCACCTTCTAACAAAGTACAAATCCATTTGTTAGTAAGAAAGAGCCTGAAGTCCACCCAACCATTACTTGACTAATTAAACAGTAAAAATGTTCCATTTGTTGAGGAAATGTTTCAGATTACAGTGGGCCCAAATACAAATGCCATGCACTTATCCAGGCATAATCTTAGCAGGGATCGGAGGTACCCTCAAGCAAAGAAGGTCTGTCCTGCTGGAAATGAAACAGAGGAGCCAGGAGGAGCATTCACACAAAGACAAGTCTTTGCCTCAACTAAGATTGAAGAATGCCTCGTGAAACATTGTGTTGTAGAAATTGGATTAGAGAGCTAAAAAAATAGTGTCAGAAAGAATTAGCTGCATTATAATTACAGATAGAATGCAGTTTTAATGGCAACAGGGTTCAGCCAGATCTAAGGCTCACCAGCCCTATTCTGACTTACTCAAAAGGCGTTAATGCACACCTTGGTCTCTCCTTCCACATTGAACTTTAGACTTAATTAACAGCTTTTAACATTTCTTAAGCTTTTTCTAGGGAGACAATGTGGAGGCAACATAGGAGCAGCTAATGCATCAGTCCAGGGGGTAGCTGCTAGCAGAGCTCTGGTGCTCAGAGGTGGGGGTAGCGACAGCAGGAAAACTGTTTTAGTTAAGGCACTTAAAATACTAATCCTCTTTCCTTACACCACAGCTAGGAGTGTACACAGACCTACACATGCAGCAGAAGTATATAGATCAATGTCTGTTGTGAGGCTAGGATTTGTCAAGCTTTTGGTGCAGATAAAAGGAAGTGCTTGAAAATACCTGGCAGTGCTTGTCTCACGCCATGTTGTCCACTGTTATTAGAGTTTTCGCACTCACTTGCTCTTGCCTGCCGCTTTTTCACTTGCTGCAGCCGCTGATCACAGCCACCTGGCTGACATACATGACTAATTACAAGGACAAGACCTTATCCCATCAATTTCAAATGTGCAGTGGAGACCCAGGACAGCTACCTTGCCTGCAGGGTTTCAGCAGACCACAGGCGAGGCTCTCCTAAAGCAGGCAGAGATTCCTGAGAAGCCCCATCTCTAACGAGACATTTCTACAGGCTGGGTGTAAAGCTAGCTGTGCAACTCCCACCTCTGACTCTTTAGGCACTGATTGCAGAGTCAAGAAACAGCTAAACAATTAAGAAACCCCTTTATTTGGAAAGCAAGAGAGCTTTCATACATGTCTGTGTATATCACTTATATATGCTTACCTATCCCACAGTTAATTTAAAACCTAGAAAGCCTCTTGCATCCTTACTTAACCAGGGATGCAGAGTGGATCCAGTCTTTAATTCCCTAGCAGGGATCTCTGAACCAGCCACATTTACCATTTAATCATCAAACAGCAGCCTCACTGCTTGCAGAGGAGCTAATTTCATGCTTACAGCTGCCACTGGTTGTATGTGTTTGCAACATCAGGCCCACTAGAGTGACCAGTTGGAAATCGGGAGAAAAGCTTTCCATATGTATCAAGAACTTCCAGAGAGGAAGGCAACACTCATGCTTGAATTTCAGAGTGCACAGGAATGACACAAAGTAAAACAAACGAACAAATAAACAAAAGTAGAACTAAAAGCATTTGTCAAAGATAAACTTTGGCACCAAAGCCATCTCCAAAGGTCTGGAAATTTCAAACCCCCAAAATTTAGTACTGCCTCCTCCTAGAGCTCCTAGATTTTCAAAAGCTTTTCAAACAATTTTCAGAAGAACTCAGTTCTGTTGTAGGCTGTGTAGACCTTCAAAAGTAACCCGTGGTACAACACAAACAGATCAGTAGTTGCAAGAGGTAGCGCTAGGCACTTACATCAACATTCCATACAGCTGGAGGGTTTTGTTTTGATTTAGCTTGGTGCCTGACCCAAACATGCATGTGGTTCAAACTGTTCAAAGGAGCAGTCAGTGGTTTGATCTGCTCTAGAATCACAGAATCATTCAGGCTGGAAAAGACCTCTGAGTCCAGCTGTTAACCCAGCACTGCCGAGCTCACCACTAAACCATGTGCCCAAGTGCCACATCTACGCTGTCTTTTAAAAACCTCCAGGGAGGGTAACTCATAGGGTGTGAGTTGTAGGTCTAGAGCAGAGCTTTCAGTTTCACTTCTACCAGAAATGACTGAGGTACTGACTCCAAAATCAATACCAATCTGAAGTAAAACACAGAATGTGGGCACAGTCACAAACTGCCTTCCAATGAAACACCTCCACAGAAACCCAGTGCCTGGAGAAAACTGCCCTGAAGTGTTGCTCATACCTGTCGTGGCTGGTTAACCTTTGCTCCTGAAGAAAGCAGCAGTCGGATGACATCCAGATAGCCTCCTTGTGCTGCCAGGAAAATTGCAGAAGCTCCATCCTAAGAGCAAACACATCCATCTTACACTGTGTTGAAGCGATGCCATTTTTCCACACAAAAACAAATCAAACTGAATCAAGTTCTCATTCTTTAGTCATTATGGTTTGAACAGCAGATACACAGCCATGCTCAAGAAATAACTACCAAAATGCAAAGTCCAGTTCATAATAAACTATGGCAACGTTTTCATTCAGTATGCACAAATACTGGCTACCATCATATATCAAATCCCATCATACATTAAATCTTGGGTCTGGAATAGTAAGAGTCTAGTTCATTTAGGCATTCAGCTACGTAACTAGAAATCATTACAGCAATATATAGATTAATTTAGCTTTTATATGTTCATGCAGAAGCGTCCTGGTACATGGATACATGGGGCAAACATGTCAGGTACTTTGCAAGACTGCCAACACCAGCACTGAAGTCTGCTCTTGAGGCTGAAGGAGTAAGGTCTGTGCCATACTACTGTGCCACCCCAGAAACCACATCTGCCACTTTGTGCCACTTTGGCACATCTTGTAGAAGAGGCTTCACCTGTAACATAGTAATCTAAAAGTATTTCATAGCCATATCAGAAACTAGAATTTTCCTGCAAAAAATGCTTGTGAAAGAATAAATTGTGAACAAATACAGGGTTTTATTTTTCTTTGACATGTCTTTCATGTGCAGATGTTCTCAGAATTTTACTTCAGAGAAACCTTTTCCAGAGGGAAAAAAAATTAAAAGTCATAATTCATTAGGTGTTTTTGATGAAACATTTTCAAACAGCATTATAATCCATCTAACCAACTATAAGTAGAAATCTGTATTAAGGGTGGGACAGGTGTTTACCCACCCTACATCCACGGCACTCAGCACAGGATGTGCTAGGACAAGTTTTCCCAGGAGGCGAGAATCTTTTAGTTTAAATAGAGAGAGGAATTAACCCCTTCACTGCATCTCACATGAGCAAGTACACATCTCATGCCAACTCAGGCAGGTGCTTATGACAAAATACAGGACATTTTAGTGAAAGCCTGTTGTTGACCTTGTTGGCATATCACTATGCTGGGACCAAATGCTGTTGTCTGCAGAGAGAGTGCTTAGCTACTCCTCTAACTGAAAAGCTCAGCACAGACTTGGTGAAGCATGAGCAGAACATAGTGCCCCAGGGACTGGATTTAGGATGTTTGACATTGATTTCAAGACAAATGTCCTGGTAAACAAAAGAGATGTCTGCTGGAACTATAAATGCCTGTCCCTGGGCCCTCTGGTGGGCTGTTTTCTCTGGTTGCTGTGTGACTATATGAAAAACTTGACAGTACCAGAGCCTTTGCAGGCTTTCTCCAGAGAGAGAGAACACTTCAATTTAGAAAGTAAACAAGGTTGTGTAATATTAAAAAAGCTCTTTATTGTAGGATCAATCAAGATGGAGAACCTTGCTTTCAACAATACCTATTTGATTTGAATTGATGCTGTAATGAGAACGCTGTTTTGAGGCTATAACATATTTCTGCAAGAAATACTATTTAATTAGGGTATTCTTTTGTCTCCTGCTCTCCTGATCCCTCATATGAGTCAATTTAAGATTGAAACATTGATCTTGATGGTTTGGGGAGCTCAAAATCCCTCTCACTTGGCTGCCAGTGAAACTGCCATCCACGACAAATGCAGCTTAGCCCACAAAAAGAGCTAGACAATACTTATTTTCAAGAGATTGTATTCTTATTTTATTACACAACCGTTTCTGACTGGCTTTGCCCAATGTCTGTGAGCAATAAAAGTACATTTTTAAATCCAATTGCAAATATTGCTCATTTCCAATAGACAACAAGGAAGTTATTTTACTGCTTTGACCTCTGGGTAAGAGTCTGCAGGTGTGGCAGCATAGCTATTTTTAAACTGAGTGGCAGCCCCTGGGATTACCCTGCAGAGGGATGAATCATAGCCCTCAGATCAGAAAGATAATTCATATTTGCACAGCAGCAGGGGTGGAATAGCCTTCTTTATAAATGAGGGGTGAGGCAGCACTGAGGTGGGGAACCCCCTATGACCACTTCTGCAGTCACCAGCTCTCAGCCCCTGTGCAAGCCAGTAGGACCTGGGAGTGCAACAGCATCCTGCAGATCCAAAGCCAATGGAAACAGCTGAAAAAACTCATATATCTCAGGGAAACAACTTCCTCTTTGTCAGTCTTGAGTGCCCTGGGGTAGGAAAGAGTGGTGGGAAGCAGAGGCAAAATCTGCTACTTGCTTCTGTTGAATGCCAAAAAGTCAATTTATCTCTGTGTCTCTGTTGGAGTAAATTAAATCCAGAGCTTCATTGGTTCAATCCAACTTTCTGAAAAGTCAACTAAACAACATCAATTCAGCCATTTTAATGGTACTTTGCCCAGAACACTGGCAAACTGGAGATTCACAAATACCAAATAACATAATTTTAACTGATATTAAAAAAAAAAACAAACAACAAAACTTTGAAGTAATTTAAAGATTTTAATTTTTACTGTTCTTTCTGGCAGAAAACGAATGTACTTCAGAGGCTCTAGGGCTATTCACTCTTCTGCAAATCGTGGTAGAACATGACATGCTCTTCTGTCCAAGGCTAATAGGTAATTGGTACCTGTCCTTCATGCAGATAATGGAACCAAAAGGCAGCCAAAGAATCTGTTCTGACTTTGCGCTACTCCTCTCAGCATCATGAAAAGCAGACAGTGAACAAAATCCACATCTTGGAGGAACAGAGTACTATAAAACTGCAGCATTTGGCAAATGCCTGTCTGTGCTGGAGCCAGGGTGTCTGCTGTTGTCCAAGCAACAGCACATTTGTTCCACCACCACCACCATTGTCAATATTGTGTGTGTCAAGTAACTCACATAGAGCTGATCGTGAATGTTGGCGCCGTGCTTCAGCAGAGTTTCCACTACTTTTGCATGCCCGTACTGACAGGCAGCCAGGAGAGCTGTGCCTCCATCCTGTGGAGAAGCAAAGAATGGGTACAGTCAGGTACAGAGAGGGCAGGTGCTGGGCTGAACATCACCATAAAAAAAAAAAAAGAGCCAAGTTAAAGTTAAGACTTTTCAGAATTTGGCTCACAGCAGTTCTGTAATGAGTAGCTACTGAGTCTTTCATAACTGTAATGCCAAGTGTTGCCGTGTAAATCTTTCAGCTTGGCTCAGTCACTATGAAAATTTTTCTCCTGAGTTTTTTTAGGGAGGGACAGGAACTAAGAAAATTCTGCTTTTTGTTCCTCATCTTCTGCCTTGCCATTAGAAGCTTTGCTCCTTTCACAACTCTGAGCTCCTCCACATTTCTTCCTTTTACAGCCAAATTCCTCATGCCTGCCAAACTCTTCCACTGCTGGAAGGACAGCACACCTTTCCACTGTTCCAGAGCCTATTGATCATCTGCTCTTCTTTGGCCAAAGCCTTGTGCCCTGTTTTGTCCTGCCTCTCATCTGTGGATTGTTGGCCTGAAGCTGAGTAGGGAGGAAGCATTTTAAAGTATGCTAGCTAACTGTGGAAGCGTGAGTCCAACCAAGGGCAGGACCATCAGTGAAAGCACCCTTACTTCTGTTGAGAAGTGATCCCTGCAGGTAGGATTAGTCCCAGGCAGCTGGAGCTGCTGCATACGACCACTAAAGGGAGACCTAGGCACATGCATCAATCTCTGCTTGTAGAAACACTCCCTTGGGAGCCATCTGAGAAGGGAAACACCTCAGTGTCACTGGTGATTGACTCCAAACCAGTTGAAACAACTGAGACACCAAATGTGGGTCTTGCCATCTTAAGTGTGCTGTGCCTCACTCAAAAATTACCAGCATTTCAGACAGTATCTCAGATATGGAGAGGAAGTTCTTATCTTCTGCCTGGGATGGCACCATGCCCCAAAACATCCCCACCACAGGTCTTCTCTCTCCTTCCCCACCTTCTCCCAGTCTCAAGCCTCTCTTCCACAAGATAAGCTACCTAAAGTATTTCAGGAAAAAGGTTTCTAGGGCTGTTATTAATGTGGACACGAGACTATGCTTTCCCCTGGACTTGTTCTCTGAAACAACTCCAAAGTTGTCTGAAATTTTCCACATAGACAGATATCCACAAAAGAAGTTACAGCTTGAGTGACCAAATGGATCTTTTATAATGGGAAGTGCCAATCAAATTTATCAATCAATGGTGCAATTTCATGGCTATAATAGCCTTGTGAAAACACGAGCTCTGACATGACTGAACTAACCCACAGGCACTGTTTATAGCTACCCCCAAAACCTCATATTCACCCTTCCTGCCTACAGCATTGAAAGGAAAAGAAGGCTTGGGCGTCAGCAAAGCCAGAGATGCGAGGCTGTTGTGTGACAGTCTAACAATTGCCTATTAATTCTGGATTATTTGAGTAAATACAGTGTGTAATCAGGTCAGTGGAGTCAAGTTTCTCTTATGAGAAATTAGACTTTCCTGCCAGATTAAATTACCGTAATTTAAGGGGAACTACTGGAAAAAAACACAAAAGCAATCACAATTGTTCTTGGATTAAAAACCACCTTATACACACTTAAGAAACAATGGAAAAGCTAATAGCTTCATGAAACCTATTTCCTCTCTCCAACCAGGTGAAAGCCACTTTGCTCAAGTGGTGACTTACCAGATCAAAGGGCTACAAACAAAAAAACTAGAGAATTTTTAAAAAACTTTTTCCCTGAACAAAGTTGAGAGAGAAAGGTTAGCAAATTAAGAAGAGAAACTATACTATCCAGACTGAAGGTCCTCTGTGGAGAAGCAGGGAAGGAATAGTTTTAGGAAGCTTGAAAATATTAAAGTTCCCTGTATGGAGAGTAGATAGACACTCTCGGTTGCACATGGGAAAAGTTTTTGTTTATTGCTTTATGGTCTGGCTTTTGGATTTTAGAATTCTTGTGTTCTCCACAAACTTCTGTTATTTTTAGAAGATTGTTTGGTTATTAACAGAATTTCCAAAGGGAACCAAATGACAGGTCCCAAAGAAAAGGCAGGCCTGCAAAGCTAACCACAGCTGGCACAGCAGAGCTGAAGCCCAGCACTTGGAATCCCAATGTCTGATCCCACCCCGGGAGATGTGACAGCTTGAGGTTTAAGAAGGGCAACACTCTCTCGAAGACATGTCTAATTAACTCAAAAAGGGGACCCTGACCAAGTGTTTGGTTCAACCCAGTAAACAGTTTTAGACAGATACATTGTTTTTGAAAGAATAACACAATTCCAAAATACACCATTTGGATCTTTCAGATTAAAGCAACCAAGTTTTCTTAGATCAGTCTGATCAGGGGTTAGAAGAGGAATATTGGGTGGTCCCCAAATCCATCTGTCCACTCTGAATCAAATATTTACTGGGTCAGAGAGATCTGGGTAACAATTCCTGGGCTCAAAGATCTGGTGCCTGATCAGGAAGACAACCAAGCTCTAAGACCTGCTGTATTGTGTGTCTGATACATGAAGCTGAGTACATCCAACAGAAGGAACTGGGACTCCTCTGCATGCTCTGAGTTGGGAGTACCACGGTGAAAAATCAGATATACATCTTTCTGTATGAAGGGGAAGTTTGGGGCAAGAAACTTTTCCATTGATCATGTGGTAAGGCAGCAGTTAAATCAAGGAATGGTCAAACAGTGCAAAGGTCCACTGTTTATTTTAGTAGGAGAAAACTCAGTCCCCCTCTTGCCTCCATTGAGCTTCCATCTGGTTTTCTCTTACCCTTTACTCCAGCAAGCTCTTGCTGAAGACCCCAATGTTTTACAGACCATAGGGAAAGCAGATAAGTTGTGGGGGATAAAAAAAAAAGTAAATTAAAGAGTTTTAATATCCCTTTCAGCCACGTGATTACCTCTTTCCTTTTTGGCTTCAGCTGAGATAAGTGAAAAGCTGAAGCAGCGTCTTTGGTGCTGGCAAGCCTCTTGGAAACTCTGAGCAGGGCAGCAAGTGTGAGCTGGGCACGTGAGCAAGCACTGAGGCACTCCTGGGGCTATCACCCCTTCTGCAGTGGGCAGGAGGCCGTCTGTGCAACTTCTTACAGATGGCACATTGCCTTGGGTTCGCTTCTTGCTCATATCCTGTTTTCCTGACACAATGAATCTTCTATTAACCCTGCACTGCAAATATTTCCAGCTCAGATAGGAGCTGGACTTTCCTCAGCTACCTCTGCTGTTCTTCCCCTGAAACCATTTTTCTGCCCTCCCCAGAGTCTGTCCTCCTCACTGCCAGCATGTAACAGCAGCTGCCAATCTCCAGTGAAAACACTTGGAGCAGCAGCACTGGGTAAAACCACACTCAGTTGTGTAGACTTCCCTCGTTATTTGCTGGCCCCTTTCCTCTGTCATCATCACCTGAAAGTAGCTCAGAATTATTCATTGTTTTACCATCCCTTAAATATGCTACAGAAGAGGGGAACTGATCTTCTGCAATCACTGCCTGCTGAAAAATAGCCTCTGACATACTGTTCAACCTGCAGTACTGCTCAGAAAATGTGCTACCATTTCTTAAGAACTCACATGCTTATCGCATCTATCGAAAGAAAAGGAAGTTTCAACCTATCTTAAATATTTCTATGGATGTCAGACTGGGACAATGCAGAACGTTATTAATGGCTAGTATTATATGTAATAACTATATAATAATTAACCCTCAATAGTACTATTCATTCTCTTTATAACATCAGCATTTATTGCTAATTACTTTATTTGCCATAGCAAATATAAATTCTAATGCTACAAGGCTTAATGTGGTAGTTTTATATGAGTTGATTTTTGGTGAAGAGAGAAGAAACCAGGCACCAGAAATAAGCTTTCCATGAAGAAATGCTAGAACCTTCTTCTGTGCCTTGCAGAACCAATCGCTGGCTGGCTCTGAGAACAGGTATGTTCTTAAGCCAATTGGAACAGCTAGAAATGTCTCTCTGATTACATATTTAAGAAGGGGAAAAAGCTGTGGGAAGCTCTCTTTGTCCCTCGCCTCGGGAGGAGGGGTGAGAGGCCCGGCCGGGCCCCTTGCCGGCAGGGCCTGGCCCACTGCGGCCCGGCAGTGCCATGTGGCCATCGCCTTCTCGGCACGGCTCTCAGTGAACTTTATATGCTCAGCTGCTTTTTAGGCAGCCAGGCTGCGAACTTAAGGATGGAAGCAGCAGCAGCAGCAGTTTTGTTCTCTTTCTTCAGCGCCCAGCATGGGGAAAGGCACTGAGTAGAGTTGGCAGCCTGCACGGTCCGGCGTGGTGCTGGCGGGACCACAAGAAGTTTTGTGAGCAGCTCCCCGATGCGAGCCCGGACAGAACTGAGGGTTTTTTTTAAAGTTGCTGTGGAACTCTATAAAACCTTTCTAATTGATAGAATTTCAGAATAGACAGGCCTAAGAACACCAGCTCCCTCCTGGGTCAAGAAAGAAGGACAAAGTAAAGATGCCTGAAGAAGACAACATGGCGACACTGAGGTCGGTGTGGCGGAGGGAGGGGGAGGAGGAGGTGCTCCGAGCATCGGAGCTGGGATCTTTTTGCAAGCAGTGATGAGGACTATATGACAACAAAAAATTTCCCTGTAAATCATGATGTGAATGGGGGGATGCAGGATTCATCCATAGTTCATGAGATAGAAGTGCTCACGCTGGAGCGTGTGGATACTGAGAAGCTGTAATTTGGCAAAAAGCTTGAGCAGAGAGAGAGAACCTTGCTTTTCAGAAATAGAGAAGACCCTTGCTTTTATTCTAGAGTGACCGAGAACTTTGCTTTTCAGAAATAGAGAAGAAAACCCTTGATTTTAGTCTAAAACAGCTCATCCTTAAAAATGACACCCCATGAACTCGTGGCCCACAAGAAAAGCAGTTGTGGGAAGACAGCTTTGCTTGCAGGAGGGGCTCATGTGGAGCAGGTTTCTGGGTGGACTGCTGTCGTGAAGATTAAAAAAAGGCCCCCATAACATAGCAAAAGAAACTCTTCTCCCTAAATGAACCGAAAAGAGATGTTAAAAGTAGCTAAAAATCCCATGTTTTGTCTCCTTGCAATGTCGGTAAGAAAGAAAGAAAAGCTTGGGGAGGGGGGTGGTTGTTCTAAAGTTTGTATTAATTCTCATTATCCTCTTTTAATTCTGTTAATAAAATTTTCCTTATATACTTTGTTAAAGTTTTGAGCCTGTTTTGCCCTCAGAGTATTTTTTCTCTTAATCCTTGTCTCAATCCATGAGTTTTTAATTGTCCCTTTCCCCTCCTCTGTTCAATTGTAGCAGAGGAAAGTAAGTGAGTGGATTCTTCATGAGTGCACTGGCTTTCAGTTAGTGTCCAACCCACAACACTTAACAAGAATTGCATGCCTGTATTAAGATAGTTCTCCAGAATTCTTGTATATGAGTAACAAGTGTAGAAATCACAATTTACAGGTAAGTGCATGAAAAAGATGTTGGGCTTTGCATTTCCTTAGTTAAAGTCTCTGTTTTCTAGGATACATTCAATTTGTGTGCTTATTCCAATTCCACGTCCTAATTTATAATAGAAATATGGGGTTTTTTTGCAAATGGATTTATTTTTCACTGCCCTTTAAAAACAGACAGGATCAGCCATATCTTTTCCAGTACTTCTCCCAGTTGAGTGTCTTAGTGAGAAAATGCCTTGTCCCTAGCCTGAACAGGCATATTCAATCAACTATATTGTTTCTGGGGTTTGGGAGGGATGGGGGAGCCTGTCACCTTGGTCACCTGTTAACAGCACCATGGAATTATTCCAAGCTATGAAAACCACATTATTAAATCAGAAGATTGAACTGGTACAAAACCACTCTAGGGGGAGAGTGGAAGATGTAGACTGTCCATGCACTACACCTGACTGGTGCCTCCTGCTCAGGCACACACTGGGTGATGCTGCTGGAAAATCATCTCCCATGCACATCATATTCCAGTTTCCCATGCTGTGTTCATTAGGAGCTGGTGTTACCTTTCAACCAGCTTGTCTGGATGTAGCAGAAAGCTGTGGCCTGGAGAGGAAGAGCAACCTGCAGCTTAAAAGATACTTGGGACTGGCATATGGGCCAAGTCAGGTCTGGAGTCAGAAGAAGTGTCAGGCAAGAAAAGAGGCGCTGGAATTAAAGTTTCAAGGTGAGCAACAGTAGACCCCAAACTTGCATTTGTCCAAGGATGGAAGCCATTTGGAACATCTGAATGCAGGAATATTCCTTTATAATTTAGATCTTTGCTCTCTTTTATCTGTCCTAGTGATTCACATCAATATATTTGCATATCAATATGCTTCATGAAAGATTGTATATTGTCATGAAGGATCAGGCAATTTCAAGCCTGCTGTTCACCTCCTGGATCAAATCTTGGCCTCTTCACAAGCTTCTAGTTCACAGGCTGTGGAAAGATTGAGTGAAGATGTAACTGTCCCTCTAGACAGTAAGGTACTGAGCTTCTGACTTGCCAGATGAATGCAAGGGAAGATGACCCCTCTCAATCTTGCTAACCCCTGCCCATACTCTGATATAAAAAGTCAGAGAAGCAACATTTATTTTAATGTGCAACCTTACCCAATAAATCTGTCCCACGTGAGATTATCCAGCATTTTAAGATCCAGCTGTTGTATTTAACAATGCAACCTCCTGCACTGCCAGCTTTAACAGCTGTACTCCATGTTGTGTTACACAGCCACAATTTCATTCATGCCTTTATTACTGATTGCTGCTGTGGTCAGACAGTTGCTCACCACAAGCACAGCTCCCTGGGGTATCAGAATCCTACTGTATGGGTATATGTGAACTCTGGCCACAAAACATCAGGATTTTTAGCCCTTGGAGCATAAGGAGCTGAGTTTCTGATGTTCCATCAATTCCCTTAGTACTTAGAGCCCATATTTCCAGGGACTCCAGAAAGCAGGTATGGATTGAGGGGATAATTCGAATCACAGACTAAAATATCTTGAGAAATTGATTACTGTGGAGTAAAGAACTATTCCTTCTTCAAAGGCATCAGTAGGGATCCCAGAGTAAGTGACTGGCAAGTATCCTCCTGCCCAGATTATGAGAATGCTTCAAAATGCAGCTAGCATGTCAAGGGCAAGTATACTTAATGAAAATATGTTGTTTTCACCCTGTTTGCTGAATGCAGAGGTGCTAATGCTGCCTTGGGCAAAGATACTGGGTTGATGTACTGCTGTCACAGATGAATTGCTGATCTTGCTGCTGTTGATCTCATAAGGGGTGAGGAACCCAGGCTCCACCACCTGTGCTTTTGGCTATTCTAAGAAGATTTTGGAAAAGGACCTGCCTGAACAAAGAAATAAAAGCTCTGAGGTGCATTTCTTCTTGTCCCAGATGGGTAAGTGGAAATTTAGGGAGGACTGAAGGCATTATATTCTCATGTATCCTATGGTGGCATGCAGAGACATCCCAATGTGTATGAAATGTAAGTTCTGTGCTACCGGAGTACATAAACACCTAAATCAGGATCCTACCTGGTAGGTACCAAAAGACCCTCTGATCTTCTTTTGGAGGATGGTTTATGAGGAAAGACTGAATCTCTGTCAAGGGACCTTGATGGACTTATGCCTCTAAGTCTAGGTAGGAAAAGCTAGTCCCAAGTTAATATTTCACAATGTGCTGCATAACTCGTATTACTCAAAAAATGTTCACGTGAGGAAATTCCATAATCTTAACACTGCCCTTTCATGCTTCACATGAATACAAACCCCCAGCCTTGACTGTCAGAATGTATCAGCATGCAAAAATAGACCAATCATCTTACTTTATTCTTAAATTCAGTGGAGGCTCCAAATGAAAAGAGAAACTTCACTACATCGTTGTGGCCTTGCTGTGCAGCAAAGAACAGAGAAGTTGCACCTGACTGTAAAGGAAAAATGGGTTAAAAGAATAGCAAACACACAACACACTTGACTGAAGTATAGACATTTCAAAATAAAAAGTATTGAGCCCAATCAGCTGAATATCAGCAGAAAAGATATGAAGAATTTGAAGACTCCAGAGGACACCAGGTATCTTAACTCAGTCTTCTTCCCATTGCACTGAAAAATCTGTCCAGCATCATATACTTGAGAGAGAGGAAGGACAGAAGGAAGGATGGAAAGAAGATGCAGGCTTTCCTGATTTTGGGCTCTCTCACCCCATGTAGAAAGTACAGGAAATGGGAGCTACACGTAAAATTCACTCCAGTGCCCAAAGCCTTTACAATAATACATGTCCCCATTCAGACCATTTCAGAGCCCCATCTCTTGGGAGCATTTATGGGACTCACTTCCTCAAGCTTCACAACAACTTCAGAGCACAAGAGCACTGGTTGGAGTATGTGCATTTAGTTGCAGAACAGTGCCCTTGGGCTCTAGAGCTTAAACTTCATTTGTTTTGCTTCCTTTCTGCAACAAAGTGATTTTGGAGGCTTTCAGTGGTTTTCTTTTTGTTGGCTTGTTGAATCAGCATTTCCTGAGTGATAATCAAGAGCAGCTCCATAAAATTGTTCTTAACTTTTTCTTTTGTTGCTGCTTTCCAAGCAATGTTTACCTAAGGGAAGGGACATACTGAAGTATATGTTTTGTTAGAACAGGACCCCATGGAAAGACACTGACACTAATCATGGTTAGAGCAAGTTTAGGCCAGTAAGTGCAAAGACTCCTACACCTACATCATCAAACATGGCATTCACTGACTCAGTAACTTGCAGATGTCAGCACGAGATTAATGCTCTGGTTCCAGGTAACCAAGGAAAGAAAGAAACATTGGCTTGTACTGCTGGAGCAACGAGAGCACTGCTGTCCTGCACTACCTGCCACCGTCCCATGTCACTGCACGCCCTCCTTAAACTGCTCTTCTCTTCAAACCAGTGGCTGTCCCAGAGCAATTCTGCTCTTTGTGCACAGACCAGAGCAACTGCGAGTATTCCTTACAACCGTCTCCATGGAGTATGAGTGAAAGGCAGTTTCCCAAAAAAACCAGTTGCTGATGTCCCTTCCATGCTGATGTCAATGGTGCAAGACATGCCTTGAATGCCAAGCAGAGATGCAGGGAAGGGTATGAGTGATAAAGCTGTGACTGCTAGAGATGAGTTGCTTCAGACTAAAAGGCAGAAACTCCAAGCATACAGAGTCAAAAATAATCCCTGTGCTAGCAGTGGCATCCACTCCATTTTAATCACCAGGCTGCAAATCAAAAGGTAAAGGTCTTCTCCTTATTATTTATCCCATCCAGAGAGCTGTAGATTGTTGTGCCAGTAAGTAAAACTGCAAACACATAAATGACATAACTTTGGGGGTTACATTCCAGATGTAACTGACCCTCATCAACCAGATGTGCTGAAAATGTTTCCTGAGTTATTATAAATGTGCCTCTGGCATCTGATTTTCTGTTGTAAACTCCAGGTACTTGATTCCCTGATGTCCTCAGAACAGAGCCTGTTACACGTGTTAGAAATACACTGTACAGCAAGTGACAAAGAAACAATTGGCAACAAGCAGCAGACAACACTCTTATTATTTGTAACAAACCAAGAGTCACTTAATGGAGCCCTGTTTGAATCCTACCTCTCTCTGCAGATTGATATCTGCTCCTTGCAACACCAATTCCCGTACACAATCTATGTGGCCATAGTAGGATGCTACCATCAGAGCTGTTGTGCCAAGCTGGGAGTAAGGAAAAACAAGTCAGTACCTTCAACAGACACCTACAGCAATGATCCCAGGCTGTCTGGAAGAGACAGCATCTCTGCCAAAAAGTTGGAGGGAGCATATGATACCTTATTTTCCCAAAATGAGTGCAACAAGTATAAAAATAATAGGGTTTGTTTCTTAACAGCTTTTTTTCTTCCTTTTAATCAGAGAATCCTGAAGTTCTTTGCATCATTTCCAGAAGAATAACCTCAGACACAGGAGCTAAGTGACTCAGCTGAGTCACTTAATTCTGAGTCATAGTCAGGAGAAGGGGCTGGGTGATTTGAACAGTAATTCCCTATCCAAATAATGAGAGCAAACTCACTCAGTGACTCTTTGCATTATAAGAGAGAACTTTCTGTACAGAAATATGTGTTCAACTCCCTCAGTACACTGTAAGGTCGTTCACTTCCAGTGAACGAAGTAGGACTTAGATGTATGCAGTGTATGGCCAATATGCAGAAACCACATGCATATGGATGAAACATATCCTTCAAAACCATTCACACACAACAGCTCAGTTTAGAGGAATGGGTGACATTACAGAAAAGAGACATGCAGTCTTAACTGTACAAAAATAATTTAGTCTAGAAAATGCATATGTCTGATACAATTATTAATGCAGTGCAGTGTGAAAGTTCTTGTCCAAGAAAAGTTTTTTTGAGAAAAAATGAACAATAGTGACTTTATTTTTTCACACAGATCTCTGTCCTGTTTAGTCTAAGCCTCTATTTGAACATCCTTCCCTCCCTGTCAGAAGGACAGTCATAGCACCAGCTCCAGAAGTACTGCAGGACAAATACTTGCCTACAGGGCAAAAATGAAATGAAAATGAAAAGCAAGGTTAAATCAATGGGCCCAGAAAATCTCTTACACTTTGAAGGTATTCAAAGTGAGAGAAGCTGCATGAGTCTGTGTCAGTCAGTCCCAATGCCAAACAAAAGAAACCCGGAACTTCTCAACCTCGTTTTCCCCTTGCTCTTTGACACAGCTTAGCACAATCGAGTGCTAACCACGTGTTGTAGGCAGAAAGGAAAGACCTGCCCATTATCTGTGTTATCAACCCATTTCTAATCTCAAAACTAATTTCAACCCATGTCAATTTAAGTAAGGAAATTCCCAAGAAATCCGTCATGTGTCTGGGCTCCTCTTGCTTGGCAATCTTGTCCCTTCATGTTGGTGCCCAGTCCAGAGATTGGGTGGAGGAGGAAGAATTCAGGAGGCCAGCAGCTCTAATTATGAGGACGTCTGCTAGCTGACAGAATCATTGCTACCTGGGCTCAACAGAGCCAACTCTTCACTGTGATCTATTACTACAATGACATCTCTTTGCAAAGAGAAGCCTGAGGTGCTAGGATCTGTGTTTTTAATGTCAGCACCACAAATAACTGTGTAAGACACATTTTTGAGTGCTGGCAAATTCTTAACCCCTTGCCACTGATGTAAATCATCTCGCTATTTTATCTTACATTTCAAGCTTGATTACTGTCAAGAGAAGGTTTTAAATCATCCTGAAGTGCCATAAGACATTCATATGTTTCATGTTAGACCCCCACTACACCCTCTGCATGGTGGGCTATGGGAAGTGATGCAAAATGAGTGCTGTGGCTGTGGGTGCATTGTGTGCATACGCTGTCTTTGCAGTCCACATCTACTCGCCCACTGTTCAGCAGCAGCTGGAGGAGAGCCAGGTTTCCTTTTCTTGCAGCCCAAAATGCAGCATTGGCGAGTGGTGTTTCTTTCTGGTGGAAAAAAGGAAAAGAAAAAAAAAAAGAAAGCAGAAATAAATCACTTTGGAAAATACATTGGACAAGCATACACGTTGCATGCATTCTGCATTCAAGCCAGGCAAGTTTCAGCTTAGCGTGCTGTTCTTTCAAACCCAGAGCACGGAAAGGAAGCTAATTTCATTTTTTGTGCAATTAAAGAGATCAGTCTTCCTGTGCTACCTCATGTTATTTCAAGTTTTCCTTGTGTCCATGGCAGCCTATGTCTCTTAGATTGCTCTGTAATGAAAAATGATGATACTAGGCCAGATCCACAGGCAAACATCACAGAAAACAACATGCCCAGTGATGCCTATACTGTCTGCTTCTGTGGTGGGGCTGGCCACAGTTAGGCTGAAGCATCCTGCTGACATGTCTTGCTGCAGGACATCCTCTTGGGCTTCTGATTAGCTCTCTGTCATCTCCTTCTTTTCTGCACATGAAGTTCCAATACAGGAAAAGTATTGCTCATGCATCTCTCAGACTGCTTGTTCTACCTCCTGCCTGGAATTAACACCCTGTGACTGTGAGCATGTGCAATATCTCCTGGGTAGGAGGGAATGATGACTGCTCCAGCAGAGGAAAAGGACAGGAAAAAAAAAGACTTGGACTTTGCTCCAGCCCTTTTTATTTAATTGATACAGACAGCTGCCAATAGGCTGCCTTGACAGGTAAGCACTGCCATGGGTGAAGTGTGGGGGGGAAACACCATGATGGCAATGATACATGTCCTAGAGCAGGCTCATGCCGATGATTTTTTAATAAGGCCCCAAGCCACCAACAGAAGAGTAAAGCATCGCTTCACCAATAGTCACACCAAAACAGAGTCAAAAATATCCAGGGGCATTGCTCTCCAGTGCACCCTGCCTTTGGGATAACCCAAAGAGAGTGCAGCGTGGATATAAAAGTCAATCATTCAGCTTCAGAAATGACACAGGCACTTCTCCTTGTCTAAATGTCAATGTGCACATATAACGTGGTAGGGAATCAGGATTCAGTGGTTTTATGGTTTATCATTAAAATGCACACATACAGCACAGTTTAAATTGCTTCCTTCACTGACATGAAGACAATAAACTTTGCAGAAACCAGCAGATACAAGAATTATGAGTCTGAATCTATCTCAGGTCTGTCAAACGGAGCACTTTCCATGGGTTGCATTTTTAATATTAATAGGTTGGGAAATTGGCAGCTGTTTGAGATGAGAGAAGTTCCAACCATTCAGTAAATTACAAGTTACTTCCTATAAATTGGTAGTGATATTTCTTGTACCAGCACAAACAGAGGCAGGAGTCTGAAAATTTTAGCAAGCACAATAAGCTAAATTCTGATCTTCTTTTCACAGCTAATGCATTTCCCTGGAGAATCTGTAGATAACGTTTATTAAACTAGAGACAGCAGTTTATATTGTCCTTGCTGGCAACATTGTAGTGTTTTCCTATCTTTACCCTTAGAACCACTAAAATTTTATGTAAAAGCAAACAACTGACCTAAACACACAGAGGCTCATGTTGCGCTTCCTAGCCTGATTTATTAGATACATATTTATTTTATATTTATTTATTTATTATTAGACCTGGCAGTTAGGAATACTGTCTTATTTGCTTTGTTATTATGTTATTATTATGATATTCCCTGGAAAGCTATTGCAAAAGAATTGTGTTTAGACCTTACAGAATGGAAAATCAAATCCCTTACCTTTTATTGTCCCAATCTATCCCCTTAAAGTTTTAGAAAGTTTAGAGGCATGGCAATACATCCACAAAGGGAAAGATTTATTTAATCCACCCCAGTTTTACTACAAGGCCACAGCAGCAGACTGAATTTTATTATGGCACACCATACACCATCACCTTCAGTGGTCAGGTAGGCAGGAACTGGAGTCCATATTCAGGAACTCCTTACCTGATTTCACCAGTTCACAGAGAAGAGAAAAGGACTAAATGTCCAGTGTCACCCTGGACTGGAAGCAGAAGTTCAAAGTCCTTGGCCTTATGAGTCATAAATTCCTACCTCTTTTTTCTCCCCTGTAAGTCTACAGTAGCTCTCCAGCAAAGTTGTCCTCATGCTTTGGATCAGACCCAAGGAATGGAAAAATTCTTCAGTGCATCAAGGACAGAAAACAAAGTTTTTCCCGTGGTGCTTTTGGCCCCATTTGCAATGACTGCTACCAGCACCTGCACTTCCCCTTGTGCCCCTGTGTTGCTTGGGATTCCTTGTATAAAAGTGGAGTATGCAGCACTCTTGGACCATCATCCAGTGATTAGATTAAAAAATCAGACGTAAATCTGAGCTATTTTACCTGCTAAGGTGAATGAAAGTACAAAACCATTCAGATGATCTGGGCACTTTACAAGAACAGCCTCATAGTGTACCTTGTAGCAGTTTATATCTCTGTGCTCTTCATTTTCATCAGCAATACTGACATCACTGGTAGGCAAAATGTAAGACAGCACTTTGGGGTGAATAATCCAATTAATTGAATTATTTTTGAGTAATAAATGAAGGATGTGACCGCTGTTGTTCGGTTATGAACTCAGTCTTGTCTCATTAGATACTTCTTGGGGAGAGGTAATATTGAATTTCAAAACATTAACTGGACAAAATTTTCATGCAATTCTTATCATAAAGCTAGTCTGCTGCCAAAGCATCCTCAAAGTAAACAATGATCCTCAGCATTGACAGTCTGGGAGCAGAATGTAATAAACATTTGAAAATTATTAGATAGTAGCTTTCATGAAAATTTCTTGTTTCATTATGTCACTTGTTCCAGCATCAGCAACTTTCAGAATAAAATTTCCTTCACTTCATTGGGTTCTCTAAAGTTTAATTTTAAAATCTGGCTGTGCTATTAATTTTGATTGTTTGTATGCTTTTATGAGAGCCCAAAGATGAAAAGTTGATATTATATTCATGCTGTATTGACATTAGAAAAAAACACTTTTTCAAAAATGGCCTAGAGGAAAATATGTATTACAAATCTGACAAAACCATTTCTCTGCAGGGATACAGAAAAAATGAACTGTGCTAATGTATCTCTGTTATTTGAGGACTATTGAGAGGGAAAGTATAATTTAAATGCTGTGACCACCAGCTCGTGCTCCCTGCCCTACCTTTAACGTAGGTTAACAAGATGGAAAATGTGAATAGCCAGTGGCAGACATAGATAGTAAGGATCCAAGTTAAGTTCATGATCTTCTGAGTGAAGGTGAAAATGCCAAACAAAAAGAAAAGGGAGAGAAAACAGCGAGAGGGAGGCATGGGCTGCAATTCTTCAGAGGGAGGGGAGAGCAGTGAGCTACTTTGAACAGGAACACTTGAGGGAATACAATGTGAGAAATAGGACACAGGAAAGGAGCTGATACAGAAACAGAAAGTAAGGTCTGAAGAACAAGTTAAGTAAACAAGGAGGCCAAAAAAAGGATAAGAAAGCAAGAAGAAGCTGGCATCACCAGGAACATGGGGCTCTTAGGGTGGATGCTTGTGAGTAATGAAGGCGTGTAGAGATAGGACAAGGACAAATGGCTTTAAACTGAAAGGGGCTAGGTTTAGAGTGAGTATTAGGAAGACATTCTTCACTGTGAGGGTGGTGAGGCACTGAACAGGTTGCCCAGAGAAGTTGTGGATGTCCCATCCCTAAAAGTGTCCATGGCCAGGCTGGATGGGGCTTTGAGCCACCTGGTCTAGTAGAAAGTGTGTGTGCTTGTGGCAGGGGGCTGGGACATGATAATCTTCAAGGTCCCTTCCAACCCAAGGCATTCTGTGATTTCATCACCAAGTGTAAGACTGAGCTGCACTTGGAGCAAAGGTTCTCTGCTGCCTGCCACAGGAGGGCTTTAACTGCAGGTGGAAACACCTGCTGCACCACCACTGAACTGACACGGTGCCACCAGAGCACCAGCATTCCAGGGGGGAGATATCCTGACAGGAGTGAGGCAAGTACAGGGAACAATCCATCAAATCAAGTAATGCAGCACAAGCAATATGGCAAAGGACTGGCACCGAGCTGCTGATCAATAAGAGAAGGGCAAGCACAGCATCCAGGAAGTGCATAACAGTGAAGATGTATATCCATCATAAACATTATCTGTTAACATCATTAGTAAATTGCTGCTTGCTTCCCTCTTTGCCAAATAATCGTATTAATCCTGTCCTTAGATTAAAAAACTTCTTTCAGGCAGTCTTTTGGAATGACTGCTCTGGCACGAGTTTAGGTGGAAGAAGTACAAAAAGTGACAGGAATCACAGCTGGCAAAGGGAACAAACCAGTCTGGCTTCAGTGGCCACCACAGCCTGAAAGGAAGAGCACGGATAAAGACTGCCTCCTAACTATTACACAACCAGCACCAGCAGAGACGGTCGGAAAAGTGAGGAGGAGGCTCCTGACTGCACCAAAACGCCCAGCACGGAGCCCGGCCACCCCAGAGCCAGCGTAAAGCTCCACGGAGGCTCGCGGTTTATGTAACCCAAGCCACGCACCCTTTTGGGGCTGTCAGCTGTGAAAAGCGCCCGCTCCATCAGCTGCCACCGCAGCACTCCCGGGGCACCCCAAAGCCCGGGAAGGACGTTGCTGTTTCCTTTTCTGCCGCCCCACACTACCCTCATTTTTCCTAAAAAATTAAAATAAATCAATCCCCAAATCCATCGATACGACAGAGCGCTCCACGGGCTGCCGGCATGACAAGCGCAAAACGGGAACCCACACACGCACCCCCCCGCCCCTCTCCCCTTGAG
>VZRX01016361.1:84256-96374 GCA_013398075.1 Notiomystis cincta
TTTTTGGTGATCCTTTGAAAGTTTATCCCAGAAAGCAAGTAGAAACTATGTTTTTTGATGTAGACCTCTGCCTATTGTTACACTCAAAATCTTGTTTATGGGCAAAGAGAAAACACACCATATATGTATATAACCAAGAATTTATAATGAGTATAACTGAATCTTAACAGTCTAATATAAGAATCATTACTAGAGCAGACATAATTATTGCAGAAAAAGAAAAAAACTCTATACAGAGAAAAAAATCCGTATTAATAACATTGCAGTTAAAACTTATCTATACTTCCTTGGTTTTACCCCTTTTCTGAATGTTATCCTCACCTTTCCCCTGCTCTGCTAGGTCCCAGAGCTGCTGGTTTCATTCTGGAGTTGGTGATTTGGGATACTATGGTGAGCTCTAGCATCTGGAATTGTTCCTTGCAGGGAATATGATGTTCATGTTAATGGTTTCTTCTTCCCTCTAGGATCTGCATAGTTCTGTTTCATATGTTTGCTAACTTGCTTTTACCTCTGACTCTTTTTTCACTGGTCTGCAGCTCTGTATTACAACCAAATGAATTCTCATTTCAATTAGAAAAGCTGCTGTTAGAGATAAGCCATGTAAAACAAAATCAAGGGAGGTCAAGAAAAGTTTAAAGAGAGCAAACCTGACAAGCCTCAGTCCCGAGGCCCTACAAACTCAATGCCTGTCACTATTGGTGGAATACTGCATTTTAGGGATACACATCTCTTCTATTCGTTAGTCTTGGCAGAATATTTAAGATTGCAAGATACTCAGACTCATTGGGATTTGTTAGCTGCTTGGCAGAATTCATCTGCAGGGCAGCAGGCTGCATTCCTCTCACCTAGTATTTCATCACAGTGATCATTTCAAATATCCTGAGTCATGTTGTTTTGTACAATCTGAAGGCTACCTAAGACGACTTGAAGGAACAAATTAAATCATTGTGTTTTAAAGCCGATCCAACCATTCTGTGTAAGTCACAGAAAAACCTCACCTGAGCCAGAACAGTTCAGACACATCTATATATGGATGATTGATTGAGGGAGATAGCACAAATTTTGGGTTAGACAAAACATTCCTTGGAGATCGTGATCTAAACATCTACAATTTTTTATGCAAAGGTGACATTAATTTGGATCTGCTTGAAAAACCAGCAATCCACAAACAAATACCCATTTAGAAATGTGAGTGAAGAGCAATGTCAGTTTGCCTGCTGTGTTTGGAAATGGATATTTGGAAATACATTTCAGCAGACGAGATGGTCACTGTGTGTTTTGCAGCTTCGGTGAACTCTGACATGGGGATCCGCCCCCTTCTCAAGAACCTGTTGCTAAATTTGACTGCAATCTTCCAGACTCCAGAGCTCTTTACTGCAGGGTGTGCCACACAACTGGATCTGTGTAACTCAGAATATACTGCATTAACAAATATGTTTCTGCAATAGCTTCTGTCATTTCCCATATGGCTGTATGTCAATAATGTCAATGCTTTTGCTTTCAATATCACCTGTAAACAGATCATTGATGAAGGCCCGTGGCATTTATTCTCTGCTTGTAACTTACTTTTTTGTCTGCAGCTTTGCAAATGGTGGAGATCTTAGAATAATGTTATTGATTTCAGCTGTATCTGCATTGTCTTCTTTCCTTGGACATTTGCTTCCATTAATATTTAGTTATTAAAATATTTTTTAAAATGTAAATAAGTTTCTATGTTTTTCTAGAAATAAATTACTTTATCTGAAGTATATATAAAGAAGACAATTAAAAATGTAAAATGGAGCAATCTTTAGCAGTTTGTTACAGATTTTGAAGCCTGATTTTAGCCAGACAACAACCTGGCTACTGTGAAAAGCAAATTCTATTTCTATTTTACTAAAGGTATAAATCCTCTTTATTACTCTAGTTCTCTCTGCATGATTTCAAAATCCTGGATGATTGCCTCTTAGATGACTGTGTATGTTTCTGCCTATGACCTCCTGTGTGGGCCTGGGCCTTTTGTGCCAAAATCTGTAAAAATAACTTCTCAGTTTGGCATCCTTATGTTCTTTTGTATTGTAACTCAAAATGATGACACCAGGACAAAGACTACTTTTGAAACCATCAGCCTAAGGTTTTTGCATATTGATTTTTGTCAGCAAGATTCAATACCAGCACACAGTATGAGAACAGCTCTAAAACTTTTGTCTCTTTCCCAGTCCTTGGACTCTTTATGTTGCTGAAATCATTCTTGATCTTGGCTAAATCCAGCACTGTGCTGTGGAGTGAACTGAGCTGGCAAGCTCAGACACCACCAGCAGTTCTGCTGTGCCAGCATGGATGTCTGCACAGACCAGCAAATCCAACTGCTTGGCTGGCTAAATCAGCTCCCGCTGACCTCTCTGGGACAGCTGCTTTAGTGCTCTAGTCTGCATGAGGAGTACACAGCTGAAGTGAATCTCCCAGTCGTCTCCCTTTACTGTGCTCTCTTCTTACTGTGCTGTGCAAACTGGATCCAGTTTGAACTAACCTCAAAGAACTTCTCCAGGAGCAGACTCAGTGGACTGCAGCTTCAGACTGGGACTGAAAGAGAGCTAAGCTGAACTAAAAGAAACTCAACATGAATGGGTACAATGCAGACTTTAGGTCCTCAGCACCGTTTGCTCTACAGAGGCTGCAGTATTTTCAAATATAGACAGCCTGTGTTGTGCTACAACTATCACAGCTAGCTTAGACATCTCTAAACTGCAATGCAGTCTACAGAAAAAGAACCCTATAATAAGATGTCTGGTACAGCCATGTGGTGCCCCTCTCCTGCCTGAAAAGTAGCCAAAGTCTTGTGCCATGGCTCCTTCCCTTTGCCCTGTGTGTGCTCTCTGATCCAGTGAGAATCTGGGGAAGTCTCACTATTTACCCAGGGCTTTCAGATGTTCTGCAGCACCTACAAATGGCCACAAATCATCAGGAAATCCTAGGCCTGCCCACTGCAATTTACTGTGGGGCTCATGTATGTGTGCTTCATCAACCTCCTTCAAGAACGTGGTGAACCTGACCTTCTTCAGGGTGCACAATGCAAATTCACGGTACATAACATCCACAATTAATGTGATACTTTCTAAGCATGCTGCATCTACTGACAACAGCTTGTGTCATCAGCTCCTACATGTCCAACAAGAGTGATACACCCCAGAGTGCCTGGGCTTGCCTGGGAGTATTAATCATTCCTAATCCAGCGTGCTATACCACCTAGGAATATCCTTCAATCCAAAAGGAATCCTTGTCTGCTTCTTGGTTTGATGCCCTTTGGCTCCTTCACAGCACTTGGAGTTGAGTAACTGGGCTTGCTTCTTTCAGTGAGAGCAGCACTGCCCATCTCATGTTGAAACACTTGAACAGGCACAAAGAAAACCACCTGCATGTCTCAGATTGATAATTGCTTATGTACTTTGTGTGCAAAATGGTAGGACATTATGAGGTGGATGTTAATGTAGTGCAGTGTACTGCTGCTATTCAAACTGTCTTTTGATTAAAAAGAGGAATAGTGACAGATCTGAGAGGAATTTCTAAATTAATTCAGCAAACTGGTATTTTACTTCCAGCCTTCCCTTGCATGCACAAGGAGTTTTACATCAGGAAAGACCAGAGCAGATCCATGAATGTGTCACTATGAAAGTACACAGAGATTGTGAATGTGTCACTATGAAAGTACACAGAAATTCACCCAGCCTTGCTGCTGTGGTGGTATCTAAACACCTAAATTTTTATCTTTAGGAACAAAAAACATGCTGCTCATTTCAAGACAAAAATGTTATTCCTTCTGGCACTCCATAGACAAATATTTCAATAACATAACTTTGGAGAGATCTGCCACTCAAGACACTGAAATCAGTAAATCCTACCACACAGTGACAACTCCAAGGATTAATTCACAGGATTGAGTCAGGTTAATTCATGCTGTCATTCTTTTCCAGTACATTTTCACCCTTAGTTATGAGCCTGATTTTAGGATTTGGGAAGCATTTTTGTGTGATTCTTTAAGGATTATGACCTGGGTTTTGTTGATTTCTTTGTTGTAGGACCTACTTTAATTTGAAGATGAAATATTGCAAAATTTAGGGAAAACTAAGCTAATAGATTGACTTCAATTTTGCAATTACCAGGAACATTACAGTCTTCAAGTTGTATATTGCACTTTTCATTATTTTTTGACTGTTAATTTAAATTCTTCATGTTGAAGAAAATGCATTTAAATCATCAGCAATAACTTTGATAAAGCAGTCTATAAACAAAATGATTTTCCATCTGGTCTACCATTTCCATTAATCTTTCTCTTGCTAAATTATAGAATAAATAGCTACATGGCCTGTTCCTTACTTCCATAATATTAAAAAAATACAGGTCTATTTTACAAAAACTAGTGTATGAAGAAAGTCCTTTGAATTACTCTTTATTTTGGAAGGTTCTCCTGGAAATGAACAAGGATAATATTAGAAACAGTAAAAGTTACTTTGAAAATAAATCTTGCAGATTTATCAGGAAAACTGTACTAAGTATTTATGTGTCCCATAAACTTTTTAAAAATAGAATGGGGAATTTACAAACTGGACCTGAACATGGAAAAGTTTATCTATTAATAGAAATAATTTACCCAGCACGTTGGTAACCGTATTTATTCATTCATCCTTCTAGGGAGCTCTTACCTTGAATCTTTCTTTTTACTCCACAGCATTTTTGCTGAGGCCTCCTATGACATCCAACTTCCTATCAAGTTTGCTGGTATGAACTGGTGTAAAGACATGTAGCTGCTGGGGACAACAAGAGTGTTATTAACTTCCTTCATGTGAACCTTTGAAATGATGCCTGGGCTAATGACCAGGGAATCAGAGAGCAGTTAGCATTGCACTTGAATAAGTAGTAGAGAACAAATTCCAAGAATTGCCACTGGAGTTTTTCAATGAGTTTGCTCTTTTCCTTCCTCTTTTCCATTTATTTGCAGCAAATTGATGATTTTTGTCACAGATATGAAGAGACAGGTCAAGGAATAAATAGGATAAAACTAATAAAAGTGATAAAAGGACACAACTACCATGTAAGACCAATCTCTAGTCCAGCATAAGCACGAGCATGCCATCTTCACTTAAGAGCAAATGCCTTCCAACCTTCAAACAGCTCAACTTAAATATCTCTCTATGTTAGCATCTGTACAGGAATGTCACACCCAAAATTTTTTTTATCCTTCTCCTCCCAGTCTTGGAATTTTGTTCTCTTCAAGTTATATTGCTTTAAGACAGCAGGTACAGGTTGTGACTGTATGTTTTCTTCATCTGTCATTTCCTTTTGCTTTCCCTGCTTACCCTCTGTATCTGCTGATTTTATGACTCAGTCTGAAGTGAATTGTTTACCTATTTTCCATCTGCTTAGCCAGAGAGAAGCCCATGAGCCTGTGTTCAAGTTTGCAGTCTTTCTAACCTTATGCCTGGCACTTGAATGCTAATGGAGAGTGGTGCAGATAAATAAAACTGGCTGGCTGAGTCAATGAACAATCTAAACTTGATGGGCAGTGAAGTTCTCTAAACAGAAAGGCACATTCAAATCAAATAATATAATATCCATTTTCCCCAGCCATTGTTTGCATGTTATTGTATAATAACTTTACTGTGAGAAGTGTTACGGATCTAAAAACATATATGCCATGAGTGTGAAAACAATGCATGATATATCCCATATGCTACCACAGGTAGGAAAACCAGCAGATTATCCAGGACTTGCTTTTTTCCCACAGAATATAACTGACTTCTTGTAAGTGGAAGATTTATGTACATTTACTACGATAGAAAACCCTTGGCATAAGAAATCAGGCCAAATTCTAGTTACCCTCCTCAGCCTAAGTAACCAGATTTGTTAAAGGGGGGCAACCTCACTAGCACTGCACAGGAACCACAACACTGCTCTGTGTTTAGCATGGCACTGTAAGATTCTCGCTGTCTCTTTCTGTGAGCCATCCTGACCAGCTGAACTGTGTGTGTTGGGCTCTTTCTTCTCTGTCCCAAAGGCTTTGTCCAAGGACAACAGAAGCCATTGTGGAGCGTCACTCTCATGGTCCAGACTCTCTGAGATGCCTCCCTGGGACCTGAGAGCTCACCACACCCAGGAAAACTGATCTGGCAGATTAATTTCATCCTTACTTGGAGAGAGTGGAGGTCCTCAAAGGAAGGGAGCAAGACCTTGAGGAAGACAGGACACAAGCAAGTTCAGTAGCAGTCAACTCTTGCATGTGAGAGAGAAACTACCTGCCTTGCCAGGTACAGAGTTTATTTGAGTTACTGGCTGCAACTCAGTCAGGTCAATTTCTCTGTCTTATGCTCTGCTGGTCAGAAAATCAGTCCACTAATTGAAAAGAAAGGACTTGGCTAAAGAACATAGGCATACAGCTGTGTGATGAAATACCCAAATGACAAAATATTGTCACAGTAGGGCTAACAAGCACTATCACATCTCCTAATGAAGCTCCTGGTAATTAACAGGACTGAAAACAATTATTACTAACAAAAAAAAAGAAAAAGTGATTTATAAGAGCTGTAACTCTTACAATTATAAATTCTCTTCCATGGAGAATTTTTGCAGTGCATTATGTCTGTGTTACAGAAATCTGTAATTGTGCTTAAAAAAACATAGCAAAAGTATTCTCCGCTTAATTTTTTTGCACTATGACAAGGGATTTGTTTTAAACTTAGTGTATTTTCCAAACTACAAAAATTAAAATAAACAAATCAGTATTCTTAAACTACATCTGTTTGAATTTTCAGTTAAATTTTTTGCCTGATCCTCAGCTGGGATAAACTGCTATAGCACTGGAGTATCCTCAGTTTATACTGCTGGAAGTCTGGCTTCCTATCACATATAAACATAAGGTTCTATTTAAAAATTAAGAACTTGATGAGACTATGGTCAGGCTAGAGCTGAAATTGAAGTAAACCTGAGGCACTTTGTAACAGCAACACTACCTAAAACCTTTCTGGAAACAGATCCCAGAAAAAACACTGCCTTATTAATAGAGATCAGATCAAAGACAATTCTGGCAGAGAAAAATATGAAATTCAAATGCCAATCTAATTTAACCAATGGCTAAAAAAGCCTCTTAGGAAAAGCAGCCTACAAAGACGTGGTTTCCATGAGTAGCTGCTTGGCGTACTGTGGCAGGGAGTCTGTGGAGTGCTGTTTTCCCTTATTATGATGGCCAAAGCAGCAATAATAGCACCAATGTCAGCAAATAGAAAAACAGGATGTGAAAAATACAAGAGCTGACATTTTAGTTTTCCCCAGATGTTTGACTGACAAGTCATCGGGTACTGACCAAAGGGAGCACGTGCTTCTTCACAAAAAATCAGCCATTTTATGACCAAGACTTTTTTCTTCTTTTTGAACTTTTAAATCCATGAGCAACTCTATAAAAAAGTACAGGAAGCTGAGAATAAAAAGGAAATCCATTAAGAAGCAAAACAATAAGGTGGATGGATTTTAATATTGTCCATTAGAAAGTTTATTCAAGAAAAAAAAAGAAGATACATCTGCCTTTGCAGTTAACGTGAGTTATGGTCAAGTGTAATTTGTTTAGGAAGTCTTAGCTATATATCCCAGAGTGTTCCTCTGGACTTACTCTTTGGAACTGGCAAAGAAGTTGTGTCTCACTTCCTGGGTTGCCCTAGCCCCAGGTTACTCACTGAGTAAACATAAAAATATCAAAACTGTGAGGGACTGTCATGGGTTCTACACACTGGCTAGGGATGGGAGCTCATGGTTTTGAAAGTGTCATTGAAAGTGTAATTTCCCTTCTCAGGAAAGTGCAATTTGCCTTCCTATGAATGGGGAAAATGTTGTAAAGTAGCAAGCATTCCCCTTCCCTCCTCTTTTGGCTTAGCACTTCTCTGCAGTGAAAGAGAATGAAATACCAATCTGCCACAAAGACATTTTAATGTTTTTTGGTCCACAATCCCATCACGCCACGAGTGCTTACTAGTAAGTTGTTTGTAACCAGGACATTTCAAGAAAGACCAAAAGAGAGGAAAAAATGTAAGAGCTATGATGAAAATGCTCTTCAGATGTTGCAATTTAACTTGAGAGCCCCTAGAAACTGAGAGTATTGACAGTGGTATTCTATTTTAAGGTAAACTTAGGAAGCAGAATGTACAGCAAAATCTTAGTACATGAGGTTCTGACTGGCAGCAGGAAAGACAGACCTCGTATTAGGCTGTAAAACAATGCTAAGTAAATGGTAGCTACTAAAATACCATACAACAAGCACAGCTGCATAGTACAGCAACATTATGCAGGCATCTGATCATGAAAAAAGTTAAAAAAGCATCAGCTGAAACACCTGAATCATGTGAGATGATAGGACAGGCAATAAGAGAGGCTCCAATTGGATGGATAGCAAGATCTAGCAGGCATAATACAAGGAAATTTTACAAAGATGATAACTTATCTTATTCAAAGTGACATGGTAGGGTCCTCAAATACTAAATGAACTTCTGAGAGATGAAAAGGCTACTTTTGTCAGAAAAGCAGAGACTAAAATGATCCTAAACAGAATGCATCTTTTTCAATGGCATTCAGTGAAGACACTGGTCTCGCCAGCACATAACTACACTGCACCATTTTGCTATTAAACCAGAGTGCCTGCAAGTAACCTTATTTTAGTCTAGGTTTGCTGCAAAAAGCTGTTATTAAAACTAAAGAAAGTTTACAGACACTAACTGAAAATTAGTCATGCAGAAGCATTTATGACAGGATGTGATAAATGCATTATTTCTGTGACAAAAGTAGGGATTGTTATCTGAGTTTGAAAGCTTCTGGTTGGGTATTTACACTATAGGCTATGGATGTGCTTACCTGATAAACATTTAGTCTTCCTGCAAAGTACTGAGTCTCTCCTCAAAATTATTAAGACTGGCTTAAATATAAATGCCAGATAGGAAACTTTAATGGTGGAACAAGATGCACAATTTAATCTTGAACAATCACTGAGTAGAGACTCAGGACTATCTAATCTGAGAGACTTTCTGGCTACCTGGTAGTATATTGATTCATTATTATCTCAAAAAAAAAAAAAAAAAAAAAAGAGCAAATTCCCATAACATGTGGTGTGGGATGGTAAAGTAAGAGCTAAATATTACCACTAATTACTCAGTGAGCAATAAAAAATATTACTCACTGGGACTATCTATGGATGGTTTGATTTTCACTGGAGGTTTATAACATAACATATATGAAACAGCAATATAAAATGAGATATGCACATTATCACTAAGAGAGTGAAACAGAAGTTACATCAGCAAGGCTGATTTTCAACAAACATTCTTGACTTGAAAATTTAAATAAACATGTTTTAAAATAGAAAGAATTTTCTATGTTCATGGTAGTGTAAATACGTAATAATGTAATGTAATCTGCTTATGTTATAATAATACAGATCCAGTAACATTTTCAGTTGCCTACATTTAGTCAATAAAGTGTTCAACATCAGTCAACTAACAGAGTTTGCTCCTTGCAGAGAGGAAGAAACAAGGAAAGCAAACATTATAAAGGCTGAAGGAAAAAGGAGGAGAGGCTTTACTGGAAGGAAAAAGGGCAGGTAGCTGAGAAGAGTGTTTTCTGCAGAGTGGCACTGTCTCATAAATGCTGATTGCAGAGAGCTTGCCAGCTAATAAATTCTTACCTATGTTCCTGGAACCTGTAATTATAAAAAAACATGACATGTGGGGAAGATGAAGTATTATCCCATGAATTATTGATAGTGACCTTTCTACAGGATGAAGTTCTACATTAGATAAGGTGAGCCAAAACTCAGTGAAGTCACAGAAAAATTTCAGTATTCCACCTGCTAGTGGCAGGCCATGCTGTTATCATCACCTCCATGTACACATCCACAGTACTGCTCTGTCTGCTTCCTCACACAAATTATTCTCTCTTGCTTTGCATAGCTCCAGGGTCTCTGCATAGAATTTTTGGTCACTTTTTATAGGAATCAAGTTATCGAGTACCCCTGCTGGGAATACCACTATAAACATTTTTTTCCAACCACTTTGAGTCAAAGGCACAAATTGTCATTGCATTTTTCATGATACCCACCCACATATTTAGAGAGATCTCTAGAAAATTTTCAAGAAAATCTAAAGGTGGAACTTTGATCTCTATTTCTAGAAAACACACTGAATTTAAAAAAAACAACCCTTGTTTGGAATAAGTGATTAACAAAAGGACAGAAAAACCACCTAGAAGGCCAACAAAATGTTTTTAAATCTAGGTATACATTAAGGAAAATGCACACAGTTTTATGAGGGAAAGAACAGGAAGATTTCTCTCTCTCTTTTTCTATCTGATAGGCTAATTTTGTCAATGTGTACAGAGTTTCATCCCTGTTTTTAACTTTTAGGAAACTAGATCCAAGAACATGCCATCATTTTACTAAACTATTAGGTTCTTGCTCATGTGAGTCGTGTTTTCTCATGTGATGCTTACCAAAAAATTAGCCAATACTCTGTGTTTGAGAATGGACATCTCTTGTGAGCAAGGACTGCCTTTTGTGATGTGCAACCCACCAAACAGCTCACAAGAATCTTCTCTTCAAAGTGAGATTGCAAAGGATCTCCTGAGGCTGGGTTCCTTACCTGAACCATCCCCAAAAGTGAGCAGGCTGTTCTAAGAGTTTGCATGCTCTGGACTTAGATATTTCCAGACCTCCATCTGTAAAAGCTGATGTACTCCAGGATATACTTGGGATTTAACTGGTTTTCAATAAATAGTTTGAAAAGACCAGTGGCTGTCCTATCTGATAGCATGGCACTTTTATTAATGAACCATTTGTTTGTATTCAAACCTCTCCTATTTCTTATGAAGTGCAATCTATTGTATGAAGTGAAATGATGTATATATGCAATAAGATGTCACAGGTGGAAAAGAGGAATCTTTTTAAGGTGTTCTAGAAATCAAAAGCATTTATGAAATCTGATATATGTGAATTGACAGCATGCTATGTTTATGGAAGCCAACTTTTATTATGGAGGACACAGAAATTGTCTCCCACAGCTATGTCTCTGTGGTGTGTGCTAAAGCCATAGCCAAACAAACAAGGGTGGTGAGGTTTTCTTGTAGGCAAAATCAATAGCTTGCAGCTGGTGCTTCCTGAAACAGTACACCAGGGATCTCTCCTGCCACTGCTGAGTGGCATGTAGCAAAGCTTTCATAAAATTATTAAATGCTTTGCAACTCACATGAATCACTCTTAAAATATTGTAAGCATGTGCTATCTACCCATATCTTTTGTCTGAATCCTTCAAATTTTTTTAAGAGAACCGAGCACTGGATGTGTCAGCATGTGTAGGACTGGAAACATGAATAGGTATGAAACTTGGGATAGCAGTGCCATTAATCAGTGCAAATCCTGATACAGATGACATGGTTCTTAGGCCTCTTTCTCCCTCCCCAACCTCCCCCCTGACCCCGCCAGCTCCTGTGTTATCCAAAGCCTGTGCCAAATAGCTTCAAAAAGACAGGAGACTCATTGTCTGCCCTGGATGAGCAGGAACACCCATTTCACAAGGAGCTGCGAGCACTGGCTGTGCATTGCAGGAGGGTGGCCCAGGCTGCACCGTTTCCAGCAGCCTCCGAGCACTGAAAATGGCAAGAGGAGCTGCGATTTCTGCAGCACAGTCACACAGGGGCTCCCTGAGGACCTGCAGAGAGCAGCAGGGTATATCTTGTGTGGGGATGTCCCTGCTCGTGGGGAAAGCTTGGACACCTTAACTTTACTCCCCGTATATGCCACGACAGGTCAGGGGTTATCACGGAATCATAGAATGGTTTGGGTTGGAAGGAACCTTAATGATCATCTAGTTTTCCAAACTCCCTGCCCTGGGCAGTGTCACCTTCCACCAGACCAGGTTGCTAAGAGCCCCATCCAGCCTAGCCTTGAAGACTTCCAGGAATGTGGCATCCACAACTTACTCTCTCGTGAACCAATTCCGAGGGTGGCACGCCCTGAGATTTTTGCGCGGTCTGTCAAAAATTCTGACCCCCGCACCTACCGAGAGCTCAGAGAGCTGCAGCCGAGCCGGGGGCGGCACCTCTCGCCACACCCGCG
>VZRX01016361.1:96789-143311 GCA_013398075.1 Notiomystis cincta
GGAAGCGGCGGGCAGGATGGATGGAAGCGGCAGCGGCGCCTCTGCCCGCGCACCTGCCCTCAGACCTGCCCTCAGACCTGCCCTCAGGGCTCCCGGCACCTCCTGGAGCCACGCACCCGCACACCGCCCCCGCCGCGGGGCTGCGGCTGCTCCCGGGCATGTGGGAGCTGCTCGTCCCGCCGGGCACCTGGAGGTTTCTCAGGGGGTGCCCGAGGTGGAGTTTCGAGGCCTCGGCGCGTGGCCCGTGGGCTGCGGTGAGCAGCGAGATGCTGCTGGGGGTAAAGAGCGAGCCTGGGGGCATGGATGGGACGGGACTGCCCTGGCAGCTGCTGGCTGGACAGCGGGCATCTCTCTGCAGGCAGCGGGAAAACAGTACTGGCTTTAGTCAAGTATTTTGTGGTGTTTTAGAAGCACTAAATGGGAGGCTTATCGTTTGTACCTTGCATTGGTTGTGGGAGGAAGCCAGAGACTCCTTGGGACTCTGACAGGGAGTATAAGCACAGAGGGCAGCAAGGATCGTGCTGTTCTTTCCTAGCGTAGCACGAGATTACTGCACACGTTTTGTGCTAGTCACAAGAAAGATAACAAAACTTCTGAAAAAGGATTAATGGAAATATATCTTTCCTTTGGAAGAAACATGTATTTAAACGTTTGTTAGAGGATAAGGAAGGAGTAACAGATGCCCCAAACTGTTGTACTGTGATAGATGCTTGGTATCTGTTTGATCAGAGCTTTGTTAAGAGGGGACTTTCCTGAAGCCTCGACCTTCCAAAGTTATTTTAATTGTCTTCTCTCTTGGTGGGAGGAGAGCCAGAATGAAACTGCAATTTGAAAAGGATTTTGAAAGCTTAAAGGTCCACTGTCTGACTTTAGGCAATACAGAAAGCATACAAGTAAATTTTTAGCATCTTGGAAGAAGCGCTAGTATTTCAAAGTCTTATGAGGTGTTTGTATGTTTAATAGTGAAATAACCCTTAGTATATGGTTTCAGTAGGGGTTGCAATGGATAACAGAGTTATTTTCCCAATTTTTAATGAAAATTAAAGTTCCTCAAGAGAAGGAAAGAGTACTAAGAAGGCGCAGCATGTGTATTCCTTGACATGTGCCAGAAGGGAGCGTGCACCATCATGTAACCTGCCCTCACAGTTCATTGGGCAGCCACAGCCAGCAGTGTGCTTTGCTCTGGACTTCTCTCTACCATAACTCCCTGCCTCACAATGAAATATTCTTATCTCTCTTTCTCTTTATATTACTTTATATCTCTGTAGTGCTTTCAGTCATAAAAAAAGCTCAAAGTACTTTGGAGATGCTAACAAGCTGAATAGTATGCAGTTCTAGAAAAAGGAAAACTGGGACACAGGTATTACATCCTTAAACTGAGGTTACAAAAAAAAGGTTGTGATGATCAGGAAACTGCTTGGTTCACTGTTTCTAACACACCTCTGAAGTTTAGGCACCCATCCTTCCATACTGAATTCAACACCCGTGTTTAAAGTTGCCTGCCCCCAGGTAAATAGTAAACCCAGAAATCTCTCAGCAACTTCTTATAGCCCACTGCTGCAGTGAAATCTCAAACTGACATGCCTTGAAATAGCAGAAATCACAGGGTAGTAAAAATCAGCCAAAGCAAACAGCAGATAAACTTGTCAAGCAAGCGGAACGAAGCCTGCGTGTTGCCACTGATGGTTTTTGTAGTCGTTCCCTTTATGTACTAACACTCAACTGGAAATGAGGGTTTGCTGTGTAAAGGAAGAGGGAGGCTGGAAAAGGGGGATTTCTTCTTCCTAAATGTTTGACTTGCAGCTCCTGGGTTAGAGGGCTGTTATGGTTCATGCCCAGTTGAAGTTCCCAGAAGGACTACTGGTAGCTCAGCCCTGGCATGAGGGAGCGTGTTGTGCCTCTCAGAGCGTCTGTGTAAGCACAGATACAGCAGCATCTCTCTCCAGTTTTAACAAAGCCCAATTGAGATACATAACATGAGTGCTCTGTGGTTTACCAGCAGTTGTTGTGGTTCAAGAAGGGCTGGGAAGTCTTTCAAAAGGCCAGGGAAATCCAGACATGGAAAATGCACAATGTGTGTATTCTCAAGCCACTTCACCTCTCAAGTTCAAAGACGCTGTAAATAAGAGAATTTCTTCTTTCATGGAAAATTGGAGAGAATTGCATTAAACTTTTACAGAACATGAGCTCACATAGAAGGATTTAAAATCAGCAGAAGTATGCAAGTGTTGTTTCTTAAGAGTGTGAGGGAAGGTTGTGTGGCTTTTACAAAGTGATAGGTTTAATAGCCACTGTGTTGTGCTGGTTCAAATTCAAGTGATACCACACACTTGAGTCCCTCTCCTTTGGACTCTCCACAGTGCTGGATTGCAGGAGTTGCTCTATGAATAGGAAAATTGTAAATGAGGTGCAGAATGCCATCCTCATTCTGGCAAAGGGAGCAGATAGCTCTGTTGCCAGTGCTATCTGAAAACAAGGCAAAGAAGAAGAGCAGCCCCAGCATCATTTCCATTGCTCTGCCATTGGTTATTCTTGTTCAGCTTGCCATTTAGTGATGTGTCTTTTAACAAAGCCTGTAATACCTAGCAAATCCAGAAGGACCATCTGGATGTTGTTTAAAGGTGGTCAGTGGGGTGGCCAGTTCCTTCGTGGGCAGCTCAGCCAAGGTTCTTAAGGCAGTGCTGGACATACACTGTGGAAAGAGGTGGGTCACCCTTATGTAGCACACTGGCATGTGGGACAATGACTTAATAAGAGCAGTGTTGAGTGAAGAAATGCACAACAGTATAAAATATTTCAGCAGCTGATAGATGAGTGGCATGCCTGGTTTTGCCTGCCAGTCTGTCCACAGCAGTGTGCAGGCGTGATGTAAAGTCTAACTGCATACCTGTCCTGCCCTGCCAGTGGGCACAGAGCTGCTGGGTATGAAATAGTGAACAAGTCCTTCATTGTTGTCACTTTCTGTGACTTACAGGACGTTTTCATCCCTGTGTGTGTCCCTGGTCCACGCTGGCGTATTTCAGCAAACTCTTTCATGCAGTTCCAGGTCTCTCCTTTGCTCAGGAGGAGCAGGGGAAAGGAGGGTAACAAGGTCACCAGCAAATGCACACCTGCCTGTCTGATGAACTGTAGCCAAAATCAAACCAAGTTTCAAGGCCCAGTCTACTGGAATGGAGACGTGTCCTGTAGCAGCCAGGCTGAGCGTGATGTGCCTGAGGTACTGCCAGGGAGAAGGAAGGAAGGCTGCTCTGTCCAATAATTTTTTTTCTTTCATTTTTGTTTTGCTGCCTAGTTGGCAGGGTTGCTGGAATGTAATTTAAATAACTGAAACTCCAGCTGTTGCAATGAAATTCTTTGAATTATGTGCCCAAAAAGAAAAAGATGGTATCTTGAGTTCAGATCAAGTGCTCTGGTATACTGAAATCACATAAGTGCATGTAAATTAAACTTTTGTGTTTAATACTCTCCATTGTTTTCTTCTCATTCAACCTTTCTTTGAGGTTGTTTCCAGATCAGAGCTGTTTCCTGTGTACTTCCAGCCTGATCATTGTGAATGTAATTTAGATCTAAAGACTGTGTTTCAAGCCCATTATACAGCTATTTAGGGAAGCTTGCCCTGTTGTAACTTACATGTCAGAGCTCAGGTATGCATTTGTCAGGGAAGATGCTCTGATGTGGTAGTGACTGCAGTTCCAGTGCCTGGATTGATTCCTCAGGGTATGGATTTTTGCGGACAGTGACATGATGCTCTTTGTCGTCACTGCAGAAACTGGCAGCGGTGCCTGTAGCTAGCAGGGGCTGATGTGTCTCTGCTGCAGCAGACCATCTGAGTCAGACAGTGTCCTGGCACATCCTAGTTTGTGTTCAAGTCAGCCAGACCATCTTCTCTAACAGAGCTGGAGGAGAATCGTGTTACAACATGACCCCAGGAGTAGTTAACCAGCTTGTGTATGTGAGTATTTAGTCTCTTTGAATTGTCAAGAGTTAACCCTCAGCCAGATTGGCACTGGCAATGCTGAATCAGAACAGCTAATGGTAGCCATGTCTTCTAGAAACTGCATCATATTCTGGGCTTTCTGGAAGAGGATGAGGATGGCACTGTTGCCAGATGGAGATGCTGAAATTACTGCTATTGATGCAGAAATGGTCAATTCAGTGAACATCTATATTTCCTATTTGAAAGACACAGGATGGTATATTTTTATCACATGAGATTGATGAAGTACTTTCCAATCCATTAATAACTATGGCAGATGTTAAATAAATTCTGCTAAACATCTGAAATTCACCAAGCTTGTAAGGCTGCACCCAGCAAGAATGTGAGACCCCTTCTGTTATTTCTGTTAAAAAGTGGATGAGTATGATTGCTCCAGTTACTTTACACTTGTTAGTCTGACAGCAGCGACAAACAAAACAATGGCAGTTTTATATGATTCTGTTAATTCATAAAAGGTAGGAATGTGCTTCATGCCAGGCAGTGTGGATTGTGGGAACAACAAAAGATTTGTCACGTGCTTTTGATGGTAACATTTGCCCCATTTCCTTTATTTTAGACAGGAGTCCAGCACAGTGTGAGCACCTCACAGACTGAAGCAATTGTCCTACTAAAGTAGCCATGGCACATGTACTGCCATTCAATGAAAAAGTTATTTTTCTGTGAAGATCTGTACCTGGCATAGTTCAGCATTTTCACTGATTATCTCCACCTAGTGATTGGAATAAGAAGTGAATGGGACACTAAAAAGATCCCTTAATAACTGATTTCAGCAGTTCAGCACTAATCTTGGTAGACTGTAAAATGTGTTTTCTTGGAGATAAAAATAGATTGTGCGGCAAGCCAAGATATGAAATCAAGAGGCAATTAAATCTCCTGAAGTTTATTCATCATTATAGTACAAAGAGCTTAAGAGACTCTCAAAGGGCATCTCTGGATTGTGGCTTTAGTTGTGGACTGGAAATTGGGCAGCAGCTTCTTGAAATGAAGATACAATGGCATTCTTTAAAGGGAGGCTTAAAAGGAGCAGTCTGTAGGATCTGTTGCATTTTCCACGAGTACATATTGTTTAGAACACTCTGATCCAGAATGCATTATAATGGCATGAAAAAATTGAAAACAGTTTTGTAAAATTCTAATACCAAGCTTATAGCCAGCTAACAGACCTTTTTTTAATGGTTTTATTTATATCAGGCTATGTGCATATGTGGATATTTCATTGTGTTTTAGAAGAATTGAGGATAATTTGTTTGTTATTCCTAATCCAGTTCTTAGAATCTTTGTTTCACTAATTTTCTGCAGATTTCCTGTAGGTGTAATATAGGTAATTTCACCAAAGTGTCAATAAGTTAATAAAGATTTACTGTAGTTTCCTTATTGAGATTTCTGAAGTTTTACTTTGTAACATAAAAGTTAGTGTGTAAAAGTGTGTAATTTAATTGCTTTAATTGCAGGGGAATAATTCATACATTAAAAATTATTCTGTATAAAGGAACAAAATTTCCCCCTATTTTTAGTCAACACTCAAGGTCAGAATCTCCATTAAGAACCACATGTGTCATCAATGCATAAGATGTCTGAGGCCCTGTTTTTGGTTGTGTTTCAGGGCCAGTTCTGTGATTACTGCAATGCTGCTGATCCCAGCAGAGCTCACCCCATAACCAATGCCATCGATGGCACGGAGCGCTGGTGGCAGAGTCCCCCTCTTTCCATGGGACTGAAGTACAACGAAGTCAATGTCACCTTAGATCTGGGGCAGGTGAGTGCCTGAGCTCTGGGCTGAGGTGTGACCATCTCTTGCATTTGTGCATATGTGTGCAGTTGGGAGGGACTTTTGGGCTGATGGTTTTTACTTCCTGACATCACAGCTTTTTTGTCTGGTTTATGTTCTGTATTTTTTTACCAAGTTGACTATATTAATGTGGTTATTCTCCTTTAGGAATTTTGATGAAGGGTGTTCTTGCCACTGGCATCACACAGATGTAGTGATGGTGTTCCTTCTTGCACAGACACTGTAACTCATTAATTTGAGTGACATGCTTAGTTGAAGCTCAAACTCTGCCTTCTGTTTAGTATTCTCCTTTTCCATGAGAGAGAGACTTCATGATCTCTGTGCATGCACATGTTTTGAGAATAATGTTGGAGCCTGCTTTTGCCTCAGGGGTCCTTCTGGTTTCTCTGTCATCCAGAAAGATCTTTAAGATAGACAGAAAAATACTGATAAGGTGGTCTGAAAGGGAAGGGACAGCAAAACCAGTGTAATGTGAATTAGTAATGAGACAGTAACAAGAACACCCATATTTCCCCTGCAAGTGATAGGCAAGCAGCTAAGAGTAAAGCCTGTGTATCTGTTTTTTAAGTCACAGGGATCGATTCTCAGCTGCCATAATTGAGTGCTGATCCAGTGAAATTATTTACACTGTGCAAGTTCACACCAGGTGAAAACATATGTTTATAAATATATGTGTGGGCCTGCAAAATATATTTGTACATATGCATATGTATTTTGGACTGAAGTGACTGTTTATTGACTGATTATATAGGACAGGACTTTTTGAGTAGACCTTCAATTTCGTTGACAGCAAGGTGGGGGATAAGTAAGAAAATATTTGTCTGTGAGACTTAGCTGCCATTTGTTGGGGATTCAGGTGCAACTTATTTTGCAGCTTCTCTTACGTGGTGTTCTAATAATCTTGTTGCTCTCATGGCTGGAATGGTTCTCATTTTGAGGATATCTTTAGTCAGTGATTCTGTATCCAGTAGAGCTGCAGTGCAGAAAGGCCATGCTAAACTTCTTTTCCTGCTGTGCACTTTCTACCTTCTTTGGAGGACCTACTGACAGACAGCTTAATTTTTATGTGCTGAGTAAACTTCTGAGAAACCTCCTTCCTTGAGAGGAGGGATATGAACTGAGCACTCTCTTTTCATGGGACTTCTTGGAGACCAGCTGCTATGTGCTAATATTTCTGTAGTTATTAAAGGATTTCTTAGAGGGAGGTTATGTGATTCTCATTATTCTGGTACTGCTTGGAAAGATGACTCTAAATCCCCTTTCTTGGAAATGAAGAAAATCTAAGACAAAAGTGAAAATGACTCCATGTCCTGTGATTAGGAATGAATCATTTTAGCTGGTGGATGGATGAGGGTTTGGTAGCATTCATATGATCTTCTTTTTCCCACTTTACAGACCTTTTCTCATATCTGCTTTCATCCATTTAAACCTTAACCTCAGGATTTGTTGGAACTTGAGATACACTTTTGACTTTTTGCTTAGTATTTTCACCCCCAAATTCATACAGTAGCACACAATACAAATAATGAAGAAGGACATTATGTACTGTGACAAAGTCTACTCAGGTGAACAGGCAAGCACTGAGACTCCAATTCACCTTCACCTTATTTTAAGGTCCTAAATAGTAAGAGCTTGGTGTGTATTAGTCATGCAGTTTCTTAGTAATTGTCAGAGACAATTTTTCAGAATGGAATTCCCTGGCAGGTGAGCTGAGATGAAGATTTTGGGTTTTAAGGAAAAATAAATGTTCTTGAAGTTAGATGTGTGCCTAAATACTCTATAGAATCACATACTGTAATTATGAAGAGATAAGAGTGATATAGTTTTCCTCACCAAATATTTGTCCATTTTTGGTTTGTTTTGTTGTTTTGTTTCTTTTTAATGCAAGGCACTTTTTTTTTGCAAACAAAATATGGAGAAGTTTTTGGGTGAGCAGAACATGACAAAGAGTAAGGTACAGATGCGTGCGGGGAAGCAATGACCGAGTGTAAGCTGGTCATCAAGTATCCACAATTAGAGGAAGCAGGACATAGGGCAAAGTCAAAAGCTTTTCATTTGCTGCATTCCTGCCATTATATCTTCATGATTGAGAGCAGAGTCCCAGTGGAGCCTCTTGCCATGGTCTCACGACAATATTTAATTGAATAGTTGCTCTACAATGGAAATTTTAGTGCTCACTACAGCAGAGTTGGAGCAGAACACCCACCTGGTGCTGCTTCTGTTTCACAAGGGCTGGGGTGATTTTGAAAGTCAAAATGCCTTCAGGCTGTTAAATCTTTCTGCAAGAAGAATGCTCATTTTGCTGTACTTCATAATCTGAGAAAAAGCAAAAACCTTAAAGCAAAAGCCCTCCTTTACTTCCCTGAGTTTCTGTACTATAGTTACATTTCTAATCAATCATAGTCCTTCTGAATAACAATTACAATGTTGACCCCTGAGGCAGTCTCTCCATTCTGTTAACATACCTGATTACACTGTGACTGTTCCTGACTTGTTTGAAATATTTGGATCAAATGAAATCTCAGTTATTCTTCTAAGTGGTTATGTTTTTCCCAATGAAGTTTTCAACATATTTTAAACTTCTGAATCCAGAATGTCTGACTGAATTTCATTGCCCTTCCCCTGACTCTTTGGATTGCCTAATTTCAGCAGGTGTGTCCTCATCTTTGGATTGCTTAATGTTCAGCAGATATTACAGTAACACTCCCCCAGGTATTTTTCTGAACTCTCTCTTCAGAAGAATTGAAAGTTCAGGATAGCATGATAGTGTATGATGGAAAAGAAATGTCCAACTAGAAAAAGTAGATCAAAGAAGTATGGGCCATATATTTTATTGTTGCTTTTAGTTATGTCTATTTTTTTATTTTTTGCTGTGCATTTTGCCAATAATACAGTGCTGAAAGACTTAGTGAAGTCTTGTGCACCAATATGTTGAATAGTTTTTATGTAGTGATATTATTAGTCACTGTTGTAAATTAAAGGTACACAGTGGAATGCAATGTCCAAATTAGTACTTTTATTACAGAGGGAGGGCAACTCAGCCCTAAATTTAAGCTAAGTGGTGTGGCCTGTGGAGGACTTCTTGCTTTTATGTTTTCTATCAGTTAAAGCATATAAACATTTTGTAAATAGCTTCACAGTTTGGCAATTCTTCTGAGTTGCTTTTATATGGTAGAGGTCCAATTTTTGTATTTGGTAGCAATCCTTTGATTTACAGACAATATTTGTTGTTTGGAATATTATTCAGCTTTGGCTAATTGTTGAGAACTAAAAACAATCATTCTTAACTTACAAAAGATTGACATGATAACTTAAAATGTTTCTGAAGTTACAGTTAATTTAAGTGTCATTCTGTAAAATATAATGTGTCCTGTGCTCACTTCTTCTGTAGGGAGAAACTCTCAAGGTTGTGGGAGATTTTATCACAAACTGCATTAAACTGGGCTCCCAAAAATAGCCATTGCACTCATTGTGCTTGGCTTTTGAAGACTTTGTGTTATCACTGACCCTGAAATCAGACCCAGCTCTAGCATGAAGTTGCATAACCTCTGTAATAACACTGGGAACTTCTACAGATTAGGGCACAAGAACCACTGCATGAGGCTTCTGCAGTGCTACAGAGCTGTACCTGCAGTGAGACAAAGCCCTTCCTCTGGAACCCCTTCACAGCTCTGAATCCACAGGAGCACCAAGCCCTGCTCTGCTGCTTTGGTTCACACTGGGGAGAAAAGGGGCTTTTAAGTCTGGGGAAGGTGTAATATTGTCCCTACAGTACACAAAAACGGGGATGCTAACAGCACAGAAGTGTTCCTTTGTATTAGAGAGCTCTGGTTCTGAGTATTTCACTTTGTGCAGGATTTGGGATCATGCCACAGAACAGTATGCTTTGAAGTTAGTTGTGATGTTTGGCTCATCCACAGGAAGGTGCATCTAGTTGTGAACTCTAGAGTAACACAGCTTCAGTTGATGAAGTAGCATCTGTCTGATAGAATCTTCTAAAAGTTGTATCAGGTACTTGTTTCACTTATTCCTCAGTCACACTACAAGCAATTCATTCAGGGTTGAGTTACCAGCCTTAAAAGGGGAATACCTTAAAATTCTTTCTTGCTCATATGCTTTCCTTTAAGTTCTAGTCAATGTGTTGCGGTTTTTTTAAGCCTTAATTAAAGACCTTTTCAATGGCTCAGCATTTTTTGCTTATGTTTGCATTAGTAGATGCATGTCATTGGTTTTAAAATGCGTTTTTGGTAATAATTTGATATTATTCTGAAAATATACAGGAAAAAATGATCTTGGTTTCCACTCATTCATCTCTCTTCCCTCCCTTCATGTCTGTACTTCTGCTTCCCCCATGTTCCTTTCCATACTCATTCCTCATGTTACTTTAATTTTGGGATATGTTGTTCTGAATATCTCAGTTTCAACCCAGTGTAGTAAAAGCAGAACCACTGCTGGTTGCCTCTAATCCTTTGTGCTTCCCTGGGTATCCTCACAGTGCTGACAGTGCCACTGTTTTCCTTCTACTTTGGACTGCAGCCCCCATAAGGAGACATTTATCTTCTGGACAGCTGAGGGCTGAATCGTACAAATCCTTTCCCATATCAATAGCTTCAGTGTTCTGTGAAGAAATAGGCCATATGTAAGAAATAAGTAGGAGCATTGAGTTGGTCTTTGTCCAAATCCTAATGGAAAAGTGTCTGCATGAGAAATTTCAGGAAAATAACTGAGACTCATTGATGTAGCTGCCTGCAGCCTTGGCAAAAAGACCACAGGCTGGTTGAATGTGGAGAGTGGACTACCCTTTCATTTCTGGGTGCAGTTCTTCCTTCTAGAGTACTGCCCATGCAATGAATGGAGAGCTTCTCCCCTCTGATCCTGCCATCAGCTGGGACAGAGAAAAGATCCCCAGAAGTGACTTTCCTAACTAAAGACACCCTTCAGCATCAGTGGCTGGTTAAAGGAAAGCGTGATGTGAATACAGCACGGATGGTGATAACTGAACAGCACTGAAAATCCTGTGCCTATTGCTGGCTTCTGCAGGCCATACTGGGAAGCTGGAACACGAGGAATGACTTCAGCATGCTGTGCACTGGGAGCCTCTGCAGTCACTGTCACTGTTCATGCAGCATGGGCCTTGCTCTGTGTATGTCTACTCAGTTAAGCTGGATGGAACACACTCAGGAGATCTGATGCCTCTCAGGTGCTACCCACACACGATTTTCTCTGCACCTCTGCTGCAGCTAATTTTCCACATACCCAGAAGAGTAGCTGGCAACTCCAGAAATGCTGGCTCAGCTCTCTCTAGCTGGCATTTTTTTGTATTACAGTTTATGTTACAAAACACATTGTTGGGAATTGACGAATACTGACAGTCAGGAGTGCCTTATACAGTACCTGGATCTGCATGGGTGCCTCAAGTCCTACTGAGATGTGTGAATAAAAGGAGTGCTTCCCTCTTTGCAGCCTTTAATTTTAGCCAGAGTACATGGGATTTTTATTTCATTTGAATAAGTTTTACTTTTGTGGCTTTGATCTCTGAGAGGAAACAATGCTCAAGGTCTTAAGGTTTTGTTACACCAAGAAACCACTTGGCATGCACACGCCAACCCTGTGCAGTGAGTGGCACTAAGGTGTGTTCTGGAGCAGGTGCTGAGCTCCTTTTGAAGGATCCCTCCTTGAATCCCTCTCCTGCATCAGTCCCCCTCTGAGAAGTTTAGTTTGTACACTGAATCATACCAGATTTCTTTCTCTTCTGAGCAATCTGCAGCACCAAGCACATCATTCAAGATAATGAAAGAAACCTACAACAACCATACCACGTTGAGGGAAGTTTTGGTGGTGCAGCTCTATCTGCCAATAACAGTCTGAGGAAATGTCACCCTGCTGGAAACAGATTCAGATTGCTGTTGTATCTTTTTGAATGCATCTAAAGAACTAGAGAATGCCTCAGATTGATGGTCTACCTGGATTTAGTTGGGATCTTGCTACTACCACATTCTGAGACTTTTTATTCTTCTTGAGCCAAAAAGGAAGAACAATCTTTTCCTACAGAAACAGCACACAGTATCATGATTGTTTGGAACACAATATGTTTTTCTTTTGTCCTAGTTTATGTCCAATACTCATCTAACAAGTAATTTCAGTGTTTTAGTATTCTGGTTTATGGTGTCAGGAATGGAGGAAAATGTGCTATACCTTTATATATGCATCTCTAACTTTTATCCAATTTTTAGTGCTTTCTAGGATTCAAATAAATCTTGGGAATTTCACTATGTAAAGAGTTGTTTAAACTTTTAGGGAGAAGATATAGCAAACATTTTAAACTAATTTTACTGCAGTGTTTACTGTTCTCATGAGAATGGAATGGATAACAGATTTTCTTTCTGTATGTTCAAAAGAAGTAGTGTGCATGCTGTTAGAGATCATGAATATTGTATCATAAGCAATAAAGGTACAGTGTAACTCTCAATCAATTTAAATGACCTCTTCTAATACCAAGTTCACCTGAAAGAGCTTTTATAGAAATGTCTCTTTATAATGTAATATTGGTAAACGGTAACACTGAATTTTAATTTTCATGCTCAGATGAGGACATTTTGCTTGTGATACTGGATAATTTTTTAAAGCTTTTCCTGGGTTTCCATGAATCTTCAAGGCCACTGGCTGCAAGAACATTTTAAATCTGAACAAACCTGAGTGAACAGAGAAAAGGTCACATCAATGTGGAACTGGTTAAATTCCAGCTGTTGATAATCCATCAGGTTTGACCCTTGGTGCTGGATTACAGCAGGATATGATGTTTGACACTTGCAGTAATACATCCTCTTTCAAGCATGCATTTCAAGAGTGCATTGTTTCCATTACTGGAAACAAAATGCTGTTTCCACTTTTAAATTCAGTTCTTTATTCGTACAAGAAAATGGTCGGAATTTTGATTAAGTCATGTTTCTGGGATTTCTTGTGAAAAATATTTTGCTATTATATAATTGTATCAAAATGCTTACTTGCAGTTTTAATATTCCTTTTTGAGAGATGGTTGTTTTCTTAATGAAACAAATTTGTCTTAAAAGCAACCAAATAAACATTTTTTCAAAAATTAAGGCACTTTCTTTTTTTTTTTTCTCAGAACTAAATGGCTGTAGGGAAACATTGCTTTGAGTTTAGGCTGCCTTTTTTCAGAGTAAGTCTTAGGTCAGGATCAAGATTTAAAGTAGTGAAATACCAGCTTAGAATATGTGATTGAAACTGGGTTTAATGGTTGCTTTTCTAGGTCTTATGTCAGCAAGGTTACTCTTTTATCTTCAGATGGGATTTTTTTGCTAAGCCAAGGATTATTTTTCTTCTGTTCTTGTCTCATCAGATCTGGAGAGAGACCATTCATCAATTTGGTCAGTATTTAATCTTAGTGGAAGTTAAGATGTTCAGGTGCTATTCTGCATCCTTGATCCAGGTCAAAACCAAATCATAGGCACTTATGTAAAGTCAGAAGCAGGACAGATGATAGGCTTTGTGACTATGTTTTGGTGACATGTTGTCATTAGCTAACACTAATTCAGTTTTTATCAGACCTGTGCCTTTTCCCTTTCTGAATGTGACAGTACAAACCTGAGCAGTATTTCAAACAGAGAGGGAAGGAGAGCTGCACGGGAATTAAAGGTTTTCATATGCAAAAGGAATGTGAAGTTGCCATACTTTTTTTTTTTAATTTTCTTTCCACTTTTTGGTTTGCATAGAATTATGCAAGGAGTAGTTCTGGGTGGCAGTTCTTTGAGCATTGGCAGACTTGCAGAGTTCCTGTTATGATGCACATTTTGAAGAGAAGGTATAAGGTCACTATTGCAGTCGTTCCACAATGTGACTACACACAGTGGAGCCCTGGAAAAGGCAGGACATTGTCTATATGATTCCTTTATTTCCTCTTGAGCTTTCTAAACCACTTGTCTTAGTTAAATCTGTGTCAGTCAACACACAGAGTGTTACCAGCACTTGCTAACATGCATGTCAAGATGGGACTCTCAAAAATCTTAAGACATAGGGAAAAAAAGACTATGTTGCCTGCCAGTGCAAACCTGATTTGAAGAGGTAAATGCCCTCTGAGAAATTCAGCTGACCAAAAGCAAGAACATGAAGTATTTTTTTTTTAGGAGTTTAAGAACTATTGTGCTTTCCTAGAAGGACACCAATCTTTGCACTGAGTGACGTGTAATGTCTGTATGGCCAATATCTCTACTCTGAAGCTTGACAGTGAAGGAGCAGAAGTTACTCAGGCAAAGAATATCAGAAATTAATTAAGAGAAAGTCTTGCCACTGTCCTCAGAGTATCCACCTATTTCTGACAGTGGCTAAAATCAGACTTTCCATCAGCAATTTGAGGGCATTACTCCATCTGTGCAGTCATTGAGCATAGTTTTGGGTTCTGCCATGGCTTTCTCAACAGAATGGCTGCCACCTACTGTGCTCAGTATTGTTGTCTAGTAAATAATTTTTCCTATGGAGATAATGTCTGTTTGTTGAGGTATCTAATACCTAATTCAGTATCTCGGGAGGTGAAGTTGGTGCTTGACAGGCTGTGTTAAATAGCAGGGTAAATTTCAACACTTAACAGAAAAGTTGGGTTATTTTCCTCCTAGTTCTCTCTGCACTGACCTAAGTTGGCAGCATTCAGAAACCCAAAAGTTTCTGAAATAGTTGTGAGATACAATGCCTGCCTGCAGTGATGCCTTGGTGTGTGTAGGACAGGGGCTTGCCCTGGAGAGTAGTTGTACATACTACATTAAATGAATGCACAACAAAAAAAATTCCAGGTTTTTTTTCTTCTGAGATGTGAGGTATTATTATGAGAATGTGCTCCACGAAGTCCATGAGTTCCTCCCATTTTTCGATGAGAAGGTTTTACTTTTTGCTGTGAATATGGTATACAGATACTCAGAAGCTGATGTCTGAAAGAGATGTGTGAGGATGGAGGCTGCATGTAGCCATGGGATTGTCATGTGCAGTGCTGGTTAGGGACAGGTATTTCCAGGTATCTGTTTCACTGCATTGTTCACCATTTGCATCTGCCTCTTGGTGGTCCCAGCTGGTGTGACAGCCATGGAATTGTTCCTGGCTGACAGCTGAATGGGCCAGGCATGCCAAAAGATGCTGTTCCCAGTTCGTGGTTGAGAGCTTGTATGCACTTGTGGTTTGGAGTCTAATAAACGTTGCAAAGTATTAGCTTCAGGGTTATGACATTGGTGAGGTATGAGCAAAGATAAACTGCTTGGGTGTATTTGAGCTGGGGGCTCTGGCAGCAGTTGCTTGATGAACTGCTGATTGCAACTCCCTGTCTCCCCCATCAAAGTGAGAGTCTTCTGCCAGCAGATGAGGTTGTTGAGTGGGAAATTCCAGTGCAGCTTCCTTGAATATTGAGTGTACCTCAGGATTGATCCACCTTTATTGAAGTTCCCATGCATGTTGTGGTTGTTTAAATTTTAAATGACCTTTAAAATCAGTCCATGTTTAGCTTTTTTGTATGGTAAGACTTCTTTTCCTGTCAAATCCATCTTTTCTCTCTAGTGTTTGGGAGGTCTCTGAGGTCTATCTCTCTGATACAAAATGAACACCTAAAGAAGCCAGATGAAACCTTTGGCCTTGGGAACCTTGAGCTGGTGGAGCTCTTTGAGCTGTTTCAGACACTGAATGAGCTACCAGTTACAAGAATCTCTCCTGTGCTATTTGATGCCCACACACTCTGGGGTGGCTTGCTTGCATTACTTGAAAAGTCTGTTGAGTGGCAAATTCATCTGGAAATAATCTTAACATGAGGAAGCAAGTGGCTGGGATTACTGTCAATCAAAGGAGTCCCAGTGTAAAGGGTATTTGCTTTTTCTCTTACATGATTTTGATATTCCTTGCTATAAGCACAATTACGTGATTGGAATGCATCACAGATGCACCAGGATGCTGCAAAAGCAGCTTGATTGAGTGATCTAACTTTTCCAGGTTGACTACTGTACCCTTAACACACCCAAGCAATCAGTCATCTGCACAACAGACCTATTCTGAAATGTAGGAGGTGGTATTTAACACAGTCCTCTTGTGGATGTCTTAATGTTCTTGAACACGTTGGCAGATGAAGTAGCCAGCTGAGAATCTGGCCTCTTACTTTAATGGGAATGAAACTGCAGAGAATAACCTGCTCCCTGTGCACTAAAGAAAACGTTTTTATTTGCATTAATCTTATTACTGTTGTGCTTTTGTAGAGTTTTTGTAGAGTCCTGACAAGATATATGTGTATTCTGTTACCAGCTCTTCCATGTTGCCTATATCCTTATCAAGTTTGCAAATTCTCCTCGTCCAGATCTCTGGGTCTTGGAAAGATCGGTGGACTTTGGAAAGACTTACACTCCCTGGCAATATTTTGCTTGTAAGTATCAATCCTTGTGTCACTGCTCTTTTGGGAACAGGTTTCTTTAATCATTTCCTCAGTAGCAACAAAATCAAACCATGGTGTTTGCTGAAGCTTTCAACTGCAGAGAAGACAGTGAACATTAAATACATTTCTCTTTTCTTATTTAGCAACAATAAATTGGTAATAAGGGTGTATGAGTATGATACATTGAAAATGTAACTCAGCATGTGAATATTTTTCACTCTCTTGGGAATTTTTGAGTTGCTTTGTTTGTCTTGCTTTCTGGGTATGTCAGAGCTTCAATGTCCTTCATCCCACAGGACCCTGGAGTTTCTTACAAAAATCAGAGTGAAATACAAATGCAAAGTCTTGGAGTACGTAGAGTACCTATATAGTTCTTCTTTTGTGATAATATGAAAAATACTGTGCCATGTCTTGTCAGGCACCACTGAGTTGCTTAGGAAGAGAGATTATTGTTTTGAGGAATATCTGTTATTCTGTGCTGAGTGACACAATCACTGTTATTAGCCTGTTATGGGGAGAATTTACCTGAAAGCACAGGGGATACTTCTCTGTTAATTTAAATCAGAACAACAGGGCTTATTTTCACATACAAGGTTAATTTTGTTCTTGCTTGACTAGACTCAAAAGTGGATTGCTTGGAGCGCTTTGGAAAGGACGCGAATCTTGCCGTGAGCAGGGACAGCGACGTCCTGTGCACCACGGAGTACTCCCGCATTCTGCCTCTTGAAAATGGAGAGGTAGGTGCTTTTGGGAAGCAAGGTGTGATGCTGGAAGAGAACAGCATTGGTTCAGAAGTTTGTTAGAAGTCATTTTTTAGCTATGACTGCTTGAATCTCCATCAGTAAGTCCATAACCTAAACCTAAGTGAGATTTTGGGAGCGTGACCTGACTCCTAATTTTTACCATTCCCTATGGGGGTAGGGGCTGCTTAGAGCAACCTGTATTGATATTTACCATAATTTATGTAGCTCACTATAGTCATGTACATTTGAAGGTGTTGACTGCATTTTCTGAATACTTCCAATGTACATGGCAACACATGGTGCACCAGAATTGCCCACATGAGTAAAGGTTGTAGAAACAGATATTTACCATTCAAGAATAAGAAGCTGTTAAAAAAAAAAGTGTGTGTGTATATATATATATATTTTTCCCAATATATATTCAAATAAATATTTAAATACATATATTTTTAAATACATATATTTTTATATTTAAATACATATATTTAAATACATATAACAGCTACACGTTTATAATATAAGTATTTGGAAAACATTGCTTTAATCTTAGCCATTGTTCCTTGCCTGGCAGAACTGTGGCTTGCATTATTTGAATGAATGTTAAACTCCTGGATATGCTGATGGCTCCTCCTGGTATTCTGCTTTTACACCTGATATGGTTAGAATCCAAATATGAACTCCTCAAGAGTTATCCAGAGTTTTGAGCAGATGGATATTGGGTTTCATATTAAAATAAAACTTATTTGTTAATGTATCTGTAAAATTTTCCCAATCAGATATTGTAAAAAATAATTTCCACAGAGCAACACAACTGGTGCCATTCCCTATTACATGCTCTATGGCTTTTCCTGAAGGAATCATCCTGCAGTTGGAACAGTTATCATGCCCTTGTTACATGCTTCAGAGTATAGGAGACATTTGAAAATAGAAATACGTTGTCTGGACAGTTTTAAATAAATTAAAGCCTTTTACTGAGCTGTGTGCATACAAACTAGGTTGTTCATTCAGTAGAGATTCAGGATTTCTGAGCTGCTGGCAGCTGTTTCTTTAAAAAATAAAAAAGTATTGGATCCCTTGTTTTGGAAGTCAGACAAACCTGCTTTCATGTGAGGGGATTTTCTAAAGCAACACTGTGTACTTTCTTCCAGAAGAGCATTAATGTGCTTGCAGGCACTGGACCCAGTAACAATAATATTTTCCAGGAATGTTTATGCCTTGACCCAAAAATAAATGTGCCTTGGGAGAGAGCCAAAATCTGATGTTTTTAATCAGGCTAAACTTCCATTGACACTGTCAACTGTTCAAATGACTATTTGCAACTATTCCTATTGTTTTTTCCTAATAAAATGTACTTTTTGTGTGCTATACCTACTGTTTTCAAAACAGAAAGAGGCACTTTTTTTTCTTTTTTCCAATGTGTTCTATGGATAATGAGAGTACAGGAGGCTACAAGACTAACAACACTGTTTTTTCCCAATATCCTGACATCAGTATGAAATGCCTTTACTGCAAATATGTTCAGAAGCAACAGTAAGTTTTTGGACTCTTGTATTAAATCTGCTCTCTGCTGCTATCAGCACTTGCAGTTGATATATTTTAACAAGAGCGTGCTTACTTCTTTGTCAGATTGTAGTATCTTTGGTAAATGGCCGCCCAGGAGCACAAAACTTCACTTACTCCCCTGGCCTTCAAGAATTCACGAAAGCAACCAACATCCGCCTGCGTTTCCTCAGGACTAACACTCTCCTTGGACACCTGATCTCCAAAGCGCAGCGGGACCCCTCCGTCACCCGCAGAGTAAGTGCTGTTGTCTCTGGGCTGTGTGTACTCAGCAGTCATACCCAGCCACCAAAAAATGGTCTGCAATGTTTTCAGCATCCCAACAGTGAGATTTGCAGTGACCCACCTTGAAATCCCCATATTTTTGCTCCAGGTTTGCTTGAGACAAGAAGGTAACCGGGCCAGTATGGATTTATGGAGGGGCAGTAATGATTAATGATTTTGTAACAGATCATTTTCATTCCCTGCTTTCTAATATGGAAGGAAGCTGAGTGCATCATGGGAGCTATAAAGAGCCAAAGCAAAATTTTTGTAAACTATCTTACATAGAACTGAGGAACTAAATCTCTTCAGCTTTATTTGGCACTACTTTCTGATGTTTATTCACAAAAGATTTTCAGAAAATAGCACCTGACTTTCCAAAGGAGCAGAAATCAAGGGCCATACTTGAAAGTTGCTGTCTTTCCACAAATCATTTGAGATGCCTAGGTGTTTTCAGTGCATTTTGGGTTATCCAAGAGCTTGAAGGCCAAAGTTCCACTCCCATTCAGTGGGTAAATATAAGGAAATACATGGAACACCACACAGAAATTCATATACTTACAAGGATTTCAAACTTCATATTGTATTGCTATTTTTAACCTTTTCATTTAAAATGAAGATTTGGTAACAATTGGAGGAAACCCTGGGGTGAGGCACCACACAAATGTGTGTGAGGGTTTCTGCGCTGAAAAACATAAAGCTGTTCCAGTTATTTGACAGCACTCCCATGAAATGTCCTTATTACCTTAAGTAAATTTAAAGATGTTGCTCACAGGCAGATGTAAGTGCATGATGCACTTCACTTGGCAAGCAGCACAGCTTTAGTGTAAGGAACTTCTGGTATTACCCTGGCCATGGGGTGTAGGTAGATGAATGAAATCTCAAGTGTTTTATTCCATTCCTAAAGGAGAGTGCAAATTTTTCTTGTAGAGACCTTCCAAGTCTAGCAAACCTGATGTTGGTATTTGTGACATGGTGCAAGTGAGGGAAGACTATACATATTTCTTGTGTTTGTTCCACAGTATTATTACAGTATCAAGGACATCAGTGTTGGTGGTCGCTGTGTTTGCCATGGCCATGCTGAAGTGTGTAATCCCAAGAGTGCTGAAAACCAATACCAGTAAGTAAATGGAGTCTGACATTTCTCTGAGAAAAACAGTACATGAGTGTATTAAAATGACTGGTTTTTATCATAGAATTATGTAGTTGTACAGGCAATTTTTTCTTTATATTTAAAAACAAGTGGAACCTTCTAATGGTTGGCAAGAAAACATGGCAAGAGCGATTGTATGTGAAATGTAATAACAGAAAGTCTTTACTTAGATTTTTCATTTTAATTGAAATACAAGTTCGACAGATTGAATAATTTCTCAGAAACCTATAGTTCTTTTTGGAAAACATGAGAGTTTACCACCTTGTTACATCAGGAAGTAGAAGTCCAACTCAGGAACAAAAGTGGTGAAACTTAATGGAGTTATTGAGCACTGTAACTGAGCTCATGCAAGATCCAAGGGCTTTAGATCATTACTGTTAAAACATAAAAACAAACTGAATGAACTTTCCCTTTCCCTGTCAAGTTTGTGGCCTCCATGTTGATTTCACAGGGAGTTAGATCAGGCTTCTTGTTTCACCTGCTACAAGGAAGTGACTATGAATAATCAGCCTGTCTCAAACATATTTTAAAAACCTGCTTTGAATCACCTGTTGCTCTTACCCATGAGGGCATTAAAACAACTTTTATCAGGACAATGCAATATCTTCAGTTATGTTTTAATGAAGAGTAAGGGGGGAGATGGGTGCCTCCATTCCAGATGTCTGTGCTAGAGAAAAGTAAGTAAAGAAGGTGAGAAATCTATGGAAATAGGATGGTTATCCTTGAAAGTTTTATTACCCCAGTGTTATTATGAGTCCCAAGGCCTTTGTTCCTCCTGGGATTCTTTTACTATGCAGGATGGTAAGACCTAGCCCATAATTAGAGCCTGCCCTTTAAGTAGGCTATTCAGCTAAATAAATAAAAAACATCCCTCCATTTTGTTGGTGAATAGTGTGCACTATCTTAAAAATAACATGATCAAGTTATGACCTTGGTTTATTAAAAACACTGATAAAATTATTGTAAACAAAGCATAATGGAAAAATTATGAAGGCATGCATTTAAAGGTAGTAAATATTTTGATTACTGGTAGGCCAACAAGCTTGAACCTTGGAACGAAGCTCAAACAAGATACATCCTGAACTATTGTGTATCAATTTGATTTAATAATCTAAAATAGTTTTATAATCCAGGCTATTGAATCCAATTATAAACAATTTCTGTTAGTAATGTATTCTAATAGACTCATAATCACATGATTAAAGTAATCAATCTTGAAGAATTTTAGGAAAGTTCCAAAACATTTTGGTACTAGTGATTAACTTCTTTACATATGAGGTTTATGTCCTGCCCTTTTCATACTATGTGTATGTGTTGGACTGCAGGAAAATGAAGAAAAAAACCAATTAATTTTATTTTAAAACTTAAGAAAAAAAATTTAAGCCCAGCTTCATAAAGAGTCTTCCATTTCTGTAGGTTTCAGTGTGAATGTCAGCATAACACTTGTGGGGAAACCTGTGATCACTGCTGCCCTGGATATAATCAGAAACCGTGGCAACCTGCAACAGCTGGGAGCACAAACATGTGTGAACGTGAGTAGCCAAAGAGATGGTGGGCTAAAAGAGATACAAGAGGGTGGGAATGAGCTGTAGCACACATGGGCATGGAGCATAACCAGCATGCTTTAACACCTTTTTTTCTGTATAGAGAAAATTCTCTCCATACAGAAACAAAGAATCAGAAAAGCTCTGAATAGTATTTATGTTCTTCTTTCTTACTAAACAGTGAAAATACTAATTTGTGTGAGAATGTGACATGAGAAAAGCAGAAGACTTTTTGTTGAACATTGAGTCAACATCTCTCCCCAGTCAGCTGTCTGCTGACAGACTGGGTATCTCCAAGCAGAGCAGAGACAATAGGCATCTTGTGCAGCTCCAGAATGTTCCTTTCCATCACCCAGCCCCCTGGTGCTCAGATTGCAGACACATTGCTTGAGGCTGCCACTGCTCACAGGTGCCTGAGCTGCCCTCCCTTCTCAGGCTGAGAGTTGCCCCTCATTGACCACATGCCAGTGGCACAGAGGTGTTCCTGGTTGGGAATCCTGGTGATTCCACACTTGTACCTCTTTCCATCCTTGTATTTGGGAGTTTGGAGTACCTTAGCCCTACAGACCAAGTATTCAAGCTGGAGAAGGCCATTCATTTGCCTTTCTTCCACTTCCCCTGTGGTTCATTCTTTTGTTAAAGAAAGCAAGAGCATGAAGTCTCTTTTGGTGAAGGGGATGTACTGTCACACACAGGTGTTTTGCATCCCCCTGGGTAGAAACCAGGTAGGGTGGTACAGAGTGTTGCCATCTCCCTTCTCAGCCATTTCCTTTGTGTCTAGCCCAATTAATTTTTCTCATCTGCCTCTCCTGAGAGTAGCATAGCCAGTGGGTACAAACTCTTAGCAGGAGAACCTCATTTGAAAGCCAAAGAGATGTACCTATATAATTACTCTGAGGAATAAAGAGATTACTTGTTTAATTAAAACTGCAGTACTAAGACTTGGGAGGGGGGAGGGAGATTGTGTGTGATTAAAATGTTTGATAGGAGATAGGCATGTTGGGGCACATTTTCGAACAATATTTGAAACCTCATTTAAGTCCTCCTCTTTGAAAGGAAAACATTCTCTGCCAGAAAAGAGACAGACAAAGAGCATAAATAATGTCATGTTTTTTGAAGAATGAGTTTATAGAAGATCATCTACAAGATTCTGAGCCAAAACCACTTCATTTCTAACTACCTCTGAAAATATATCCTTTTTAGTACGGATTGCTCCTAGCGGTTTGAGGTGATTTGTTGAGAGGGTCTGCCAGGTGCAGGCCTCTTTTGCTGGCAGCCTGTAGTGAAGGAATTAAAACAACCTTATTCCACTTTCCAGAAGCCTGAGGTTCCTTGAGAGAAATTGATTGAAAGGAGTTGGTGGAAGCTTGAAGGGATCAGCCCAACATTTTGCTATGAGCTTCCCAGTACTGTATGGATCAGCAAATGGCCCGAAGTGGTGGAAAGATGTTTGATGAGGGAGAAAGGGTTTCTATAACCCTATGAGTGAAAATGCCATTACTATAATCAGAGGAAGTAATTTTCCATTACTGTTAGAAGACATAGCTGAGCTGTAGCTCACAGATGGTTTGGCCCTAGAGGCAAGGGAGGTTTTATTTACATTGTAATTACCTACATAGATATATAAAATATATTCTCTTTTTTCCTTTTCTGACTTAATATCTCTAGCCAGCATCTCATTTGGGTAATGTTTTATTTTCTTGAAGAATTTTATGAGTAAGAAAACCAAAGGTCTTTGTAGGCTGTAACACCCTGGCCAGGGAACCCAGTCTTGAACCCTGTCTGTCAGCAGACCATAAGGGAACCTGATGGCAGGGCACCTCCTCAGCTGTGTGGTTGGTAATTTCTAGGAAAAGGTCTCCTTACCCACAGCTCTTCAAATAAAAAGGCATAGAGAGGATACAGAGAATGATCCAGTTACTCTTCTCTTGTCTGTAGCAAGATAGAGAGAATCAGTTGTCCCAGAGTTGTGCTCCCAGTTGTGCCAGGAACTTGGAATAGAGTTTGGAAGAGTTCCCTCCCTGTGCTTTCCTCATCTAAGCCAGAGCCCTTAGCTTCTGTAGCCCATTGCCCTCCAGAATCTTGTGTCCCCTGGTCCAGATGAAGGGAGGGTTTCCCTAAACATGAAGTAATAGCTTTATTAAGTCATAACTTCAGGAATTTCCTGGGAAGGTTTCCCAGGAGTGCTGAAGCAGCTGTAGTGAAAATATCAACTAGCACCCAGATGCTTGGGGAAGACAGCTTTTGCTTCCTCCATTCTTTCAATAAAATTTCCATTTTCCTCTCCAATGAAGAAGGAAGATCAGATCAGAAAAAAAAGAGGACATGGAATGAATTTATGGCCCTTTGATTTATTCTATTTGTTAGCTGTTATGGTTGGTTACTACACAGAATTATATTGTAGCCAAGTTTGCTGGTATATCTGTATCTACAGCTGAATATGAGAGTTCTTTGGTGTAGGTATTTTTATTTAAATGCATATCTCTTATCTACAATTGTTAATTTTAAGTAAAGGTTTAGTGCACATAGCATCAGTCCAGATGTATTTTTGAGACATGACAAAATAAACATTTGAGCATGTTTTTGATAATTTAAAAAAACCTGCTGCAGCCATTCTAGTTCTGCATTTATGCATAAATGCATAGTTCTGAGATGGTTGCCTTCTCTGATCAGACCAGCTGCACGTTTTCTTCATGTCTACATTACTGTGCTATGTTTCTGGTATGGGAATCCAGTTGTTCATAGGTAAATATGTGCATTTGAGTATACTCCAGCATGCCTGAGTGTATGTACCCAGAAAAAAATCTAATCTTCTTTTTACACCTCTGCTGAGGAAAGTGCTGGAGATTGCTAAATTCCAGCATTGTAAAGAAAGCTGACTTGGAATATTTCTTTTTCAGCCTGCAATTGCCATGGACATGCCACCGATTGCTACTATGATGCTGATGTTGATCAGCGTCAAGAAAGCTTAAACATCCATGGGCATTATGAAGGTGGAGGAGTCTGCATTAACTGCCAGGTAAAAAGGTCCTTCTGATAAGTTTAAATAAATGTTCTCACCAGTAGTTTGGGGGCTGACCAGTCCAGATAGACCAGTCCAGATAGGCCCATTTCTCTGATGGTGTTACTACTTGTACTCAACGTGTGGAAAAAGGTGTGTGAAAATAATTTACCTTGTTCATAATTGCTTGTTAATACATAAAAGACATGTAAAATTTGTATTTATGCTCACTCCTGTGTGATCAAAATAAAACCACGCAATGTGACAATTTAATCAACTATAAAAATTCCCTTTCCTGTTGCTACAAACTCTGTCATTTCCCTGATTAAAAGAAGGAAGTGAAATTAACCAAATAAAATGCCAGCTCCAGCCAGCTGGTTCCTTACTGCAGCAAAACACAGAGGGCTCTCTCTCATCAGCAGAAATAAAGGAGGATCTAGACTTTACCAAGATGGAAAGTTAAATCTTGGGAAAGCACAGAATCTGGAATACTTTTGGACTAGTGCCCCTGTCAGACCAAGGCTAGATGCAAAATTTTATCCAGTATCACTGAGAAACCCCCAGTGGAGTTCTGCAGATTTCTGAGGTTGCCCTTTACACAGACTCTGAGTAATCTTTTACAGCACTTAATCACACTCCTGTTCAGTAGAAATTTCTCCAACTGCAGCTTGTGATAGTTGGCTTTTGGGCTTGTGCTGTGCTTACATCAGAAGAGTTGGTTCTGTTTCTTGTGTAGAGGAAAGATGCCTTAGGTAGAGGAAAGTGGCCATTAAGGCACCTTCCTGCTCCAAACCAACCAAAATCATTCCCTCAGTCTCCCCTGAAAACTGAGGGAATGAGCTCCAGCCATCCAACTATCTTAGAGGCTCCATTGGATGGAATCAAAACTTGTAAATTTGGAATCAAAGACTTTATACCGTGTCTGTCATAAGTGGATAACACATTCTTGGAAAGAACAAGAATTTCTTTCATTCTGATTTTGTTCTGCTCTGGAAATTACTGTGAGGAAAGATCAAACAAGACTCTGATAAAGATCTAATCTCGGCCTTGTCTCTGCTTTGAGTGGGACTGAACTACTTGACCTCCTGAAGTCCCTTACAGTCTGAGTTATTCATTGGTTCAGGGATCTCATGGTTAAATAAATCCAGATTTACTTGGAAGTCTGTCTTCCTTTTGTTGTCAAGTCATCTGATGTATGACAAGCAGCTGACCAGAATTTTGCATTACAGGAAAATTATCATCAATTCTATGTTCCTGTGAAATCTGTGTGTCATGATTTATGTATTGCCATGCTGTGCATTTTAAAATATAGCTATATTTAAGGAACAAAAAAGGCAAATATTCAATATAGAGTATGTTTTCCATATCCTTGCCACAAAATAATCAGGTATTGTCCAGAAGGCAGTCAGAAGAGAGTAGAGTTATTTTTACTAACATGAGTAGAAGAAATGTTCATTGTCTTCCAACTGACATTTCTGTGCAGAACTTTATTCATGCAGGCTAGTAATAGGACCATGTTGGTCCTTTCTTTCAGCTCTTTGTTCATGAAAGAACATTCCTTTTAATACTGTTTCCAAGATAGAAAATAGCAAAATTATCCTAAATATACAAGTCCTGGTTATGTGACTGATATGTTTATAATTAATTTTGTGGAAGTTAAGTTGCATTAAATGAGTTTACCATAAATCCAATTATAATTTCTTTTTTTGTTCGGGTCTATTTGGTTTGATCTGGTTTTGGTTGTTTTGTTTTGGTTTTTTTTGGTTTGGTTGTTTTTTTTTTGATTCACAAAGCACATGAATTTAGTTTACTTTTTCTGTTTATGTCAAGGGAAAGAAAAGTTTTAGGAATGGATGCCTGAATGAAGGAGTGATGTAATTGAAATGTTGCATACAAAGATAGAATCACTTTCTTTAGAGTATGATGACAAAGGAGCCCTGGAAATCACATTATCCTACTCAGGTCTAATTAGATCAGGTTGCCCAGGAACTCATTCATCCAAGCATTAAACACCTCCAAAGACTGGAATGCCACAATCACCCATGGCAACCTATTTCAATGTTTGCCTGCATGGCAAAATCTTGTCCCTAATATATAACTGAAATTTTCCATGTTCCAATCTGTGTCTCTTGCCTCTGATCCTTTTGCTGTGCACTTTTGTCTGTCCCCTCTGTATTCTCTGATCAAGTACTTCTAGGTAGCAGTAGATTCACCCTTCTTAATGCTGAAGAAACCCAACCATCTCAGCCTCTTCCTGGACGCCATGTGCTTCAGTCCCTCAGCATCCATGTGGGTCTGCCCACAGCACCTGTTGTATCACAGAGCTCCATGAGGTTGATTTGGGAATACTTTGCCCTGGGTAAACTATGCTGGATATGCCCTTATCACCTTCCTGCCCTTTGTGTGTTCTAAATTTGTTCAGTGGATCTCCTTCCCCACTGAGCAATGGGTCCCTACCCCCATTAGCTTTTGCTTTGCTGCTGCTCTACTCCTGGAGTCTTTCTTTTTGCATTTCACCTTCCTTGCTAGCTTTAACTCTGCTAAGCTTTGGGTTTCCTAACTCCACCAGCAAGTTTGGGCAGTGTCTTTATATTGCCACCAAGTAGCCTGTCCCTGCTTCCACCTTCCATGTACTTTCTTTTTGATTTTGAGATCAGTCAAACTCTGTGTTTATCTGTGCTGGCCTTCTGCCATGCTTCCACATTGGAAAAAACTACTCTAGTTCTAAGGAGGCTGTCAATGAGAATCAACTATTTGGTCCCACCCAGGACACTTTTGCTCAGGGTCCTGTCAAGCAGCTCTCTGAGCAAGGAAAAATATGGTTTTCAGAAGCCCAGAACTGTAATTCTGTTGAGGTTTTTTTGTTTGCTTGTCTTCCATACGTTCAAAATAATTTCTGGATTACTTGCACCCTGCTGCATTGTCCTTCTGGCATCCTTCTGCAGCTCTGTTAGGGCTGGGGCCACTGATGTGCCACTGGAGTGAGCTCCAGTAGCCACTGAAGAAAGTGCAGAGTCCTGAGTGCCCTGCTCATGAACTGCTCACCAGTCCACCCAGGAAATGCTGTCCCAGCTCAGTCCTGAATTGCAACACCCCCTAAGGAGGAACTAAACAGGGAGTGGGAGCTGAGGGAAATGCTTTGGTTGCTCCAGGGCAGAGCTTCTTGCTCTGGTTCCCTGTCTGTGAGCTCATCAGGGTGCCTCATGACCATGATTTACTCAACTCATACTTGCCATCACTGCTGTAGTTCAAATTACTTAGGATTTTTTGGTTTGGTGTGTCTAAATAACATATTTATAGAGACATACACTTTATGGAAAATCTGGTTTGTGCTGACTGAACTGTTCAGCTTTTGGTTTATTTTGGTCTTGCTGATCTTAGACACAAGGCATTAAAAAATTAATACGTAGGGAAAAATTCATGATGCAGTTTCTTGAACAATATATACATGATAGTAAGAAAGTAGCTTAAAAAGAGATATCATATGATATAAAGAGATTTTTTGCAATTTTTTTTAATGATGGGAGGGGCTGTAGTGCTTTAAGTATAAAATTTAGGTGCTTTATGTGAGAATAGCATGATCCAGAACCCTGTAGAGAACAGGTGCTTTGGTTAAAGAACACTTCATGATGATCGATGTCTTTATTGCAGTCGTATTCCATTCTGTTTTTCCCTTCTTAGCTGTATATAGAAACAGTGTAAAGGATGTTACTGTTTCTTAATTCTTCCAAGTCCCTCTCTTTATCTTGTATTATCCTTTTGTTTTATTTTGCACAGCATAACACAGCTGGGATTAACTGTGAGAAGTGTGCAGAAGGTTACTATCGTCCTTACGGTGTTCCCGTGAGAGCTCCCGATGGCTGTATACGTGAGTCCTTCTCTACAGTGTCTTCTCCCGGTGGCTTGGGCTGTAATCGAGGCATAGGATGCATCTTTTGGGGAGGAAAAAAGGAAAGAGTGGCCAAAAAATGTTGGAGAACATCTACAAATTAAATTTTGTGTTGCTTTAAACCTTTCAAGTTATATTCTTCTCAACTTATGCTCATAAAGATTTATGAGCATAAATCTTCAGAACAGCAGAAGGATAGATAATAGGACGTAAAAGGGTACTGGGGAGATAGGATCATGGAAACCTGGGATGCTGCTACACACCCCACAGAGAGGAGGATCTCAGGACCTCTAGGAAGCCATTCTCATCTCCTGTTCTCATAATCTTGTTTCTCTTAGCTCTCTGATGTACTTGTGGGTCTCCTCTTGGTCACTCGAAAACTTTATTCTGTAACTCAAAAGGTCACAAGGGTCACTATGATTTTATGCAGTGCTGAACCCATCAACTAATAAGTGATGCAATAAGGTAATTACTAATAGAACATTTGGAAAAGAACTGAATTTAAGTAAGAGGTAAGTGTTGGATTACAAAGAGGCTGAAGGAGCCGTGTGACAGATAGGAGGAAACTACAATTGTGTTTGGGGATTGAAAGGAGTGGGAAGTCAGCAGAACTATGTTCATAATGTTGCATGTAGTGTGTAAGTGAAAGTGAATAGTGTGGTGCTTAGCCATGGAGAGAGATGAATGGTTGCCACATAAAAATTGCTGCAGTGCTGTTTGGAAACAACATGCAGCTTTTGGAATTAAAAACCCCTAAATGCTCTAAGAAAATAACATGGGTTTTGCTGTTGAGGGATCTGTTGGTGATATGTAAGTACTTGTAACTCTTTAAATAATGTGTCATTCACATCTGCAAGTCTGTTGTTATAATGCCATTGCTGTAAAAGGCCAGTTAATTATTTTCCAAAGAGTGCTTAATTGCTGGTACTTTTACTTAGCCTGCAGTTGTAACTTGGAGCATGCAGACGGCTGTGAGGAAGGGTCTGGCCGCTGCTTCTGTAAGCAGAATTTCCAGGGAGACCACTGTGAACGTTGTGCTGATGGGTTCTATGCTTATCCATTTTGTGTCTGTAAGTATACAAGTAAAATTGTCTCTTTTTCTGTATTTTAAATGTGCATTAAAGAATTAATGGTTTTCATTGCTCTTGAAGTAGTTAAAAAACATCTGGCATTTCAGCATCACACGTTTATGTGTTCTGATAAATCAGTTGTTTCCATAGTGAAGAGGGTTGGGTTTATTTGACAAAATGATAGTGACTTGAAAAACAGAGATTGTGCTGCATTCTCACAATTCTGGATTTATTTGAGACATCAGGTTTACAGCCTGTCCTCAGTGAGGTGTGAATTCCAGTCCTGAAGCCCTGAACAAGTTGTTTAAACATATCAGGAGTTTTAGTGATAAAGACCACATGGACAGGGAAGTAGAACATGACTGTAATGAAAGAGAGGGGAGAAAATGGATATATGTTCTCCTTGACACCTCCTAGGATTTGGAACTTGCATCTCTGATAAACAATGGTTTTCCCATAAAAGATTATATATAAGGTAACTGAGCAGAAAATGTAGCATCAGGATTGTATTTGCTGAAAGAAGTTTCTGACTGCATGAAAAGATGGCAAATATGCATTGGTGGGATGTTTTGTGCCCTCAGGAGAAAGAAGTGTGTTTCTGAAAGCTGATAAAAAACAAGTGTTGATCAGGGACAAGATCTGAGGTCTTACTAGAAGAGAGATATCACAATAGAAACACAGGAAGAGGGAGAACAATACAAAATAAAGAAAAAAAATCCTGTGAAAATTGAATGTTGTTTGAGTTCAATGTCTGTGATAGAATAAATCCTGTCTGTACAGTATATTCTAGATTGTCACATCTCATATATCCTCTTGATAGAAATCCAACATTTTTAAGTAAGTTCAGCTCAGGTAGACGTTGATTCAGGCCTCACTTACGTTTGTAGCTCATTTAGATCCCATCTCAATGCAAGAATGTTTAAGAATGGGAAAGACAATCCAGCAATCTGGAGGACCCTTAAAAAAAAGCTCCTAAGATGTACTGTACATGCCATAAATTATGGCAGTTCATGTAGCAAGTGGTAATGCCAAACAGAAGGAGATGGACCTTCAGCTGGAAGCAGGAAATGTGAAATAGATATGGAGCTCCTTAGATAACTCTCAGAATGCTGTCTAGTGACAAAAACTTCTTGCACAAAAGGATAAGGAGCAGGAAAGCAACCTGGTGGCATTTCTGAATGGCGTCTGGCCTTTCATATGGCTCTTTAGAGAAGGGAAATTTGTACCCGAATTGGGAATTGAAAGTTAAATGTCTCTTAGTTTTCCTAAGAAAACTAAGCTGAGGTTAGTTGCTAGAGTCATATGAATATCATGCTCTCTGTATTGACAGATCACTTCATTGTTTGTCAGGAGTTTTTATTAAATTAATATGTTTGTTTCAAAGCACCTCGTTGTTTCTTCTGTTTTAAAGATACTCCTGTACATCCTTTTACTTCTTCAGTTCCAAGTGATGCTGTGGCTGGTGACATAATAGGCAAGTTCTTGGTGGTTCTTTTCCTCATTTCATTGTTTTTCCCCATGTTACTGTTTTTCACTGTTTTAGTGGTGCCTGCTACTTTGTAGAATTACAGAATCATTGAGTTGTTTTTTACGTAGTAGTTTTGCATCTGTTGGTATTTGTCTTTCAAGAGAACCTTTGTTCTTGCCAGAAGTTCATCACATTGTCATGTTCGTACCAAACAGTTCAGTGGGCTAGCTCCAGAAAGAGTTATGGATCAAAAATAACTTCAGCCAGCCTCTGGCAAACATCTGCAGGAGGGGCTGACCATCTTGTTTGGTGCACTTAAGAACAGATCCATCAAGACTTTCTGACACGTACAACTTTCTGACACGACGGCCGCAGCTTTGCGCTGTAAATCTCTTTCTTGAGGCTAACTGGCCTCTGCCTCTGGACTGGCCTCTCTCACCTGGCAAATTCTGCATTGCCCTTGGCAGTGAAGGACTTTGATTTCTAAGAAAGCTTGTTTAGTCCACTGCAAAGCTGCCTGAAATCCATACAATTATTCCCTTGGTGGACTTATATTTTTTAGTCTATATTATTATACTGCACAATGGAGGCATCATCACAGCTAGCACTTAATCACTTGCATACTTATATTGCACTTCACCTTCGTACAGTATCCAAAATATTTGCCCTGGTAGGCCTCTGCGTATGCTCTGTTGTATATCCCCTTCTCTCATGAATTTTTAAAAGGAAGAAGAAAGAAAAATCCAAAGTAAATTGAACAAATATAACAGGAGAAAACAGATCTTCAGCTTTTTACACTTCCAATGAGCAGCCTCTGAATTTGAAGGCATAAGAAAGGCAGCTGCCTCTAAGCGGATGTTTCTATGGAAGTTGTAAATTTGTGCTGTCAGACTAAGCACGGTTACAGATTGTGGTTTATTTGAACAAAATTTCCATGTAAGGCTCATACAAATAGGGTATTTTTGTTCAAGAGTAGTATTTACTAAGTTTTGATCTGTTTTTCTTTGCAAAATGATGAGAAATTTTGGGATTATATATACTAACTTGGTTTTTTTCTTTTCCTTTCCTGTTTTAACTAGAAAGAGGCTGCAAACCAGGGTATTTTGGCCCCCAGTGTCTGCGTAAGTGACGTTAATTTCTTTGACACTTAGAGCCTGTGCTCCAGAATAAATGCCAGCCTTTGGCTTCCAAGGGAAATAAGAGCTTTAAGACCATAATACTGCAAATGTTTTCTTTACAAATGTTCTCTTCAGCGTGCCAGTGCCATGGTGCAGGAGTGCTGGGCAGTGACTGCGATGGAAGTACCGGGCAGTGCAGATGTCGAACTGGATTTGGGGGTTTTTCCTGTGATGCCTGTGCAGCTGGGTATTTTCAGTACCCCTTCTGCCATGGTAAGCCAAACATTCCCTTTTGGCAAGCATATCCAAAGCACCAGATCCCCAACTTTTATAGTGAAAGATGGAGTTATTTTGCCATGGAGACGTATTCATAACAGGCTTTCCCAAAACCCACACAAGTCAAAGAAGAATAATGTGATGAGGGGAGATTTTGGTCTAAAAATGCCCCTGTTTCCTTGGTTGCTGTCTGCTGTTAGATGCAGTTGCCAGACTCTGGTTTGTGGTTGGATTTAGTAACATTGATTAAACTTAGAATAACTGTGGAAGCATTTCTGCTACTTATCCTTGGGTTTTTTGTTTTTTGTTTTTAATGTCTTTAATAGGAGTTAGCAACCTCACTTTCATGCACCAAGCTACCCTATCTAATCAATACTAGAAAACTCATGGGTTTTGAACTTTAATAGCTGTCTCTGTACTGTCTTTTTAGGCAATTTATTGACCACTCCCACCTGACATTGTAAATCTAAACCATATATTGTTTCGCCTCGGTCCCTGAAGTGATGGAGCTACTTTCAATAACTGACAAACCATTTGGGATGGATAAATCAGACTCTCAGTGGGTCAGGCCAAATATAGTGCTTTGACACTGATAATTGAACTTTGAGCCAGCTTCATTGCTCTTTCATTAATGTTTTCCTTGTTCCTGAATTACTACAGACGCGAGCAATCAATAAAAGCTGTTATGAATCCTTATAAATCTGACGGGAAAATTGTTGTCCTGTTGAGCATCAGGGAGCACAGAGTTGCTTTTACTGCTCTTTTTTTCAAATGTATTTTCATTTCAAGAAGGATAAGAGAGCCTGTACAGAGGCTGCCTCTGAAATATCTTTTCTCATTGGCAGTGTGTGAATGTAACTTGATGGGTACTGAGCCCGAAGTCTGCGATTTTCTTGGGAGGTGTCTTTGTCGCTCAGGGGTCGCTGGACTTCAGTGTGACAGCTGCCAGCCTGGCCACCATTCCTTCCCTGCCTGTCAAGGTAAGGCTGCTGATTGCATGTACAGCATCAAACAGGCCCCTGAAAAGGCAGACAGGAGTGCTTTCCAGGACAGCAGCCAAAGCAATGTTCACAGCAGCAAATGGGCAACTCCCTCTTGTGCTCTACAGTGAAATCCTCATATATTCTAATTCTCCAATTTCAGGCATGCTTCAATAGTAGGGAAGAATTTTATAGTCTGTTTCCTCACAGGCTTTTTTTCTTTCCCTCATGGTCAGACTCTTTGATGTATCCTCAGTCAGCACAGCTGTCTTACTAATAACCGAAGCATTTGAAAGCTGTTCTCATGTGGAGGCCCACAGCAACAGGGCACACTTGACTGCTGAGGGACCAGCATGGCAGAGCTGTGAAGCACAAGTCTGATTTTGCAGAGAGTCTTTGGTTGGTACCTTGTAAAATGTGCATTCTGTAAATCTGAAAATCTGAAGCTCTCACTTTGCCCTTCATGGTGGTTTCTCACTCATTTTAAGATCATCTGACAGGCACTAACCCAGCCTCTGTCCATGCAGGCCTGAAACATGAAAGATCTCTATAGGGTTTCCCACCAAGGACTAGCCTGCTTTTTTACAAGAGAGGGAAATTGATGGAGTATAACATTTGAGTATCATAATGGTCTTGTGTTTGTACGAGAACTCCCATCAAGTCCTACTTGGCCCTAGGTTTCATCTGCCATTAAAGTGAGGAGCCCTTAATCCTTAGTGATTTTTCCATTGATCATGAATACAGAATATTGCAGAGTTCTGGTATGTGCTTTCCTGTACTGATTAACAGGATTTAGTGTATAACATTATGATTTGCTTTCTTTTGTCTCATTTTTTGGCTGTTGGCTACATCAGTCTTCTTCCTTTGTGCTTATACTGTTGTTTATCTCCTATAAATGGACAACAGAATTCTTTTTGCCCTTGTGCCCTGGTTTCAGCTGGGATAGAGTTGATTTTATTCCTAGCACTGCGTACAGTGCTGTGTTTTACCTTTTTTCCCAATTCTTCTCCCCATCCCATGGATGGGGTGTGAATGGTGTGTACCTATTTGCCGGCTGGGGTTAAACTCTGGCACCTTGCAAAGATACTCACTGTGTTCTGTTACCAAACACAAGGGGTGGAATAAAGAAATACCACATGATTGTGGGTTTCGTGGTCTGGAGTAGATGAACATTTTTAATGGAAAACATAAAATCAGGATTCTGCATTGGTACACACTGTTCAGTGGTTTTAAAATAACCTTTTTTTTTTCCCTAGAGCAAAATCAAGTAGCAATCTTAAAGCAAATCAAACCTGTATTGAATATGTTTGATCTTTGAACACCAAAAGCTGAAAAGAGACGTAAAAGCTTAAAAGAGCATGCAAAAACAAATTGTAAAAGACAGATAAAAATAGTTGAAAACACAGTCAGTGGGATTACTCAGAACTGCTGCAGTTCACAGTTTGTTCAGTTAAAATGAGCTGCCATGGGTTTAAACATAAATTAACACAGCATGCTGCAAGCTGTGGTGGAAAGTGAGCAGCCCAGCCTGCTACTTCTGTAAGGAATTGTCATCTTCAAAAGGGAGACAGACCTATATTTTTTTGGGCTGCTGTGACTATAAGTAATCTCTCTGGTCTTGACTTGTTGAACTCCATAGAAGCTGTATTCAAATAAAGTGATATCAAAATAAAGCCTTGAAACAAAACAGTAATACTAAAATTAGGAGAGAATGCAATAGAATAGTCAACTGATGGGGGACTCTAGTGTAGGTGATGTTCTTGGAAGCTTCAGTGTTTGTATTTCTCTTATACTAACTTCCTAGCAAAGGCCTGTGTCTTTCCAAGCATCTTTAAAGTAAACACATCAAAGTCAGATGTCTTTGACTGCAGCAGAAAGAGGAACCAAAAGGGGGAACCAGAAACATGATCATGTAACAGGAAGACTGTTTGTTTTATATTTCTGTCAGTAGGCCATTTCTGCCAGTCATAACATCCAAGTGATCAACTGCAGCACTTCATCCTATACCTGGGGCAGCTGGGATGCCCAGTTGGGTCTCATTTGTGTAGCTGTGAAGTGTGACCCAGTGGAGCATTCATTCCAGCATCAGCTCAATGAAATAGCAGGTGTTGTCTTTAGCTGTTAGCCCAAAATAATGGTAACTCCGTGAGAAGTTCATTGTTGGAGTTGACAACATGCTTTGAGTATTTTTTAAAGATTTTTTAAGTATTTCTCTCATGTAATATTCTTCCCAAATGTAAGATGGATTTCTGTCCCTTACATGTGTTTTGCAAGGCATCAAACTTAATCTCTTAGCTGTGCATGACAGAATTGCAAGAACCAAGATTGTCAGTGGTTGAGGAGGCAATCGCGGAACAACCGCCTGTTTCAGGATATTTATTTTTGGGGGTAAAGTTACGGTTTGTCTGGTTTTCTGAATGTAAATGATTGACTTGCACTCAAAGGTAGGTTTTTTGGGCAAGTTGAGATGTAGACATGTATCTGTTACCTTTTTCCTCTGTGCAGAATGCAGCTGTGCGGGTGTTGGCTCGCTGGGGAGTGCGTGTGGCCCGAGAGGGCAGTGCGTGTGCCGCGGTAACTATGCTGGGCTTCGCTGTGACCGGTGTGCTCCAGGATACTACAGCTATCCCAGCTGCTTGCGTGAGTGGAAAAGCATTCCCTGCTTCTGCTGGGGCTGTCCTTCCTGTTTCTGCAGCATGGAAGAAAAGAAATCTTCTCAAAAATATTTCTGTTTAAACGCTTTCCATTTTGGTGGCACTTTAAGAAAATGTCTGTCAGTTCCATAGGTTAGTGTTCTTTTGTCCCAAGTGTGTTTGCTTTGCATACAAACCCAAATACTATAAATCAGGCTAAATACACATTTAAAAAATCATTACTAAAGGCTTCTGCTGTCTTAGAGTTTAAAATATTTGAGTCTCTCCAAGGTAAACGTGTTAAAAAGCCCTTTCAGGCTCACACCTGCCGCATTGTGCTTCTGCACTACTACATTCCACAGGTCTGTTTTCAAAAGATCTTTCAATGTGTTTGTTTTATAAAGGTGTCAGCAGCGAGTGTGACCCTGCAGGTAGCGTTGGTGCTCACTCTGTAAGTATTCTGCCACTGCAGCTAACAGTGCATGTTAATCATTCATGGGCCTTTGCTGAACACATCCAGCTCATTGCTCAAGCCCTGAAGCCTGCTCTTAAATAATTGCATGGGCTTCTCTGAAGAGTAGGAGTGGAAATAAACTTTGTGGTTTGTTCTTGGATCACACCAGTGCAAACCCTTGTCAAGGGTGGGCGTTTTTCATCTTTTATATATATAATATGCATGTTTATGTCTTTTTGGTATACTCTTAACACTAACATATACATGAAGCTGTAAGCCTATGCATGTCTCAAGGACCTTCTGGGTCTGGGTTGCAACAGGCCTTTCAGCATCAGATTATTCTTGAAAAATCATTATATCTTTGTTGCCATTCCACTGTTACTGTTACTAATATGATGATGGTTAGTAGTATTTGCATATTACCAGAAACCACAGGCATTGTTAAATGTGTAGCAAAGACCACCTAGAGGGTGTGTCTGATGGATGGTAGGGGTACCTATGTAGCCTCCTGTATAGACCTATGTGTGTCTTGCACCAATAAAGAAAATACTAAATATGAAAATGAATTATTATTTTTGAGGAAATATGGGTTTATACTTTGTGCAAACCAATTAGTACTTTGGAGCAGTTCTAATAAGACTATAAAAGAGTTGGGAAATACATCCTTTTTGAGTCTTAGAATAAATTAGATGCATAAAAAATATGCAGGGTGGAACAATCCTGTGCTGATAGTATGACACAGAAAAATCTAGGAAGTCTGAATCAGCCTGAGATCCATGTATCTGTAAAAGTCAGTAAACTGCATGAGCTCTTAACAATATTAGGTTTTTCTTAGTAGTCAAGAGCAGTAAGTTTTGTATGAAGCAGGTGAACTCATTAGCTCCTTTCTGTTGTTAGGGATATTGCCAATGTCTCCAGCACGTTGAAGGTCCTACCTGCAGTAAATGCAAACCCTTGTACTGGAACCTGGCCAAAGAAAACCCTGAGGGATGTACAGGTATGGTTTCTTGACATATTTCTGTGGCTTATGGAGTGTAGTCATCTTTATTCTCTGACATGATCTGTGGTGCTCTTTTGTGATTTTTACAGCTCTTGTTAACAGCATGTTTCTCATGCTGCTTAATTGTAACACCAAATTACCCATGATACCAGCAGTTACTTTCAGAAATGAGGCCATGATTTCATGGGTGTTTGCCTAGTGCTGAGCCAGGGTGTGCTCTGAAGTTACCACAAAGTTCACTTCAGATGGCTCTATGGCAGATCTATTGGAGTGAAGACAGGATTTTTACCTGTAACCCTGAAATCAGAATTTGGCTCATTGTTTTGAGAGGAAAAAAGTGCTTTTCCAATTTATATTATTTCCTGTCTTGGAGTGTAAAGCCTTCTTGTGGCCTCTGGGTGTGACAAATCTGTTATGGTTTATATCTGTATAATAATCTGTGATCGTCAGTGTTTTCCAACAGGGAGTGTGTGTTTTTGAGGCAGAAAATAATAATTAATGAAGATTAAAAAGGGTAAAGAATATAAAACCTTAAAGATTCTCTCCAACTATTTCCTTTGGAACAGATTCCACCATATTAACCACTTAGATAGGATGAGTAGCTTTAGACCTGATAACAGTATCATTGCATTTTTTACTTTAGATTTCTAAACACTAAACAACTGCTCAAGTGTTAAATACCGCACTTTTCACATAGTTCATCTTCTCTGCCTTCAGTCACAGAGACAATACTGGGTTTCTCCAAACTTCTAGGTCAGCATAGCCCCTCTCTGCAATATTTTCTCCATTTCTATTTCATGTAGAGAGTTGATTTTGGTCCCAGGGTAGCACTGCAGAATAGAGGGTGCCAGTCAGGCTGGAAGATGCTGTTTTGTATCAAGTGTCTGAATTCTTCTAAGAAAGAAAACAATTGTAAATTCAACTCAATATTTTTTTTCAAATACAAGTTAGATCACTTTAAAACACACCAGTAGTCCTCATTCTTTCTCCTTCTCCTTTTCTTCTCACCTCATACCAGTATCTGTCTTCAGCTCTGAACCTTCCAGAGCAAAATCCTCCTTGTGGCATGTTGACTGAAAATTGCAGATTCAGAGTGGTGGGATTTTTCTCTGCAAAATGTCAGGCAAAGATGAAATGCAAGTGTCTCTTTTTTTTTTTTTTAATCTGTGCAGCATGCCAGTGTGATGTGAGTGGAACTCTAAGTGGAATTGGAGAATGTCAGCAGGTAAAGTGAAATTAAAAGATCCTCATTAAACTGATTATTGTAAAGATAATTTATTGTAACATTTGCTGAAATAGAAATCTTCCTACTGTTTATTGCTTTGGAACATAAAATAGCTAGTTTTATACATCAGAAAATAAATTTTACATCCTAGGGATGTATAAAGTTTTAAAAAAATTTTGTCTTGAGTTTATATATTTTCTAGTCTCTTTATTGAAGATGATAAATGACAGAAATAATGTCCAGATAATGGGGGATTTTTGTTGAAATTAGGAAGTTTTTCCTCTTTAGAAATAGAGGGAATTCAGAGTATTGAGAGATTGAAGTTCTGGAAAGGTACTGGCCCATTTTTAATGAATTAATTTTCTTCACAGGAGAATGGGCATTGCTACTGCAAATCTAATGTTTGTGGAGATTCCTGTGACACTTGTGAAGCTGGTTATTATGCTCTTGAAAAAAAGAATTACTTTGGCTGCCAAGGTAAAATGAATAAAGGACAGCTCTAGTGGAACATTTGCACTTAGCACAGAAGTCTTTAGAATTCCCTAGGCTGTACTTTTATAAGGGGATATTTTAATTACTCATGTGCACAGCATTTTGCACTGGTGCTGGTAGCTGCTTGTAACCTGTGTGACTCCTTTGCCTTTCAGCAGGAAAAGGAACAAGGCAGATGTTACTGCTGTGCTTCCCAGTCATTTTGTAGAGGTCTTAGAAAACAGGGTGCTTTTAGACTATGACATAAATACTTGTTTAGGAACACTCAGCCTTTCAATCCAGCTTGAAATTTTTAGCCCTGACACACTTGTTCCTTAGTTATACCTCATTACTAGAGGTGTCCTTTAGTTTGTGCCACAAGTCCTGTCTCCTGTAGGAAGTCATTCAGTGTTGTTGTCCAGTGTAAGTTAAAAATGTATATATCATATGAACATTGCAGTTTTGTCAGGTGGATTGAATATTGGGGTACCAGACTTCAAAAAATTTACATCTTGCAATTTTTGTAAGTTAGGTTTTAGATTTTGTTGTTTGTGGTTTTTTTTTATAACAGTTCTTTGTGACACTGCTGCAGAAATTCTGACTTGCTAGGAAGACATTTGAACAGGAGTTCTGGAAAACTGCAGCCCTGCATTTAGCAGTATGACTGGTGTGTTATTTGAGGTTTTTTTTTAAAGTGACTTTTGTCACATTCTAAGGAGAAATTAAAGAAAAGCCAGACACAAACATGGAAAGCTCAAAATAATTGCAGCTTATGCACGTGTCTGAAGGGCTCTGGGAGGAGGAAACGAGTCATTAATGGTGTTTAATTAGGTGAGGCCGTGGTGTGTTTTCTGATAACTTTTACACTCTTTTCCTGATGGGCTTCTGCTGTTGCCTGCCAGGCTGCCAGTGTGACGTTGGAGGATCCCTGAGCCCAGCCTGTTCCCAGCCCTCGGGCAGCTGCCAGTGCAGGGCACACATCGTGGGCACGACCTGTCGGGAGTGAGTCCTGCTGGAGCTGCTGGGAGCTCCTGGCAGAGCTTCTGCTCAGTTCTCTTGAAACTGTCCACAAGTCCCTTGTTAGACTTTCATGTGACATTCTGGATTTGTTGATAATTAACTTCATAAATTGCACTGCTTACTGATACTAATTTTCCTATGTAGTTCCCTTCCTGTATTTTAATAAGATTTTCTGACTTGTTTCCTTAAATAAACAATACCAGTTTTGCAATAGTATTGCATATATATCTACATATCTATCAAGAGTTGTATAGGAAAAAGTATGAAAGCTGTAAAAGCTTCTGGAAAGAAAACACTCATTGCATCTCTCTTACCAGCTGTCTTCAATTCATTAGCTGCTATCAGAATTCCTCAGTCATCACTAGATCACCTCCCTTTCCACTGCTTTTTGCCCTTAGATGTAGATCATAAACAACTGGTACTTCTCTGCTGATTAGTTGTGTTTTTTTTCTCCTTGAAAGGCCTGAACAAAACTATTTTTTCCCTGATTTGCACCACATGAAGTTTGAGATTGAAGATGGTACTACCGTCGAAGGAGAGAAAATTCGGTTTGGCTATGATCCTCAGGAATTTCCTAGCTTCAGTTGGAGAGGATATGCACAGATGTCCTCTGTACAAGTAAGCTGGTATTTCACTCAAGACTTTGGGGTGAAAACATAAATGCTTGGCACATATATCTTTACAGTACTGCTATGTGTGTGGAAGGTCATGGAAGAAAGACAGAAAAAAGGCCAGGATTTGACTAATCCAAACCCTTGGGCACTGTGTTGCTGTTTGGATTAGTGAGTGTTGGTCTCAGGTCATTTGCATGTTGCTTGTGTTCCTCAGAAATGTTCTTTGAGGTTGATGTTTTGTGAGATAGCTGTAAAGGGGGAACTTGAAGCTTTAAAGTGCAGAAATTCTGGTCATGCCAAGAACTGTGAGAACAGCAGAAGATTAATGCTTGGCTAAATAATTTGAATTGCATGTCCTGTGTCTCTAAGATTTTCAGGTAAATTCACAGTGCTGTCACTGAAGTCATCTTACACTTGAACTTACATGGGTAAAGAAGAGAGAGGTGCCAGTTTTGTAATACCTTCACATTACAGCAAACAGGAAAATGCATGGTTCAGTAAAAGAAGCTGTGACCAGGGGCATATTGGCAATATTTATTTTAGTTTCATGACAGACTATGAATAAACTAAACAACAGCTGAGGCAATAAATAAATCACAGGTAGAAAGTCACAATAATTTCTCTGAGAAGGGTCCTTCTGACTTTGGATTGAACTGCTGATCAAGTGAAGCAGACTTTTAAAACAGTAGATTTGAGTAATAAATGGGATTTGTTCACTCATTTGAAAGTAGTGTTAGTAGTAGTAGCCTCCATTTGTCCAGGGACTAATGAATCACTGTAGAATGGAACAAAAGCACATTGCACAGTGATTTCCTTTATGGTCTTCATTTTTCAGTCTTTCTTCTTTTGTTGTTTTGGTCTTGGGGAAGTAAGTGGATTGTGATGGGTGAACTGGTGGGAGCTGGATAGTGAGAAGAGCTTTAGGATTTAGGATGGAAAGAAAGAAACCAAACTCATGACATTGCACCAATCCTGTTTTTTCCTAATCCACCACTGACCCTTAACATGTCTCTCAGTTTTTCTGAAAACTAAATAACGGGGCTGTGTGAATGCAGAGAATTTTGTGGCTCTGGAGGTGTCAGTTCAGCCCCAGGACAAGGGCAGCATTCCTGGCATTGCAACTCTAAGCAACAGCAGGATCTGGTAGAGGAGCAGAAGTTTCAGTGACAGTCTGAGGTGTCTGCATGCTGTGAGATCTCAGACTAGGATCACTGATTGTGGCCTGTTCCTTGAAAAGGCAGGAATATCCACAATCCTTGATACCATGTGCCTGCTTGAGTGGGGAAAATAACAGTAAAATATTGTTTGTATATTACACTAACACACCCATTAGTTCAGCCATTCTGTGTCCTTCTGGATCAGCTGGTATTCAACCAGAGTTTTATTTTACAGCAGATTTTGTTCTGTGCTCTTTTGTAAGCTGCCCATGCCTTTTGTCTTTGCCAAATGGTTTTTCTTTCTCTGGGTGCTAGTAACGAGTAACATACTTTCCATTCCTCCTTTTTCCCTTTCTTTTTATTTTTCCCAGCCAGAGGTGGTTGTGCCTATCACTGTGGCTTCCCCTAAGCTCTTCCACCTAGTCCTCCGCTATGTCAGCCTGGGCTCACAAAGCTCTAAAGGGAAGATCTCTGTTGCTGAGGGAAAACATTTTGGCACTAATTATACTTGTAAGTGAATTAATTTTCTCACTAGGCTTGCCTGTCTTCCTCTGTCATACACCAGCATTGCCATTCCAGTATGTACTTGTCTGCATGTGCCTTTTTCTTGTAGGACTTTAGTCTGGTGCCTGCATGGCTTCTAACTGTTCCTCTATTCAGCACTTTACGGCTGTGTTTGTTTATTAACTTCCATTTTTCAGAACGAAGTGAGGGTAACTTTGAGTGTGGAAAAATCAAAGCTCTCCTTGTTCCGCATTATCCTGAGGTACATTAACCCTGGAGGTGAAACGTTATCTGGTCGCATATCTGCTTGTCAGTCTCAGCCTGGAGCAGGTAGGTGTAACTCGGCAGTGCAGCAGGTCAGATGCGTGTTAGATCAGAGGAGGCTTTCCAAGGTGCACCTAAGCCTTTAATGTTGCTTAAAAGGCAGCACTTTTAACAGTGTCAGTGCTTTTGTGCTTCTCCTCGTCCATTTTTGCTGTGTAATTGATGTGGCTGTGTTTGCATGAAACCCCTGCTTGTAACAGTAATCAACATTTGTTTCTTCAAATGTTTGCCACGCTTAGTACTTTCAGTCCTGTATTTGGAAGCTCTGAGCTGTGGGTTTTGAGAAGCTTTTAAAGAAGAGGTAACAACACTTAGTTTGTTTTACCTCCCTTTAATATTAAAATTTTAAATGTGGCTTCTGCCTTCGTTCTATGAGTAACATTTGTTTAATGATGAACCAGCCTACCAGGTTAGTTCTGATTACAGATCTCAAAAACATGTGATGCCTTTCAGGCCCTGATAAAAGATAAGTACTGCATATCCTTTGAATGGTAGGGGCATACCAAGCCTATATGCAGAATTATGTCTTACTATTCCTGCCTTACTGGTAGGATTAAAGTTATAGATTAGGAATTCAAGTAAGACAAAACTGAAGACTTCACAGTCTGTGTGCAGTGTGGCAGCAGTTTGTGGTCATCATGGGCTTCTAATGACTGGGAGACAGGGAACCAGATTTTATCTGTGTCCAGAGTCTTCAAAGAGGAAAACTTTAATATTCAAAGCAATTCATCCTCTTGACTTCTATTTGAAAAAGCATACCACAGCTATATTTCTGTAGTTCATAGCTCTGTGTGTGGTCAAGTGCATTGCTAATGCATATTCACTGAAAAGCATTGATCAGCTCCCATCAAACAAAGTTTAATGGGCCAAATTATCAGTCCAGCTCAGTAAGCAAGTAGAGATATTTTACACAGTCACTTAAGTTTTTTACTTGGTTTTTTTTTTCTGGCAGGGGCTGCTCAGAGCAAAGATTTTGTCTTCCCACCCAGCAAGGAGCCAGCTTTTATCACAATCCCAGGAAAAAGCTCCACAGAGCCTTTCTCACTGGTTCCAGGCACGTGGACTGTCAGTATAATGGCAGAGGAAGTCCTCTTGGTAAGAAAACAATTGAGGAAAACAACTGCTTGAAGGTTGTCATGATATTACTGTTCTGGAGTTATTTGCTGGGAAGAACTCTGCAAGCCACTGAAATTCAGCATTAGTGAAGAATATGAGCAGCAGAATACAATTATGAAAATCTACACTACTGCCTCTTATTTCTTCTCTGACTTTCTCCTGCTCTGATTTTTCTTCTCACAGACTTTAAGTCTATCTGGAATATGTACCTTCAGATGATAAAGTATTATTAACAGACAGCACAAAGCATAAATGCTCACAAGAATTAGTAATTTTTACATATCAGATGTTGTGTCTAGAACTTAGCTCAGCCAAGGCCTTAGTTTCTTGACAAAAAAAAAATCTTCATAAGACTATTGTAAGATGGGCTGCATTATGAGCAGGTCAATTTCTGACTGCTTTGATCTTCCCATCATTTCTCTCCTTTCATTCACTGAAAAACTGAAAAATTTTCTAATAGCAGTTCCAAGAAATTGCTAGAGAAAGAGAAATGGTTTGATGATTTATGAAAAACCTTAAATATGTATGATCACAAAGACAGCATACTGAAATTCTTACGTATTTTGTACAGGGATAAAAAGTAAGCAGTGTCTCTAGTCATTAAGCCTGGGGCTGTGTTAAATTTATGAAATACCACGTGAAGTGTTAGTAAAGAGCTCACAAACATATTTCTTGCTGAAAGTGACAGTATTATTGTGCTGGGATTTTTTTACTAATACCTTTGAAAAGGTATTTATTAATTATCATGTTCTCATGTTAACAGTTGTTATACTTAAGCTCTAATATGCTAATTTAAGCAGGCAAGGCAGAACAAAAATATGCCAGCTGTTGAAGCACATCTTAATAGGTTACATGGAGTATTTTAATCAAGTCATCTGGGATACATGAATCTCCTGTGTGGAGTCACCTATGTCACCCAGAGTGGAGCTGTGGATTGTACTCACGGATGAAAACTGCAGGCATCTGGCTCTGTGTGTGTTACTGAAATGCAGGGAAGCTCCTTCCAGAGAACTGTCTTGTACAACACATGATGGGATAGTGGCTTCAGAGTTTCCCTGATCGCAGGGCAGCTGCCTTCATGCCATCTTTCTGAAATTACAGAGTTAAGGAGACACATTCTGGTATTACTGACCCAAGTAATAACAGCAAAAAGCCCCACCCACACCTTGCAGATATCCTCTGTATAAATTGTTTATGTGATTGGTTTCATTCATTGCTGCATTGTGAAAGCCTGGAGATGTTCTTTTTGTCAGTGTTTGAATGCTTTTGCATCTGTTGCGTTCTTTGTTTTTAGGATTATCTGGTGCTGTTACCTAGTGATTACTACGAGGCCTCCCTGTTGCAGATCCAGGTTACAGAGCCTTGCACACATCCCGGGCCTGCTTCAGCAGAACAGTCAGTAGATATGCTACAGTGTAAACCACTGCCTTGGTTTATTTTGTTATCATCCTGCTGCACTCCAAAACAATAATAACCCTGTGGTTTGTTTGTTGTTGTTTCTTTTTCTGTCAGCTGCTTGCTGTATCAGCATTTGCCTCTGGGCAGCTTTTCCTGTGCCCTCGGAGCAGAGGCCGTGCATTTCACACAGTGGGGAGAAGCCCGAAGAGTCCCTGTGCGACAGCCAACCCCCAGTCAGCCCCTGATGGCCCTTATCACTGGAAGAGAGGTCAGAGTCCTGCCTGCTCACTGCAGTCCCATCTGTGCTGATGACTGTAACCCTGCCAGACTAAAATGGTTGCAGATTTACAGCTCAGGATTTTCAGATCTTAACACATCCCTAAAAGAGACACTGCACCAAGGTCTGCATTTTACACAAAACTGTGTAAAAGTATCAGTGTAGGCAGATTTATAACTGTGGCTGGAGTGGACATTCCACTCTGGCAAAAGCATTTCATTACATAAAAATCCCTCTGCTTTAGGCATACTGGTTTGTTCAGAAGAAATGACATAATGCTTTGTCAGCAGAAAGGGTGTACATACATCACTCTAAATTAATCTTTTTTTTATAAAATAGTTACACTTAGGTAAAATGTTTGCTTTACTGAAAAACAAGCTGAAGCAATTACGCCACTGCTGTAGGTCCTTTGAAAGCAAAACGCGTTTTCTGAAATGAAGTGTGTTTGGCAAAAATAAGGTATTTTATCAAGTATGTGATACTGATGTAAAATCAGTATGCCCTCTGTTACTGTGCTTGGATATTTCTTTTAAAAATATCAAGTACAGCAGGAATACTCACATGCCACAGGCTCTGGTGCCTGCATCACTGAGGCATGTGCAAAATTTACTGGTATGGATAATTGCAGTGAAGTCAAGAGGGCTGTTGACAGAATTATTTACATGTTTAAGTGTCTATAGCCTAAGGAAATACTGAGAAAAAAAGTTTAAATTTGAAAATAATTGTGTAGTCAACTAAAGTAAAACCTTTGTAACCACAGCACTTAACTACTTAGAAGTATTTTGCATCAAATATTGTGTTAACTGCTTTATGCAAGCAACCTAAAAGAAAACCTTGATGCTTCAAAGTGTTACTGTTTCCTGGAGAAGATGCTTTCACTCTTTGCAGGGAATCAAAATACAACATTGCTGTAGTAGGAATTTTGTGTTCCTGGAAATATTTTTTTCAATGGAGAAGGAAACTCAGTTTTTGTATGTTGTTAAGGATAGCTTACTTGGTGACAATTTTTTAGTATCATTAACATTTCTTCCCTTTCTGCTGCGGAGAAGAGAAATAATAATAATAA